>CM042394.1:18787676-18832676 GCA_023634145.1 Thymallus thymallus | reverse complement strand
TTAACATGTTACATTAATATCAGTCTAACTGTAGTATCTGTCAGAGTTAACATGTTACATTAATATCAGTCTAACTGTAGTATCTGTCAGAGTTAACATGTTACATTAATATCAGTCTAACTGTAGTCTGTATCTCTCTCTCTCTCTCTCTCTCCCCCAGGCCCCTTCTCCTCGCTCCAAACCCAATAGTGACCATGGGAGGAACAAGCAGTCTAACCAGTCCAGCCACTCTCCTCCCCAGTATAAACTCCACAGCTTCAGTCTCCTGCACTACGATAAGGAGAGACTGGAGAGACAGGTAGGGCTGTTTTCTTTCTCTTTACCTCTTCATTTTCCTCTCCTCTTCTACACACCTTCTTTCTCTCCTCTTCTCCATGGGAACGTTTCATCTAGATCTGTTCATAATTGGATGTAGCCAATCTATGCTGTGATTGGTCTAACATTATGTCAATCCACCCTGTGTGTCCGTCAGATTGGTGATTACAGGAAGAGTAGGCGGGATCCTCCGTCTGACCTGCTACAGCAACACAAGGAGGTCACACACAGGCTGCAGTGGCAGAAATCCCAGCTAGAGAGAGGCTCCCCTACACTACTGTCAGGTAACACATATACACACTACTGTCAGGTAACACATATACACACACACACTACTGTCAGGTAACACATATACACACACACACTACTGTCAGGTAACACATATACACACACTACTGTCAGGTAACACATATATACACACTACTGTCAGGTAACACATATACACACACACACTACTGTCAGGTAACACATATACACACTACTGTCAGGTAACACATATACACACACACACTACTGTCAGGTAACACATATACACACACACACTACTGTCAGGTAACACATATACACACACACACTACTGTCAGGTAACACATATACACACTACTGTCAGGTAACACATATACACACACACACACTACTGTCAGGTAACACATATACACACTACTGTCAGGTAACACATATACACACACACACACACACTACTGTCAGGTAACACATATACACACACACACACACTACTGTCAGGTAACACATATACACACACTACTGTCAGGTAACACATATACACACACTACTGTCAGGTAACACACACACACACACTACTGTCAGGTAACACATATACACACACTACTGTCAGGTAACACATATACACACTACTGTCAGGTAACACATATACACACACTACTGTCAGGTAACACATATACACACTACTGTCAGGTAACACATATACACACTACTGTCAGGTAACACATATACACACTACTGTCAGGTAACACATATACACACTACTGTCAGGTAACACATATACACACACTACTGTCAGGTAACACATATACACACACTACTGTCAGGTAACACACACACACACTACTGTCAGGTAACACATATACACACACTACTGTCAGGTAACACATATACACACACTACTGTCAGGTAACACACACACATACACTACTGTCAGGTAACACATATACACACACTACTGTCAGGTAACACATATACACACTACTGTCAGGTAACACATATACACACACACACTACTGTCAGGTAACACATATACACACACTACTGTCAGGTAACACATATACACACACTACTGTCAGGTAACACATATACACACTACTGTCAGGTACACATATACACACTACTGTCAGGTAACACATATACACACACACACTACTGTCAGGTAACACATATACACACACTACTGTCAGGTAACACATATACACACACTACTGTCAGGTAACACATATACACACTACTGTCAGGTACACATATACACACTACTGTCAGGTAACACATATACACACTACTGTCAGGTAACACATATACACACACACACTACTGTCAGGTAACACATACACACACTACTGTCAGGTAACACATATACACACACTACTGTCAGGTAACACATATACACACTACTGTCAGGTACACATATACACACTACTGTCAGGTAACACATATACACACACTACTGTCAGTTAACACATATACACACACTACTGTCAGGTAACACATATACACACACACACTACTGTCAGGTAACACATATACACACACTACTGTCAGGTAACACATATACACACACACTACTGTCAGGTACACATATACACACACACTACTGTCAGGTACACATATACACACACACTACTGTCAGGTAACACATATACACACACACTACTGTCAGGTAACACATATACACACACACACTACTGTCAGGTAACACATATACACACACACACTACTGTCAGGTAACACATATACACACACACACTACTGTCAGGTAACACATATACACACACACACACACACACACTACTGTCAGGTAACACACACACACACACACACTACTGTCAGGTAACACATATACACACACACACTACTGTCAGGTAACACATATATACACACACACACTACTGTCAGGTAACACATATATACACACACACACACACACACACACACACTACTGTCAGGTAACACATATACACACACACACTACTGTCAGGTAACACATATACACACACACACACACTACTGTCAGGTAACACATATATACACACACACACACACACACACACACTACTGTCAGGTAACACATATACACACACACACACTACTGTCAGGTAACACATATATACACACACACACACTACTGTCAGGTAACACATATACACACACACACTACTGTCAGGTAACACATATACACACACACACTACTGTCAGGTAACACATATACACACACACACACTACTGTCAGGTAACACATATACACACACTACTGTCAGGTAACACATATACACACACACACTACTGTCAGGTAACACATATACACACACACACACACACACACACACACACACACTACTGTCAGGTAACACATATACACACACACACACTACTGTCAGGTAACACATATACACACACACACACTACTGTCAGGTAACACATATACACACACACACTCTCTCACACACAGAGTAATATGAACTGTTTTATTTTTATTTAACCTTTATTTAACTAGGCAAGTCAGTTAAGAACAAATTCTTATTTACAATGACGGCCTACCCCCGCCTCCCCCCCGCCAATTGTATGCCGCCCTATGGGACTCCCGATCACGGCCGGTTGTGATACAACCCGGAATCGAACCAGGTTCTGTAGTGACGCCTTTAGCACAGAAATGCAGTGCTTTAGACAGCTGCGCCACTCGGGACAGCTACAGACACTCCTTTGTATATTTCTCTCTCTCCCTCTAACCCTCCTTCCTTCCCTCTCTCCCTCCATCCAAACCCCCCCTACTCTCTCTCTCCATCCCCATCTCCCTCCATCTCTCTCTCTCTCTGTAGAGTATGAGAATGTTTTGCAGCGTTTCGTCCAGGGACTTGCTGAGTCAGTGAAGAAGTTTTCCAGCCAAGGCAACAGGGTGAGCACAGGGTCAGGGTTGTGTGTGTGTGTCTGTTTGTTTATGAAAGAGAGTGTGTGTTTGTGTAATCGCATGTTTGTTTGTGTGTGTGTGTGTGTGTGTGTGTGTGTGTGTGTGTGTGTGTAACGTGTCTGTCCCTCTGCCTATTCAGGATGCTGCTAAGGACGCTCTAGGCCGGCTAAAGATGGTGGAGACTGAGGTAAACACTGTTATATACACTCAGTGTTAGGTACACCACCTTGTTCACCAAAATGGATCGCTCCTACAGACAGTGAGTCACATGGCCGTGGCTTGCTATATAAAGCAGGCAGACAGGCATCGAGGCATTCAGTTACTGTTCCATTGAACAAGTGACCTAAGCTACTTTGAGCGTGGTGTGATCGTTGGTGCCAGGTGCGCCGGTTCTAGTATCTCAGAAAAGGGTTTTTCACGCACAACAGTGTCTAGGGTTTACAGAGAATGGTGCTACAAACAAAACGCATCCAGTCAGCAGCAGTCCTGGGGGAGAAAACAGCTCGCTGATGAGAGAGTTTGAAGGAGATTGGCAAGAACCATGCAAGCTAACAGGCAGGCCACAAACAGACAAATAACGTCTCAGTACAACAGTGATGTGCAGAAAGGCATCTCGGAAAACACAACTCGTCGATCCTTATCACAAATTAGCTGTTGCAGCAGACGACCACACCAGGTTCTACTCCTATCAGCTAATAACCAGAATAAACAGCTCCAGTGGGAACGCCATCACCAACACTGAGGAGTGGAAAAACATTGTCTGGTCCGACGAATCCCAGTTCCTGTTGCATTAGGATTTGGCGTAAGCAGAGTCCATGGTTCCATCCTGCCTGGTGTCAACAGTACAGGCTGGTGGCGGTGGTGTACTGGTGTGGGGAATGTTTTCCTAGCACACATTATGTCCCTTGACACCAACTGAGCAACGATTCTATGCCCCGCAAAGTGGGGTCTGACCCGGTACTTGATTGGTGTACCTAATAAACTGGCCGCTGAGTGTATATGGCTCTATGTCTGCGTTTACACAGGCAGCCCAATTCTGATCTTGTGACCAATTATTGGCAAAATATCAGAACTGGACTGCCTGTTTAAACAGCCTGTGTTAATCTGACCACGTACTGTAGCAGAGCACTATGTGATGTGATGTATAATATAATTTAGTTTGAATTGTATCTGACTCCTACGTCTTGCCCTCCTCTCTCCCAATCTACTTCTCTCCATCCCTCCCTCTCTTTCTCCTCTCTTTCTCTCCCTCTCTCACCTCCACTCCTCTTTCTCTCCCTCTCTCACCTCCACTCCTTCTCTTTCTCTCCCCCTCTCACCTCCACTCCTTCTTTTTCTCTCCCTCTCTCACCTCCTATCCTTCTCTCCCTCTCTCTTTCTCCCCATCTCCCTCTCTCCATTCCTCAGTTGGAATCTCTCAAGAGGAAACGCACCGTATAAGAGGAAGAGAACACAGGGACTGGAGAGTTGGCTGGAGTACTGTTATGTTACTCACACACACACAGAACCAACCAATCACACACAGGCCAGGTCCAAGCACCTTTAACATCTTCATGACACTCCTGCGCTCCTCTCTGCCTCGTCCAATAATACTCTCCCTTTTACTCTGTGTTTTAATTTGTATTGTCTTTAATTCATGCTGAATCCGTTATGAAGAAGAACCAGTTTTAATAATAACAGGCCTGTCTCCCAAATGGCACCTTATTCCCTACATAGTGCACTACTTTTGACCAGGGCCCATAGGAACTATATAGGGAATAGGGTGCCATTTGAGATGCAAGGCAGAATGGGATCCTGTGAGATTGAAAGTGACATGAAGACAGAACGCAGAGCAGGTGAGAGAAAGGCTTATTTGCACTTCAGAACAAAACACTACCGGTATTACCAAAACGCTGCCCCTTCAGAGTAGTCCTTAAAGTCCTTAAATGGTTCTCTCTGTTCAGAGAGTGGTGTGTGTCTGTGATGGATCTCCTCCAGGTGTGTGTCTGTGATGGTTCTCCTCCAGGTGTGTGTCTGTGATGGTTCTCCTCCAGGTGTGTGTCTGTGATGGTTCTCCTCCAGGTGTGTGTCTGTGATGGTTCTCCTCCAGGTGTGTGTCTGTGATGGTTCTCCTCCAGGTGTGTGTCTGTGATGGTTCTCCTCCAGGTGTGTGTCTGTGATGGTTCTCCTCCAGGTGTGTGTCTGTGATGGTTCTCCTCCAGGTGTGTGTCTGTGATGGTTCTCCTCCAGGTGTGTGTCTGTGATGGTTCTCCTCCAGGTGTGTGTCTGTGATGGATCTCCTCCAGGTGTGTGTGACTCCTGGTCTACATTGTGTGTGTGTGTGTGTGTGTGTGTGTGTGTGTGTGTGTGTGTGTGTGTGTGTGTGTGTGTGTGTGTGTGTGTGTGTGTGTGTGTGTGTGTGTGTGTGTGTGTGTGTGTGTGTGTGTGTGTGTGTGTGTGTGTGTGTGTGTGTGTGTGTGTGTTGTTAATGAGTTTAATCTAATCTGTCTGCTCCACTATTCTCAGATTACTGTAATCTGACCCATTTGGTGCCGTGTGATATGGGATTAAAACCGGGTTCCGCGCAC
Organism: Thymallus thymallus; assembly: GCA_023634145.1. Taxonomy (NCBI): domain Eukaryota; kingdom Metazoa; phylum Chordata; class Actinopteri; order Salmoniformes; family Salmonidae; genus Thymallus; species Thymallus thymallus. Next base: position 18,826,640 of record CM042394.1, on the reverse strand, counting down.
GGGAACTACATCCCATAATGAGGGATGAGCTAACACTGGTGTCACCATGGAGACGCCTCATTCAGGGAAGTGAGGAGAGGAGGTACCTCAGGGGTTAAATTGAAGAGGACAGAGTTAAAATTAGTGAAGAAAATGCATATAGCTGTAAAATCAGGATTTGCTTTGAATTTGAATTGGGATTAATGTAGGTTCTCTATTAATTGTAATTCTATGGTATTCTAAGTCTGGGAGCCCATTTAAAAGGTCCCTTCTTATAGGATGATATTTAGCCCATTGTGATGTCATCACTATGATGTCATCAGTTAGAATGCTCAACAAAGGATCGCGTCATCGCCACATTGTGATCAGTTAGAGGTTGTGTTACTCTGCTCAGACGTTGCTTACTCCAGATCTAATAATGCCTGGATATATATTTTACATATTAGCTAACCACATCATATGTTATGGAAATCTGGTGCCCGACAGCACAGTTGACGACGTGATGTGCAACCATTGGTTGATGCATGCAACGTCTGAGCAGGGGAACGCAACCAGAATGTTTAATAAAGGATCGCTTCATCTCGTTGTGATGTCATCAGTTAGAATGTTCTACAAAGGGAAATTAACCTCATTGATGACATCATAATGAGCCTGGGACTGTCTGTCAGAATCTCAGAATAAAGCACTGTGAGTAAACTGTCACTAAAACCTGACTCCTTGAAGGGCTAAATATAAGTGGGGTACACAGACTTCAGTCAGGGTGATGGGGGCTGGGAATTGGGTACAGAACAGACTTCAGTCAGGGTGATGGGGGCTAAGAGGGGGTACAGAACAGACTTCAGCAGGGTGATGGTGGCTAAGAGGGGTTACAGAACAGACTTCAGTCAGGGTGATGGGGGCTGGGAGGGGGTACAGAACAGACCAGTCAGGATGATGGGGGCTGGGAGGGGGTACAGAATAGACTTCAGCAGTGTGATGGGGGCTGGGAGGGGGTACAGAACAGACTTCAGCAGGGTGGTGGGGGCTGGGAGGGGGTACAGAACAGAGGTTTAATGGTTTCAAGAGAGGCCTTTGTATAGTTTCTGGGTCAGAAAGTAATAATCTGTGTTCCAAATGACACCCTATACCCCCATGTGCAGTTAGTTTTGTGTGTAATCCCCCCCCAGTCAATCCCCGGCAGCAGATATGACTTCATCCGTGTCAAAGCTGGCCTGATGTCGGCCCCAAATCCTAGAGTGATCCTCTAAGAATGAGAAGAAGAGACTTCAGTGCACTTCCTGCTTTTCCTGTTCCTCGTTCTGAATGAGATGGGCAGGAAATGTGTGCTCTGCTTCTTCCTAACTTCCACTGACAGACAGGCAGAGGGACAGACAGACAGAGAGAGCTTGTCAGAGGGGACACTTTGTTTAGTGTGTGTGTGCATTTGCGTGAGTGTGGTTGGGCCGTGGCGGGGCGGGGACCACAGCTGCCTATAGTGCTGAGGTCAGCCCCTTTCTCGCTCTCTCTGTCCATCACGCCCTCTCTCTGTCCATCACGCCCTCTCTCTGTCCATCACGCCCTCTCTCTCTCTGTCTATCACAGCCTCTTTCAGTCTCTTTTATTACCCAAATACAACAGTAAAAGTAGCCTATCGGTGGCTCACCACTCTCTCTCATCTCTCTCTTTTTTTCTCCCTCTCTCTCTCTCTTTACTTCATACCTATAATAGTAAATGTAGCCGACTACCAGGCCTACTGGGCCTACTTCTCCTCTCTCTGTTTCTTATTTACTCCCCATACTACAACAGTCTAGTAGCCTACTGTAGTGGGATCTGGCCCTACAACAGTCTAGTAGCCTACTGTAGTGGGATCTGGCCCTACAACAGTCTAGTAGCCTACTGTAGTGGGATCTGGCCCTGTATCCACAGCATCTCAGAGTAGAGCGCTGATCTAGGATCAGGTCCAAACCTGTCCATATAATCTTATTAATTATCATCTAAAAGGCTAAATTGATCCTAGACCAGCAGTTTTTTTCTTATGTTGACATTTTTTAATCTGTTGTTGACAGTCAGTCAGTATATACTTGTTAATATATTATATATACAGCCTTGGCTATGGCTCTATTTTTAAATGAAGATGTTGTATCCAAAGGTGATGGATTGGATAATTAACTATTTACTGCCATTATAATGATGTTGTGAAATGTTTTGGGAGGGAAATCATGGTTGTATTAAAATACCAGAATGAATTAAGCCTGTATATTGTGTTTGTTTAATGTATTTGTGTGTGTTAAAGAGAAGATGCATTGATGTAATAAAATTGGTGTGTTCCCAAAAAACATCTCCAGGCTCCAGTATTGTCTACATTAGCTCTCTAGACTGACTAAAGTATGTAGCTCAATTTACAGCTTGTCAAGTCTCTAGTATATTCTATAGACTATATAGTCTACTCTAGCTGTATACAGTCTATACATTAGTATAGAGCTCTAGAGAGTACTAGTAGTACAGTCTATTTTTTTTATTTATGTAATCTTTATTTAACTAGGCAAGTCAGTTAAGAACAAATTATTATTTAATAAAAAAATGTATACAAATAAATAACATATAAATATAGGAGCAAACACACATCACGAAGAAAGAGACAAAACAACACTACCTAAAGAGAGACCTAAGACAACAACATAGCAAGGCAACAACACATGACAACACAGCATGGTAGCTACATCAGTATAGTGAGCTAGAGGACTATAGTACTGGCTATACAGAGAGGACTATAGTACAGTCTATACAGAGAGGACTATAGTACAGTCTATACAGAGAGGACTATAGTACAGTCTATACAGAGAGGACTATAGTACAGTCTATACAGAGAGGACTATAGTACAGTCTACAGAGAGTACTATAGTACAGTCTATACAGAGAGGACTATAGTACAGTCTACAGAGAGTACTATCGTACAGTCTATACAGAGAGTACTATAGTACAGTCTATACAGAGAGGACTATAGTACAGTCTATACAGAGAGTACTATAGTACAGTCTATACAGAGAGGACTATAGTACAGTCTATACAGAGAGTACTATAGTACAGTCTATACAGAGAGGACTATAGTACAGTCTACAGAGAGTACTATAGTACAGTCTATACAGAGAGTACTATAGTAAAGTCTACAGAGAGTACTATAGTACAGTCTATACAGAGAGGACTATAGTACAGTCTATACAGAGAGGACTATAGTACAGTCTATACAGAGAGGACTATAGTACAGTCTATACAGAGAGGACTATAGTACAGTCTATACAGAGAGGACTATAGTACAGTCTACAGAGAGTACTATAGTACAGTCTATACAGAGAGGACTATAGTACAGTCTACAGAGAGTACTATAGTACAGTCTATACAGAGAGGACTATAGTACAGTCTATACAGAGAGGACTATAGTACAGTCTATACAGAGAGGACTATAGTACAGTCTATATAGAGAGGACTATAGTACAGTCTATACAGAGAGGACTATAGTACAGTCTATACAGAGAGGACTATAGTACAGTCTATACAGAGAGTACTATAGTACAGTCTATACAGAGAGGACTATAGTACAGTCTACAGAGAGTACTATAGTACAGTCTATACAGAGAGGACTATAGTACAGTCTACAGAGAGTACTATAGTACAGTCTATACAGAGAGGACTATAGTACAGTCTATACAGAGAGTACTATAGTACAGTCTATACAGAGAGGACTATAGTACAGTCTACAGAGAGTACTATCGTACAGTCTATACAGAGAGTACTATAGTACAGTCTATACAGAGAGGACTATAGTACAGTCTATACAGAGAGTACTATAGTACAGTCTATACAGAGAGTACTATAGTACAGTCTATACAGAGAGGACTATAGTACAGTCTACAGAGAGTACTATAGTACAGTCTATACAGAGAGGACTATAGTACAGTCTACAGAGAGTACTATAGTACAGTCTATACAGAGAGGACTATAGTACAGTCTATACAGAGAGGACTATAGTACAGTCTATACAGAGAGGACTATAGTACAGTCTATACAGAGAGGACTATAGTACAGTCTATACAGAGAGGACTATAGTACAGTCTATACAGAGAGGACTATAGTACAGTCTATACAGAGAGGACTATAGTACAGTCTATACAGAGAGGACTATAGTACAGTCTACAGAGAGTACTATAGTACAGTCTATACAGAGAGGACTATAGTACAGTCTACAGAGAGTACTATCGTACAGTCTATACAGAGAGTACTATAGTACAGTATATACAGAGAGGACTATAGTACAGTCTATACAGAGAGTACTATAGTACAGTCTATACAGAGAGGACTATAGTACAGTCTATACAGAGAGTACTATAGTACAGTCTATACAGAGAGGACTATAGTACAGTCTACAGAGAGTACTATAGTACAGTCTATACAGAGAGGACTATAGTACAGTCTACAGAGAGTACTATAGTACAGTCTATACAGAGAGGACTATAGTACAGTCTATACAGAGAGGACTATAGTACAGTCTATACAGAGAGGACTATAGTACAGTCTATACAGAGAGTACTATAGTACAGCATATACAGAGAGGACTATAGTACAGTCTATACAGAGAGGACTATAGTACAGTCTACAGAGAGTACTATAGTACAGTCTATACAGAGAGGACTATAGTACAGTCTATACAGAGAGGACTATAGTACAGTCTATACAGAGAGGACTATAGTACAGTCTATACAGAGAGTACTATAGTACAGTCTATACAGAGAGGACTATAGTACAGTCTATACAGAGAGGACTATAGTACAGTCTATACAGAGAGTACTATAGTACAGTCTATACAGAGAGGACTATAGTACAGTCTACAGAGAGTACTATAGTACAGTCTATACAGAGAGGACTATAGTACAGTCTACAGAGAGTACTATAGTACAGTCTATACAGAGAGGACTATAGTACAGTCTACAGAGAGTACTATAGTACAGTCTATACAGAGAGGACTATAGTACAGTCTATACAGAGAGTACTATAGTACAGTCTATACAGAGAGGACTATAGTACAGTCTACAGAGAGTACTATCGTACAGTCTATACAGAGAGTACTATAGTACAGTCTATACAGAGAGTACTATAGTACAGTCTATACAGAGAGGACTATAGTACAGTCTACAGAGAGTACTATAGTACAGTCTACAGAGAGTACTATAGTACAGTCTATACAGAGAGGACTATAGTACAGTCTATACAGAGAGGACTATAGTACAGTCTATACAGAGAGGACTATAGTACAGTCTATACAGAGAGGACTATAGTACAGTCTATACAGAGAGGACTATAGTACAGTCTATACAGAGAGGACTATAGTACAGTCTATACAGAGAGGACTATAGTACAGTCTATACAGAGAGTACTATAGTACAGTCTATACAGAGAGGACTATAGTACAGTCTATACAGAGAGGACTATAGTACAGTCTATACAGAGAGTACTATAGTACAGTCTATACAGAGAGGACTATAGTACAGTATATACAGAGGACTATAGTACAGTCTATACAGAGAGAACTATAGTACAGTCTATAGCTGCAGAGGACTATAGTACAGTCTATAGCTGCAGAGGACTATAGTAGTCTATAGCTGCAGAGAGGACTATAGTACAGTCTATACAAAGAGGACTATAGTACAGTCTAAAGCTGCAGAGAGGACTATAGTACAGTCTATAGCTGCAGAGAGGACTATAGTAGTCTATAGTGTGGTCTATAGCTCAGACTCAGTATAGAGCTACTAGTCGTGTCTGTATAGTATAATATGTGTAGCACTAGAGTATAGACAATGTCTTCAGTATTTGTTCCTTAGTTCTCCCTAAACCTCGAAAAGAGAAGAGAGGAGATGAGAGGCTGCAGCCTGCTCCATTGTTGAAGTGAAAGAAAGAGCACCGGCTCAACTCCTCCTTTTATGCTAATACAATTTATTTGAACGCTACATTTCTACAAACAAAAGGGGGGAAGAGAGCAAATGAGGAGAGGAGGAGGAGGGGAGGAGAAGAGAGAAGGCCTGTCACCGCCGAAAAAGAGCGCGCGAGAGGTGGGCGTGGACAGAGCTCTGAAAGGCAGGGTCGGTTTCCTGTCGGGGTAAGCACGTGGTTCCGTATGTGTGTCAGTGAGAGGTTTTCTGAGCTCCCCCCCTCTCTTTCCCCCGTCCAGCTAACATTCATTTTACAGCACTTTTATCCTCTACGAACCCACGACGATTCGATACGGCAACCGGGAGGAGTGTGTTGTGCCATCCGATCCATCTCGTTCGCGGGTCATGACGCTCGAGGCGATCCGTTACCGGGCCGGGTCTCTGCAGATTCTTAACCAGCTGCTCCTACCGCATGAGACTGTGTTCGATGAGGTCCGCACGGTGCAGGACGGCTATGAAGCGATCAAGTCGATGAAGGCAAGAAATCTCACTCACTCTCTGTCTTCTCCCTCTCCCCCTTTCATTCCCTCTCCCATTCCACGCTCAATCTGTGTCACCTCCCCTTGTGTGTGTGTGTGTTTTGTCTAACATAGATAGCAGTGTTTCCACCACTGTGTGTAGCTTTGTTGACTGCGGGTATCTTTGTGTCAAACAGGGTCGATCTTTTGTGTGAGCTGTGCACCCTGCTCTCCGTTATGTCACATATTATATATGTACGGCTGTATGGACTGTGTGTGCATGGGCGAAGGTCTTGTGGCCTGTGATAGGCTATTTGTTTAAGTCCAGGGCCTGTGTTTTGACTGTCCCTGCTATTTCTACCGATTATTACCGTCCGCAGCACGGTATTGTATGTAATTGCGGCCCCGGTGTGGACGCTCGAGACTGTCGGGGCTGGCTCACACACACACACACACACAGTGTGACACTCGTTCCTTTTCACCGGCCTGGTTTGGCAATTCAACGTGATCCTAAACGACAAGGGATCCTATTATTTATTTAACGTTAACTCCTGCCACCGACAAAACCACCGTGCCAGGTATCCGCACCCACCCATGAAAACGCCCACCCCCCTCGCTCCCTTTCTCTTGCTCTCACGGTAAAGATTGTCTATGCATTATTAATGACCGATTCCCGGGGTTTTGTTAGCGCTTGCTCTGCAGCTTGTTGACACCTTTTAGAAGTGTTGGGCGACGGCTTTTATCACGAGCGGCTCTGATGGGGAGAGGTGTTTGGTTGATCGTCAAATAGACTGGTTCTCTTTCTTTACATTCTTCATATTAAACCTCCTTCCATTGATACAGACACCCTCTCTTGATCTCTCTTTGTCTCTCTCTCTCTCTCTCTCTCTCTCTCTCTCTCACACGCTTTGAGATACTCTCCATCTGAGCATCAGTCCAACTTCAGACCTGTGATGGTATGCCTCTTAAACAGTATGATGTCATGGTGATGGTAATAGTATTCTCTCTGGGGATGGATGGATGATACCTAGCTAACGCTGATCTCACACGCTGGTGATGTCATACACCACTACTCACTGTCCTGCTGTGTGTCCTGAGTATCGCCCTGCGTTGTGTGTGTCTGCATACAGTCATGTCAGGTGTTGCCTCGTAGAGTCGCGTCAGGTGTTGCCTCGTAGAGTCGCGTCAGGTGTTGCCTCGTAGAGTCGCGTCAGGTGTTGCCTCGTAGAGTCGCGTCAGGTGTTGCCTCGTAGAGTCGCGTCAGGTGTTGCCTCGTAGAGTCGCGTCAGGTGTTGCCTCGTAGAGTCGCGTCAGGTGTTGCCTCGTAGAGTCGCGTCAGGTGTTGCCTCGTAGAGTCGCGTCAGGTGTTGCCTCGTAGAGTCGCGTCAGGTGTTGCCTCGTAGAGTCGCGTCAGGTGTTGCCTCGTAGAGTCGCGTCAGGTGTTGCCTCGTAGAGTCGCGTCAGGTGTTGCCTCGTAGAGTCGCGTCAGGTGTTGCCTCGTACAGTCGCGTCAGGTGTTGCCTCGTACAGTCGCGTCAGGTGTTGCCTCGTACAGTCGCGTCAGGTGTTGCCTCGTACAGTCGCGTCAGGTGTTGCCTCGTACAGTCGCGTCAGGTGTTGCCTCGTACAGTCGCGTCAGGTGTTGCCTCGTACAGTCGCGTCAGGTGTTGCCTCGTACAGTCGCGTCAGGTGTTGCCTCGTACAGTCGCGTCAGGTGTTGCCTCGTACAGTCGCGTCATGTGTTGCCTCGTACAGTCGCGTCATGTGTTGCCTCGTACAGTCGCGTCATGTGTTGCCTCGTACAGTCGCGTCATGTGTTGCCTCGTACAGTCGCGTCATGTGTTGCCTCGTACAGTCGCGTCATGTGTTGCCTCGTACAGTCGCGTCATGTGTTGCCTCGTACAGTCGCGTCCGGTGTTGTCACGTCAGGTGTTGCCTCGTACAGTCACGTCAGGTGTTGCCTCGTACAGTCACGTCAGGTGTTGCCTCGAACCTGCATAGATTCAGTCATCCATCTACCTGCAACTGCAAGACAACGTCTTCTGGACAGGAGAGAGTTCTAGAGGAGTGTGAGGGTTCCAACAGGCGAGAAGAGACGGGTGGAGACAGGTGTATGATAAAGACCAATGAGAGAGACTGGTGTATGGTAAAGACCAATGAGAGAGACTGGTGGAGACAGGTGTATGGTAAAGACCAATGAGAGAGACAGGTGTATGATAAAGACCAATGAGAGAGACGGGTGGAGACAGATGTATGGTAAAGACCAATGAGAGACGGGTGTATGGTAAAGACCAATGAGAGAGACTGGTGGAGACAGGTGTATGGTAAAGACCAATGAGAGCGACGGGTGGAGACAGGTGTATGGTAAAGACCAATGAGAGAGACTGGTGGAGACAGGTGTATGGTAAAGACCAATGAGAGCGACGGGTGGAGACAGGTGTATGGTAAAGACCAATGAGAGAGACTGGTGGAGACAGGTGTATGGTAAAGACCAATGAGAGAGACTGGTGGAGACAGGTGTATGGTAAAGACCAATGAGAGAGACTGGTGGAGACAGGTGTATGGTAAAGACCAATGAGAGAGACAGGTGTATGATAAAGACCAATGAGAGAGACGGGTGGAGACAGATGTATGGTAAAGACCAATGAGAGACGGGTGTATGGTAAAGACCAATGAGAGAGACTGGTGGAGACAGGTGTATGGTAAAGACCAATGAGAGACAGGTGTATGGTAAAGACCAATGAGAGAGACGGGTGGAGACAGGTGTAGACAGGTGAATGATAAAGACCAATGAGAGAGACGGGTGGAGACAGGTGTATGATAAAGACCATTGAGAGAGACGGGTGGAGACAGGTGTATGGTAAAGACCAATGAGAGACAGGTGTATGGTAAAGACCAATGAGAGAGACTGGTGGAGACAGGTGTATGGTAAAGACCAATGAGAGAGACTGGTGGAGACAGGTGTATGGTAAAGACCAATGAGAGAGACGGGTGGAGACAGGTGTATGGTAAAGACCAATGAGAGAGACGGGTGGAGACAGGTATGGTAAAGACCAATGAGAGAGACGGGTGGAGACAGGTGTATGGTAAAGACCAATGAGAGAGACGGGTGGAGACAGGTGTATGGTAAAGACCAATGAGCGAGACGGGTGGAGACAGGTGTATGGTAAAGACCAATGAGCGAGACGGGTGGAGACAGGTGTATGGTAAAGACCAATGAGCGAGACGGGTGGAGACAGGTGTATGGTAAAGACCAATGAGAGAGACTGGTGGAGACAGGTGTATGGTAAAGACCAATGAGAGAGACGGGTGGAGACAGGTGTATGGTAAAGACCAATGAGAGAGACGGGTGGAGACAGGTGTATGGTAAAGACCAATGAGCGAGACGGGTGGAGACAGGTGTATGGTAAAGACCAATGAGAGAGACGGGTGGAGACAGGTGTATGGTAAAGACCAATGAGCGAGACGGGTGGAGACAGGTGTATGGTAAAGACCAATGAGAGAGACTGGTGGAGACAGGTGTATGGTAAAGACCAATGAGAGAGACGGGTGGAGACAGGTGTATGGTAAAGACCAATGAGCGAGACGGGTGGAGACAGGTGTATGATAAAGACCAATGAGAGAGACTGGTGGAGACAGGTGTATGGTAAAGACCAATGAGAGAGTTTTGATAGGATATCTGGAGGATCACAAGAAATGTTAAAAGGCTGAATTCCAACATTATGTCTGGTTCCCTCCATTCCTTCTCCATCCTTCCCTCTCTCCCTCTAGGTGCGGGGGGCTCCTGCCATCGCCATCGTAGGCTGTCTGAGCCTGGCAGTGGAGTTGCGTGCGGGTGCCGGGGGCAACGACCCTGTGACCTTCATCCGGGAATCTCTGTGTCACCTGACCTCGGCAAGACCCACGGCCGTCAACATGGGCCGGGCTGCCCGAGAACTGATGGAGTTTGCTGAGAACGAGAGCATGGAGAAAAATCCAGAACAACTCACAGAGGGGTACGGAGGGAGGGAGGGAGGGAGGGAGGGAGGGAGGGATGGGAGAGATGGGAGTGTGGGAGTAGTGAGAGGACTGATTGAGTTTGCAGAGAGAGAACATTGATGAGATTGGAAAGGGAAGAAGATAATGAGAGAGAACTGCTTTATGACAGACACACACATCATCCCATAACTCCCTCTCGTCTAATCCCCACCCCCGTCCTGCAGTGTGATTGGCTGGATCGAGGAGATGCTGGAGCGTGATGTCAATGACAACAAGAAGATTGGAAACTACGGAGCTCAACACATCCTGTCTGGTGTTCCCCGAGACTCTGTCACCATCCTAACACACTGCAACACAGGCTCACTGGCCACTGCAGGATACGGCACCGCACTGGGTAAGAGAGAGAGAGAGAGTTCTAGGTAGACTGAAGCGTATGTATTGTACAAAGACCAGGCCCTATAACCTGTGTGTGTGTGTTTCCAGGTGTGGTGCGTTCTCTCCATGCTCTAGGTAGACTGAAGCGTATGTATTGTACAGAGACCAGGCCCTATAACCAAGGGGCCAGACTGACAGCCTATGAGGCCGTGGCTGAAGGGTTCCCTGCTACTCTCATCACAGACAGCATGGCTGCACTCACCATGAGAGAGAAGAGCATCACAGGTATACACAGACTCTGCCTGTCTGTCTTTTTGTTTCCTTATCTTTAGTGTTCCCTCTTCCTCGCTCGTCTTCCTTACCTTCCTCCTCCAATAAATGTGGTCCGATTTGCTGTTCTATCCATTCTCAGCTGTGGTCGTAGGGGCGGACAGGGTGGTTGCTAACGGCGACACGGCCAACAAAATCGGCACGTACCAACTGGCCATTGCCGCAAAGCACCATGGGATTCCGTTCTACGTGGCGGCGCCCAGCACGTCATGTGACCTGAGTCTGGAGAGCGGCCGGCACATTGTCATCGAGGAGCGCCCCGCCGAGGAACTCACCAGCATCAACGGAGTATCCATCGCTGCCCCGGGTATGTACATAGTCAATGGTAGGCTTCGAGGGGACTCCTACGGTAGGTACACATGTCTTGGCAGTAGTACTGTTGACTACTTTATCACTGACCTCAACCCAGAGACTCTTAGAGCGTTCAGTCAGTCCACTGACACCGCTATCAGATCACAGCAAAATCACACAAAATCACAATCAAAGCCAAAGGAACTTAATAATATTAAGAAATGCTATAGATTGAAGGAAAGTAGTGTTGAAATCTAAAAAAAACTATTAGACAACAGCAAATTCAATCCCTTCTAGACAATTTCCTGAACAAAATGTTCCACTGTAATAGTGAAGGCGTGAACTTGTCAGTAGAAAACCTCAACAGTTTTATTTGACCTCTCAGCTTCGATATCAAACCTAAACATTTCAAACAGAAAACCGAAATGGTTTGATGAAGAATGCAAAAACCTAAGAAAGAAATTGAGAAACCTATCCAACCAAAAACATGGAGACCAAGAACCTGAGTCTATGCCTTCACTATGGTGAATCACTAAAACAATACAGAAATACACTACGGAAAAAGAAGGAACAGCACGTCAGAAACCAGCTCAATGTAATTGAAGAATCCCTAGACTCTAACCACTTCTGGGAAAATTGGAAAACACTAAACAAACAACACAAAGAGGTATCTATAAAAAATGGAGATGTATGAGTAAACCACTTCTCCAATCTTATTGGCTCTATAACAAAGAACAAACAGCAAAAACATACATGATCAAATATAAATCTTAGAATCAACTATTAAAGACCACCAGAACCCACTGGATTCTCCAATTACATTGAATGAACTACAGGACAAAATACAAACCCTCTAACCCAAAAAAAAGCCTGTGGTGTTGATGGTATCCTCAATGAAATGATAAAATATACAGACCACAAATTCCATTTGGCTATACTTAAACTCTTTAACATCATCCTTGTCTCTGGCATCTTCCCCAATATTTGTAACCAAGGACTGATCACCCCAATCCACAAAAGTGGAGACAAAATTGACCCCAATAACTACCGTGGGATATGCGTCAACAGCAACCGTGGAAACATCCTCTGCATTATCATTAACAGCAGACTAGTTAATTTCCTCAGTGAAAACAATGTACTGAGCAAATGTCAAATCGGCTTTTAACTAAATTACCGTACGACAGACCACGTATTCACCCTGCACACCCTAATTGACAAACAAACAAACCAAAACAAAGGCAAAGTCTTCTCATGCTTTATTGATTTTAAATGAGGATCTGCTATACAAATTGATTGAAAGTGGTGATGGGGGAAAAACATACGACATTATCATTTACATTTTAGTCATTTAGCAGACGTTCTTATCCAGAGCGACTTACAGTTATTTAGTGCAAACATGTTCATTCTTTTTTCGTACTGGTCCCCCATGCTCTACCATCTGAGCTACACGGGACTATAAAATCCATATACACAAACAACAAGTGTGTTAAAATTGGAAAAAAAAACACATTTCTTTCCAGAGGACCGTGGGGTGAGACAGGGATGCAGCTTAAGCCCCACCCTCGCCAATTAATGTATATTGGCGAACTGTGAACGATCTGAGAGACAAGGCAAGAAGGGCCTTCTATGCCATCAAAAGGAACATAACATTCAACATACCAATTAGGATCTGGCTAAAAATACTTGAATCAGTTCTAGAATCCATTGCCCTTCATGGTTGAGGTCTGGGGTCCGTTCACCAACCAAGAATTCACAAAATGGAACAAACACCAAATTTATACTCTGCATGCAGAATTCTGCAAAAATATCCTCTGTGTACAATGAAAAACACCATAATGCATGCAGAGCATAATTAGGCCGATACCCGCTAATTATCAAAATCCAGAAAAGAACTGTTAAATTCTACAACCACCTAAAAGGAAGCGATTCCCAAACTTTCCATAACAAAGCTTCACCTACAGAGAGATTAACCTGGAGAAGAGTCCCCTAAGCAAGCTGGTCATGGGGCTCTTTTCACAAACAGAACCCCAGGACAGCAACACAATAAGACCCAACCAAATCATGAGAAAACAAAAAGATAATTACTTGACACATTGGAAAGAATTAACTAAAAAACTGAGAAACTAGAGTGCTATTTGGCCCTAAACAGAGAGTACACAGTGGCAGAATACCTGACTACTGTGACTGACCCAAAATTAAGGGAATCTTTGACTATGTACAGACTCAGTGAGCATAGCCTTGCTATTGAGAAAGGCCGCCGTAGGCAGACCTGGCTGCCAAGAGAAGACAGGCTATGTGCACACTGCCCACAAAATGAGGTGGAAACTGAGCTGCACTTCTTAACCTCCTGCCAAATGTATGACATATTTCCCTCAGATTACACAGATCCACAAAGAATTCGAAAACAAACCTAATTTTGATGAACTCTCCATATCTACTTGGTGAAATACCACAGTGTTCCATCACAGCATCAAGATTTGTGACCTGTTGCCACATGAAAAGGGCAACCTGTGAAGAACAAACACTATTGTAAATACAACCCATATTTATGTTTATGTATTTTCCCATTTGTACTATTTGCACATTGTTAAACACTGTATTTATACATAATATGACATTTGAAATGTCTTTTTGTATTCTTTTGGAACTTCTGAGAGAGAGAGAGTGAGTGAGACTGTAGTATGTACCAGAGCTAATTGACTCTGACACGTGTCTCTAATTAAAGAACTAGAGGAGAAGAGGAGCTCTGTGACATCACAGTAATTCTATTATACACTCATTTAATAGAGACACTGTTCCCTGGGGTGTTCCTGCTCTCTCCCTTTACCCCTCACTCTACCATTATTTACCTTCCCTTCTTTCTCCCTCCTCTCTCTTTCTACCGTCTCACTCTCTCCTCTCTCTCGCCCCCTCTCATTTCTCTTGCTCTCTGTCCCTTTCCCAGTCTCTACCTCTCTATAACCCCCTCCACCCTTTTGTCTACCCTCCTCCCCTCCTCCCCTCTCTCTCTCTCTCTCCCTCTCCCTCTCCAGGTATTTTAAAAAATATATATTTTTCTCTCCAGGTATTGATGTGTGGAACCCGGCGTTTGACGTGACCCCCCACCAGCTGATAACAGGGGGCATCATCACAGAGCTGGGGGTGTTTCTGCCCTCGGAGCTGCAGGCAGCACTCACCGGCCGTCTCACTGCCCTGTAGAAGGCGCTATCACCACCCGCTGGCCGCCGAGCGCTACGGCACCTTAATATTCCTGCTCTCACTCTCTCATATGACTTCTACGTCCTCACACAGATGAGGTGGAAGTCAGTTTTGTTACATTCACACACACTCACCCAGTCAGTGTTACACAAACATACAAACTCGCACGTTTTACCGTCTCTCTCTCACACACACACACACACACATTATGCAGGAACTCGCACACATCCAATCCCCCACTCCTGTCCCTCTCCTTCTCTCTGGTCTCTCCTGTGTTCATCTCTTGTCCAGTGATCTCCATCCCTGTTGCTGTGTTCATCACAATCAAGGCTCAGCTTGACTCCGCCCTTAAGTCAGACCAGTAACAGTGATTGGTTAATAAGTAGTGTGACTAAAATTCTGATCTCTGTTTGGAAAAGCAAAACCTGTTCAACCAGGAAGAGAACATTAGCCTGTTTTTTTTTTTTTTCCCCCTCACAGGGTTCTTACTAGTAAACCCATTTGTCTATTTAAAGTTTGTTAAAGGGAGATTTTGATGCTGCTGCGTGACTTGTAAATAAATATGATCACCACTAGTAGTGTACATATGTACAGAACTAACTGATCCCCTTTACAAGAACTGGTCAAAACTAAATCCTCATCAAATTCAGGGAGTATTCTCCAAAATGTAAGGGTTTAACATGTAGTTTTCTCTGTAAAAGCTTTTATAGATGTGTGAGTTTAAGAAAATTGATAGGCAATGATGACACTTGATTGCTGAAAATAGATAGTGAGTCTTAAGTAGCACCCTATTCCCTATATAGTGCACTACGTTTGAACACAGTCCATAGGCTCTTGCCAAAAGTAGTGCACTATATAAGAAATAGGGGGCTATTTGGGACACAACCATTATCACGCAGAAGCTGTTTAATACCAGTCAGAAAGTTATTCTTCTTGCTGAAGCAACTTAAATTAGAACTATTCAACTCAGAAAAATAAAATCTACTTGATATAATATTGTCTAGAGCAAACCTCCTTAGTCAGCTGATACTTGCAGTATAACTTGTGGCTACCTCCCTATACCTCACATAATGTCTGTACTTTGCTCTTCCAATCTGTACCATATCATCCCCTACTCTGAGGTTTATCAAACCTCTCCTCAGACGTTTTACAATTCTGTTGTAGTCCTGAACTAGCACGCCTGATTAACCTAGTCAAGGGCTTGGCGATTAGTTGAAAAGTTGAATCAGGTGTGCTAGCTGTGGAATAGTTGCAATACATGGAAGTGGGTCCCAGAGGAGAGGTTTAAAAACCACGGTTCTACTCTAACATATCAAACTACACAGATACACAATATATACACTGAACACCAATATCCATGTTATTAGGCCTGGCCAACAAAGCAAGCAAAAGAAAACCCAAGTCTCGGCTTTAAACAATGATTGAACGGAATCTGGAATGGTGATGTTTGTTCTAAAGATTGTATTTCTATGATGTACTGAATGTCACAGGGGCCTGCACTGCTCACTGCCTTACACTACCAGCACCTCCGCTCACACCAACCAACCACAGGACAGGACAAGGACAGGTGTGCATCCCAAATGGCACCCTATTACCTATATGATGCACTACATTTGAACTTTGGTCAAAAACAGTGCACTATATAGGGAATAATAGGTTGTCATTTCGGACAGGCCCCAGGACAGCAGGCTAACGGGCAAATGTAGCCCTTCAATCCCATCTTAACCCCTCCTCTTCTTCCTCAAAATGTAAGAGGAGGTCTGAAAGTTGCCTGGCTACTCAAACTCCTTGCGCCAGTGAAACGCTAGGCCACGCCCACAGACGTTTGTTTCTTCTCTGCAATGAGTCTGTATCTGAGTACCTCCCTAATGATTTCTAGAACGCAAACACATTCTAACCGTTCTGATTGGTCCCAGAAATCGATAGGTTGGGCCAGAGCCAGAAAAGTGGCATTTTGAAAATTAATCATTGGCTTTGATACTCTGATTGGTTAAAGATGATGACTTAGTTTTTTTTACATTTTGACGTCACCACAAACGACTTCCAACGATGGCAGTCTCAGCCTGAAGTATGTAGTGAACATGTGTACAGTAGTTTGAGTCGTCAGGCAAGTCTACCACTACCCCTCTGTTTCTCCAGCCATCCCTCATTCAAAAACCACCTCTGATTTCTAAACACACCACACCTCCTCGCCCCTTGGAGCATTTCTGGTCCACACCAGGCATTCTTATCTAGAACTCTCCTGTCAAAAAATAATACATTATTTTGAGTTCTAGAATCCATAGTGTCATAATTGTTTCCCCTTCTAGAATCGCATTACAACAGAGACCCCTCCATCCACAACCTCCTCCCAATCAAACTTACCCCTCTCTCTCCCTTCCTTTCACAACGATGCTGTTGGCTGTCAAATCACATAAGGGTCTTGAATCAAACACCACTGCAGTGTTTTGGGGTTTCTTTCTTTCTTTTGTCTTTTATTTTGACAAACAGAACTGGAAGAAATCAGAGGGTAGAGTTTTAACGGTCGAGAACAATGTAGCAAATTTGTCGTCATCCGTAGATTGTTACGTTGAACATTTAGAAAAAAAAAAAGAAAAAAAAAGGTACGAGAATCTGTTTGTCTCTTATCATGAAGAATACCGATACTGTTCTGTTAACATTCCACCCCTGGTACTCTGGGCCATTGTTTGGCATGACAAGGAGTGGAATGATGGCACGAACAGACTGGTACCCAGGCTACTCTTGTTTTGCTGTGATCTGTTGTTTTGTTTTTATTGTGATTCTTAGAGCTGTTGTTAATTAGACTACACTGAGAGGCCTCCTCGACCACACGCACTATCACACACACACACACACACACACACTGATACATGTCAGGATAGACTGTTTGAATTGGAATTAGCAGCCAGTTAGTCACACAAACGTTATGTTTAAATAGCAGGCTAAGGGTCAGTCCAAAATGCCACCCTATTTCCATTATAGTGCACTACTTTTAACCAGGGCCCTATAGGGTTCTGTTCAAAGGTAGTGCATTGTATAGGGAATAGGGTGCCATTTGGGATGCGCCCTAGATCGACGTTTAAAAAATATATATATTTTACCTTTATTTAACTAGGCAAGTCAGTTAAGAACAAATTATTATTTACAATGATGGCCTAAAGACAAAAGGCACCATATTGAATAGTGTAAAATACCTCCCACTCTCTTTACTGAGCGTATCATAAGATGCAGTAAATCCCCAGTGTACTTGTAGGAATCCATCCATCCTCCCTCTTAGTCTATCCCCAATAACCACACTAGCATACTATCTAGTATGCACGGGCAGATTGGCTTCATACTACGTAGTGTGCAAGGGTGGATACTTCGGGACAAGGCCTAATGAGTCTAGTCTTGGGAGAGGCAAATGCCAAATTAATCAAGTGCCAAATTCAACGCTATCATCATTTCTACTCCCCCTGCGATTTCAACCAACGGGAGAAGGTGCTGATGACGGTGTTTGTGAATAAGCCAATAGGAAGCATGGCTGGTGATATTAGTGCGGGTAGGGGTGTAGTCGAATAGAAGGCCTTTTTCTCCGTGTAGTTACGTCATTGTTGATATTCACACCTGGGGTTTAGATTTGTATCATGTGGAAATAGTTGAAAACTGGATGTTTTTTTTTATATATATATGAATATGATGCTGTAAACTGCATTCCTGAGTTAAGAATAGATTTTTCTTTCATGACAGTATAATAAAGAGGGAACAAACAACATTCCAGCGGTCCGTGTTGCATCTTTTTGGTCGTGGTACTTTTCTTAGGCTATCATTGTACACTACCAGTCAAACGTTTGGACACCTACTCATTCCAGGGGTTTTTCTTTATTTTTACTATTTTCTATATTATAGAATAATAGTGATGTCATCGAAACGATGAAATAACACATGGAATCGTGCATTAACCAAATAATTGTAAAACAAATCAAAATATATATTTATATTTGAGATTTTTAAATAAAAAATAATGAGTAGGTGTGTCCAAACTTTTGACTGGTACTGTATGTACTATATAATGTATACATTGATTTAATTTCAAGGTACATGTTAAATAAGTAATTTATCTAACTTGGCACAATTCAAACATTTTATTGATTATGTTAAAAATATTTCCCAGACTCTTCCAGAGACTTTATTTTCGATTTTTTTCCACACCTCAGTAGCACCCCAGTATCCCAGAATGCCATGTTGTAACGCCCATCTGCATCCGGTCTTGAACAATACGGTGAAAGCAGCATCGAGACAAGATGGCACAAGGTAAACAGAAGTTCAAAGCGCAGCCCGGTGGAGCCAAGAAACCTCAACAAAACAAAAACAAAGGTCCCAGAAAAGGAGGTACGTACAGTGTAATATGGTTAATGTCTTGTATTCTTGCGATTTCGTCTGGACTTTGTGTATAAGCTGAAAAAGTTTTTGCGACGTGTGGCGGCGGACATGCTGGCTCAAACACGGTTCCGTAAGGAGGCAGTTTCTAGAGAAACCCTGCGTTGGAACTGTGGAATATCAGGAGTGCTGGCGCCCCCTCATATGGAACTCAACATAGCACACGTATTTGAATCGCATCGCATACTATTGAATATGCATAACGAGACAAATTCAGAAGTTGTCACAATGTTTAGGCCTACTTACTGGCCCTGCTGCCAACTTGTGAAGGAGATCTGTAGGGCAGCTTATACCTATTTATAGGAGATTTGTAATAGCATTATCAGTCACACAAAGATTACACAGTGCCTGGCCTTCTATTCCCATGCCAACTAGCTAACCTCCTTGATTCCCTTATGGGCCAAATGGAAACTTGGCTTTAATCGTCTACAGTACGTGTTACGAATCTGTTTGGCTTAAGGGGGCAATCTTCATTTGCTACATATATTTTTTGTTTACGTTTTAAAGTAAGGATATAGCCATTGATTGTTGAAGAATATACCTTATAAATGCCTCATGAGCATAGTTCAACCCATTAGAACCATCCCTCAGCTGTTTACCAAAACAGAGGCGGGGTGTTGGCTTCGTTATTGTTTGCCCCTTTAACCACAGTGTGTTTTTGTAGGGGGTCAATAAATATCTACACTGAGGTTTTATTGTTGACTACAAATCTCACTCTCACTTGTTGCTGTTGTTTCACAGGGAGGACGATTGCACCAAAGAAGGTCAAAGTGGTACAGCAACAACAGTTGAAGAAGGTAAGACACCAGCCCTTACTGTCCATTACAGAATAATGAGAGTTTAAAATCTATCTGTTCAGGCTGGTGGCTCTACCACGATGGGGAAGTCACCGCTCATTTCACCTTACTTCCAAGATCCAGTCCCATACTGTTTTTGAATAGGCTTCAACATTATATAATCAAATTCACAAAAACAGTAATTTAAGATATTTATATATTATATATTTAGTTTTTCTGCATTTGGTGCTTAAAGATCATAAAAAAAATAAAAAGGTTGAAATGGAAGTGGTCGCACTTTCCCACCGTGTGCTCGTCTTGGCCCTCTCCTGGGTTTAGAACCACTTCTACTTCTTCCAGCGGGCTACGTCCCGATTCTGAATCTGCTCCCTTCTCGCCCAAAGTGTTCACTTGCACACTGCTGTCATGGAAACGCACTCCAACCACTTCCTACACAGACTCTATGCTTTTAAGTTCAACTCCATGGTGGGAAGTGGGTAAGCGCACCCTTTGGGAGAAGTGAAGAGAATCCACTACGGTCTGTATGTCTGTGGGACATAGCATCTGAGTAGACATGCACTGTGAGTCCTCATGCACTGGGATACAGTCAGAACTGTCTGCAGATAGAATCTTCTCAGAGAACCTGGACCCTGACATGACCCAGAAATTGTCCATCTTATTAGGTGTGCAACTCATGCAGATTTGTGTAGACATGGAGGACTTATCTTTATTTATTTTCCTGGACAGTCGCCCATTAAAATGTCCTGCGCTAAGGAATGCTTTTTGAGGCAATGATGTAAGTCATGTACGAATTAATCTGTGTTTCTGTGTCTGATTGTGTCTGTACCCTGATCCCATGTCCCCTGCTGTTCCCCCCAGGGCCTGGAGGTGGCGATCAGGAACAAGATAGAGGAAGAGGTGACCCACAGAGCCAGTACTAAACTCCACAAGAGGCTGAGTGTTGTGAAGGGGGCGGAGGTGAAACCAACCCCCTCTAAAGGAAACAACCATCCCAACCACCCTGCACCCAGCACCTCCAAATAAACAGTCTTCCTGTTATTCTCTGTCTGTCGCTCTGTCTTCCTGTTATTCTCTGTCTGTGTCTCTGTCTGTCTTCCTGTTATTCTCTCTCTGTCTGTCTTCCTGTTATTCTCTCTCTGTCTCTCTGTCTTCCTGGTATTCTCTCTCTGTCTTCCTGTTATTCTCTGTCTCTCTGTCTTCCTGTTATTCTCTGTCTCTCTGCCTGACTGGTTTCGCTGTGCTATATATGTTAATTATGGCTCTGAAATGGGGTCATAGGGCTCTGGTCAAAAGTAGTGCACTGTATAGTGAATAGGGTGCCATTTGGGACGTATTCAATGTGTTAGACACACTGCTGCTAGGCTCAATGAACTGACACAAAATCATGTCTATCGATGTTTGAGGAGTGTAATATTAAAGTCTCCACTAGATGGTATTATAATAGTCACAGTTTACTGGTACACTCAGCTGCTTAGCCTCGAGGAGACGAGGAACCTGAGGAAGCCACAGAAGATTATTGAGATGCACCCTAGATAGTCAACGGTCTACAGTTGTGATCTCTGTACTGTATATTGAGGGGGCCATTGAGTATTTTTTGTGATTGTCTTATGTTGCACTAACTTCAGAACTGAGACACAAGTTCTCCCATATATTCCAATGCAAAGGGCGTGAATAAAAAGCTGTGGATGTTTTGTAAAGCAACAGAGTTATTTTATGTTGTGCCTGGGCGTGTGTAGACCTATCCAGACCTGTCTGTCTTCGTACGGCTGTGGCAAGTGTTTCGTATGCGTACACTTTCCTCTACTTCAGAGCTGCCGTTTAATGCAGGTCCCTCTCTACCCACACTATGTTTACACTCCCATGATGCTTTGCTCTGTGTGAAATTCCACCAGGTGTGTATTTACGTCCGCCTCAGTCAAGGACTGGCTGCTCAGTTTAAAGCATTGTTTCCCCCTGAGTGAACGTTTTAGTTTTCTTTGCCCTAGCACTACACAGCTGATTCAAATAATCAACTAATCATCAAGCTTTGAAAAAACAAAACGTGCCCCCCTTGGGGTCCCGAGGACCGAGTTTGGGAAACGCTAGGTTAAGGCCTTGCTTTTTCAACTGTATTTTTGTTGTGGTTTCATTGGACAGTAGAGAGAAGACGGAAGATCGGAGGAGCTCCATTCAAATGACAGGGAATCTTCCAATCAGGATTTCTGGGTATTTGGGGAATGTACAGCCCTAACCTCACCAGAACAGAACGTACACAGGTTACAGGTTTCTTGCTACATATTACTCCTTTAGTTCAGCATGCAATCCAATAAACTCTCCACTCAGAATAATAATATTTTACTTTTTATAACAGTAATACAGTTATTACAACTCACTACATAAGAGCATAAGAGACTAAAATACTCATGAGCTCAGTTTCTGTCAACACTTGATTAATAACTTTATGGAAATATACCATATTTATGATAAACACAAACAACTTATAACTCACATATGTGTCTGTTAAGTCTAAATATAAATGTAGTTATAAAACACAGCTTGAAATTAATATGTTGTTGTGCAGACCTCCGGGGCAGCAGGTGGTGCTGTGTAATATCTAAGGAGCCCTGAGGGTCTCCAGGCAGTGTGGGGAGCGCAGGAAGCGAGGATAAGAGTCTTTGGCCATCAGGTGGTAGACGTGTTGTTGGGCCTCGTGGAATGTGTCGCCTTCAGGTTCCTCCATCACTCTCAGCAGAGCCTCCCTGGTCTCGGCATCCAGATTCACCTGGGAAAAACACAGAATGTTCAGACAACGTCTATACAACGTTCACTAGCATCCTGTCCAGGGGGTGGAATTGTACATCAAGCTTCCTTTAGCTACAGAAATAGGAGCAATGTCTATACAACGTCTGTAAAATGTACAGTATATACAACATTCAGACAGCATCTACACAACACTCCACCTACCTCATGTGGTGCGCCAGGGTTGATGTACTGGCAGTAAATGGATTGGGCCTTGGCCCCCTGCTGCCATGCGGGGGTAACCCTGTAGTCCTCACAGGCCAACCAGAACTGTAGATTCTCCTCACTGAACTCAGACTGCAGGAACCAGCGGAATGCTTTCTGGCCAACTGGGAGGAGGTAGTAATTGGGAGAAGATGAAAATCATATGGGGAAGACAACATTTCCAACAAGTCAAACTATACATTGCCACGGAAACATCACTGTAATGAGAGAGAGAGAAGAAAGAGAGAGGGGGACAAAGAAGAGGGAGAGAGAGAAGAGATCTTACTCTTGCTGTTGAGTAGAGACTCAAGATCCTGAAGAGCCTTGTCCTCGTGGACCCTTTTAGAAGAGCAATGAGGGATGAAGAGAGAGAGATTAGGGACAAGCTCACTTTTTTGTCAGTTAAACGACCCAGAGTTCCTGGCTCACTGAGCTAAAGCCTAAGAGTATAAGCTCTGGGAGGTAACATAACTTTCAGGTGTCAGTGAAGGTTCGCCATCGTGTGGTAGAGTGTAGAATGGTGGATAGGTTTAGGTAGACAGACAGGTAGATAGGTTTAGGTAGACAGACAGACAGGTGGATAGGTTTAGACAGACAGGTGGATACGTTTAGACAGACGGGTGGATAGGTTTAAACAGACAGGTGGATAGGTTTCGACAGACAGGTGGATAGGTTTAGGTAGACAGACAGACAGGTGGATAGGTTTAGACAGACAGGTGGATACGTTTAGACAGACGGGTGGATAGGTTTAAACAGACAGGTGGATAGGTTTCGACAGACAGGTGGATAGGTTTCGACAGACAGGTGGATAGGTTTAGACAGACAGACAGGTGGATAGGTTTAGACAAACAGACAGGTTACTTGTGTTTGTGATGATGTATCCACTCCTGTTTGTCAGCCAGGTGACTCAACTTCACCCTCATCCCCTTTGCTCTGGAACACACACACACACACATCAACCTTCTGCTTCAACAATCACATCAACCTTCTGCTTCAACAATCACATCAACCTTCTGCTTCAACAATCACATCCATCTTCAACAATCACATCAACCTTCTGCTTCAACAATCACATCAACCTTCAACAATCACATCAACCTTCTTCTTCAACAATCACATCAACCTTCTGCTTCAACAATCACATCAACCTTCTTCTTCAACAATCACATCAACCTTCTGCTTCAACAATCACATCAACCTTCTTCAACAATCACATCAACCTTCAACAATCACATCAACCTTCTGCTTCAACAATCACATCAACCTTCTGCTTCAACAATCACATCAACCTTCTGCTTCAACAATCAAATCATCCTTCTGCTTCAACAATCACATCAAGCTTCTTCTTCAACAAAACACACCGGTCTCTCTTTAGAAACTATGACGCATCCTCACATACTAAACACTGCACACTACAAACTACACATTAAACACTACATACTACACACTACATACTACATATTACAAACTACACACTACAAACAACATACTAAACACTGCACACTACAAACTACACATTAAACACTACATACTACACTCTACATACTTCCATACTCACTTCTCCAAGCATGACGAGGGAAGGGAGGACAGTCCTTTACACATTACAGAACATGGGAAAGAACAAAGAGAATGAATGAAACAAAACCAAAAAATGTAAAACCAGCTGTTGTAGCCTGTTGTGTTCTCCTTCCTCTCCTGTTGTAGCCTGTTGTGTTCTCCTTCCTCTCCTGTTGTAGCCTGTTGTGTTCTCCTTCCTCTCCTGTTGTAGCCTGTTGTGTTCTCCTTCCTCTCCTGTTGTAGCCTGTTGTGTTCTCCTTCCTCTCCTGTTGTAGCCTGTTGTGTGCTCCTTCTTCTCCTGTTGTAGTCTGTTGTGTTCTCCTTCCTGTCCTGTTGTAGCCTGTTGTGTGCTCCTTCCAGTCTGTGCACCAACTAACCCCCTACAGTGTATCAGTCCCTTTAATATACCTGCTTATCACACGTGTTAATCTACCACACATCAGAGAACAGAATGAGGGAGGAGGATGGATGGATGGGGGAGAGATGGAGGGTTAGATAAGAGAGGAGATCTACGTGCTCACCGACAACACCTGGCCGTTAATGTACCAGAACCATTTACACCGGGAAAAGAAAGATGGGTCAGCACACACAATAAGGTCATTAGGAGATAGAGAGTGTGTATGTGTGTGTCAGAGAACAAATGGGCAGTCTGTCAGCACGTGTGTTCTCACTTCTCAGCCAACCAGTCATCCGTCTCTCATTCACCAGAGAGACGGCTGATAACAGAGGAACAGGTGGTACACTGGCATCACCACTCCATCTATGGAAAGTGTGTGTGTGTGTGTGGCTTGGTACGTGGGGACATTTCCCAGTTACCCATGATGACAAAGACTGTTTTAAGTTTAGGGGTTAGGGTTAGAATTAGGGTTAGTGTTAGGAGTTAGGTTTAGGGTTAGAATTAGGGTTAGTGTTAGGAGTTAGGTTTAGGGTTAGAATTAGGGTTAGTGTTAGGAGTTAGGTTTAGGGTAAGGGGTTAGTGTTAGGAGTTAGTGTTAGGAGTTAGGGTTAGGGTAAGGTTTAGGTTTGTCTCTTTCTCTCGTTTTCACTAACACACCCTCACGTTATGTTCTTCTATCCTAGGAGACAGGTGTGATAAGTGCTGATGGTTGGGTGTGTGAGTGTGGACATTTGTTTGAGAAGGCTTCTTAACTGAATTTGATCATGTGTGTGTGTGTGAACACGCTGTGCCCGTATCTGTGAGTGTTACTGCAACACAGGACCATGTTATTGTTGCAAACATGGTTTATAAAGAGGCCTTCCTGTCATTAGTCCAGCAGAGTGACTCATCGTGTACTGAAATAAAACACAATATAGACCTACAAAATGCACAATGTCAATCAACTGTGCATCTGTTCACTGTCATATACTCAAGAACTCCACTCCAATAGCGTACTACGATATTTCAGGATTGTATTATGAGAGCCACCTTTGACTACTAGACAGTTTCAAACGTGTTTTTCAATTCACCTTGGATCTCTGTGTGGGGACTGAACTAAATGTTTGTCCCTGGTAGTCTGTAGAAGGCTAGACTACGGCGCAGACTCAAGACGACGCATTCCTTCGACTTCTCAGTGGACGCCACCGCGACGGTTTCTGGCCTGAAGCAAGGACACATAAGGAGCATTAGCCTAGATAATATCTTCTTTGCACGACAACGACCCGACACAGACCTACCATTTACAACGCGGCAATTTGCGTACTTGCTGTCACATTCGGACGGATCATAACGTCAGGACGGCGCATTGCAAACTCCCGGGGTTGGTGTGCGTCCCATTAAAGCCAAGCGGACGAAACGCATAGGCCTTATCTTTGCACGTCCCGGGCATATCCGTTACCGAGATGAATTTGACACGGGATTAAGGATTCGGTTTTGGCAATT
This sequence comes from Thymallus thymallus, assembly GCA_023634145.1. Taxonomy (NCBI): domain Eukaryota; kingdom Metazoa; phylum Chordata; class Actinopteri; order Salmoniformes; family Salmonidae; genus Thymallus; species Thymallus thymallus. Next base: position 18,800,437 of record CM042394.1, on the reverse strand, counting down.
TGCCGCGCGGTTCGGTGTTTCACGGCGCTCGGTGGATTCTAAAGCACCGAAAGAGGGAAGGGCTTTCTGTCTTTGCTACTATGTTAGGTTACAGTCGCTTCGTGTTTTCTGGACGGGTAAATAAACAACTATTTAAAACCAATTACGGAATAAAAACGGATGTTAAAGCTTTGAGATTTTGTACAGGATGACCACGAATGGGAGCGCGTCGTAAGGTCCACCATTGGATTGTTTTTAATATGCACATCTGTTTCTGTCCTTCTCCGAAGAGATTTACTGACTGACAACACGAGTAGCCTGACTATTACTAAACATTTTTATATCCTGATTTGGGCATCCGGACGCCGATGACTCTATAGGCTTTTCTATCAGGATCTAACCGACGCAGCCAATCGTCACCACGCATGGGGCAGCCGGGGGCTCGGATCCCCCGGGGCTGGAGGACCCAGGCCCGCAGCCAGGAGGATGTCGACCCGGAGAGGGAGAAGCAATGGGTGGAACTGTTTGACGAACTGGACTTGAACAGTGATGGAGTCATCGATATCCACGAGCTCCGGGTTGGGCTGGCGAAACGGGGGCTCTCCCGCAGCGCGGTGGACCGGGTAAGCAGCCAACGAGGCAGCAACTCGATATACCTTGATGATGTTCACGAATTACGTTTTTACGTTAAACGTTTGGCTATAACCTAAATTCAGACGGCGGGGTTCCCCCTTGCGATCACCAGCTACTAATTGCACGTTGTGTGTGTGTGTGTGTGTGTGTGTGTGTGATGTCATTGATGAGGATTCCCCCGTGTATCTTGTGGTGGTATCTTTCTATATTATCAAATGAGGAGACACAAACTTAATAACACAAGTCAGAGTTCTTCCTTAGACTAAATGTTTATTTACTTATAAGTAAATGAAGCAAGTCAGACCAGAGACTCAAGTCAATGATGTGGGTGCTTTGCAATAATGAATCATTATGGCTGGTCGATGGACCACCCGTAGGTAATTCGCTGAGAGCCATTACACAAGAATCCAAAGACCTTTTATAGCAAAAGACACAGCCCTTGAATGTTCACGACAACCAGCAGATGTATGGAATGGGTCACAAGGTTAACACTTGATAAATGAGAGGGGAATATCCCACACTCTCTATCATGTTGCACAGACGGTCCCGAATTCACCCCTAAGGCGAGACTCCACTCCGTGCCTGGTACCTCGTCTCAACACAAACACACTCACTCCATGGCATCAATCATTTGTCAGTTCCAGATACCCCTGGGTGAAGGAGGGAGTGATTAGCGCCCAGACCATGTGGACATATGAGAGACAAGCCTGATTCCCAACCCCAGAGTAAAAAAGGATACATTCTACATATAAGCATATTATGCAGATAAGATCTTAATTATCTATGTTACCAATGTAATTCTGATTTTCCCCAACAATCTGCATCACCCATATTTCTCCACCTCTATCCATATTCTATCTTACTCTGTTTTATCCCATCATATTCTATTGTACTGTTCTATTATACTGTACTATATTCTATCCTACTCTGTTCTATTATATTATACTGTATTATATTATATTCTACTATATTCTATTATAGTCTACTGTATTCTGTCTTACTCTGTTCTATCCTATCTATTCTATTCTACTATATTCTATTATATTCTACTGTATTCTATCCTACTCTGTTCTGTTCTATTCTATCATACTGTATTATATTCTACTATATTCTATTCTATCCTACTCTGTTCTATCCTATTCTATTCTACTATATTCTATTATAGTCTACTGTATTCTGTCTTACTCTGTTCTATCCTATCTATTCTATTCTACTATATTCTATTATTATCCTACTGTATTCTATTATATATCCTACTGTATTCTATCCTACTCTGTTCTATCCTATTATATTCTACTATATTCTATTATATTCTACTGTATTCTATCCTACTCTGTTCTACCCTATTCTACTATATTCTAATCTACTGTATTCTATCCTACTCTGTTCTACTAAATTCTATTATATTCAATCCTACTCTGTTGTATCCTATTTTATTCAACTATATTTTATTATATTCTACTATATTCTATTATAATCTACTGTATTCTATCCTACTCTGTTCTATCCTATTCTACTATATTCTAATCTACTGTATTATATCCTACTCTGTTCTATCATATTCTACTATATTCTAAACTACTGTATTCTATCCTACTCTGTTCTATCCTATTCTACTATATTCTAATCTACTGTATTATATCATACTCTGTTCTATCCCATTCTACTATATTCTAAACTACTGTATTCTATCCTACTCTGTTCTATCCTATTCTACTATATTCTAATCTACTGTATTATATCCTACTCTGTTCTATCCTATTCTACTATATTCTATTCTACTGTATTCTATCCTCTTCTATTCTACTCTGTTCTATCCTATTCTACTATATTATATCCTACTCTGTTCTATCCTATTCTACTATATTATATCCTACTCTGTTCTATCCTATTATATTCTACTATATTCTATTATATTCTACTGTATTCTATCCTACTCTGTTCTATCCTATTCTACTATATTATATCCTACTCTGTTCTATCCTATTCTACTATATTATATCCTACTCTGTTCTATCCTATTCTACTATATTATATCCTACTCTGTTCTATCCTATTCTACTATATTATATTATATTCTACTGTATTCTATTATATTCTACTGTATTCTATCCTACTCTGTTCTATCCTATTCTACTATATTATATCCTACTCTGTTCTATCCTATTATATTCTACTATATTCTATTATATTCTACTGTATTCTATCCTACTCTGTTCTATCCTATTCTACTATATTCTATTCTACTGTTCTATCCTCTTCTATTCTACTCTGTTCTATCCTATTCTACTATATTATATCCTACTCTGTTCTATCCTATTCTATTCTATTCTACTATATTCTATACTACTCTGTTCTATCCTATTCTATTCTACTATATTCTATTATATTCTACTATATTCAATCCTACCCTGTTGTATCCTATTTTATTATACTATATTTTATTCAGTTCTACTCTGTTCTATCCTACTCTGTTCTATCCTACTCTATTCTACTATATTCTATTCTACCCTGTTCTATCTTGTTCTATTCTACTGTATACTATTAGAATCTACTGTATTCTATTAGATTCTACTGTATTCTATTAGATTCTACTGTATTCTATTAGACTCCTCTACAGGTCAGACAGTAGTCTGGGCTGTAGGTAGATTTGATATGTATTTGACTGTATTAGGCTTAGACAAGAACAGGGCGGTGAATTCAACAGTATAGGCCAGGGATGGGCAACTCCAGTCCTCGGGGCCGGAGGGTGTCACACTTCCCCCACATCCCTGGCAAACACAGCTAATTAAACTAATTGCAATTTAAACTGAAGCTCATTATTAAATTATTATTGGAGTCATGTGTGTTAGCTGGGGCAAAAGTGTGACACCAATCAGAGCCCCTAGGACTGCAGTTGCCCATCCCTGGTATAGGATATATACGAAGGTAGCCTGAGTGTCAGTCTGTTTGTGCTATCATGCCATAGAGCTGGTAAAAGCACTAACACATCTGGGAGCACCAGGCTATATGAAGATAGGTAACCTCCTGAGCTGACTCATCTCACTCAACAGATCAATGACTGATCAGTGATCACCATTATTGATGAATTGGAATGTGAATGTTTTAAGTGCGGAGGAATTAAATCTGAACTCTGTCTGAACTTTGAACTCTCAACTCTGACTGCGATGGGATGTAGGCCTATAGACAAAGATGGTGGATAAATCAAGATGTTTAAAACAACCATAAAAATCTGCGATTAAAAAAAAGAATTCTGGCTCAATCCACCACATCCGCCAATGTCGCGCTTCCACATCTGCGGTGAAAGGTGGCAGAGCTAGAGCGGTGTTTTGTCAGACCATGAGACATTCCGAAAATCGGTCTTCTCACAAAAACATCTGTTGCGTCCGAACGGTTTGGCCTACAAACTAAGTTGAGACTCTCACAAACACGATGATGTTCTCCTTTTTGTCTACGATCTCCACCAGAGTCATGGGACTCGTCTGAAGTTGGTATAGCCATTCTGCCAACTTCTGTCTGTAGCATCCGAACAGCCTCAGATGACTCGTCTGAAGGTCCACCGGTACCAGTTAAAAATATTCACGGAAGTACACTATATATACAAAAGTATGTGGGCACCCCTTGAAATTAGTGGATTCGGCTATTCCAGCCACACCCGTTGCTGACAGGTGTATAAAATCGAACGCACAGCCATGCAATCTCCATAGACAAACATTGGCAGTAGAATGGCCTTACTGAAGAGTTCAGTGACTTTCAATGTGGCACCGTCAGAGGATGGCACCTATCCAACAAGTCAGTTTGTCAAATTTCTGCTCTGCTAGAGCTTCCCCGATCAACTGTAAGGGCTGTTATTGTGAAGTGGAAACGTCTAGGAGCAACAACGTCTCAGCCGCAAAGTGGTAGACCCCACAAGCTCACAGAACAGGACTGCCAAGTGCTGAAGCGTGCAGCATGAAAAAATCGTCTGTCCTCGGTTGCAACACTCACTAGCGAGTTCCAAACTGCCTTTGGAAACAACGTTAGCACAAGAACTGTTCGTTTGGAGCTTCATGAAATAGATTTCCGTGGCAGAGTGGCCGCATACAAGCCTTAGATCACCATGCGCAATGCCAAGCGTCGGACGAATATGGGTTTGGCGGATGCCAGGAGAACGCTACCTGCCTGAATGCATAGTGCCAACTGTAATGTTTGGTGGAGGAGGAATAATAGTCTGGGGCTGTTTTTCACGGTTCGGGCTAGGCCCCTTAGTTCCAGTGAAGGGAAATCTTAACGCTACAGCACGCAATGACATTCTAGATGATTCTGTGCTTCCATCTTTGAGGCAACTGTTTCAGCATGACAATGCCACCGTGCACAAAGCGAGGTCCATTCAGAAATGGTTTGTCGAGATCGGTGTGGAAGAACTTGACTGGCCTTCACAGAGCCCTGACCTCAACCCCATCGAACACCTTGAGGATGAATTGGAACGCTGACTGCGTGCTAAGCCTAATCACCCAACATCTAGTGGAAAGCCTTCCCAGAAGAGTGGAGGCTGTTATTGCAGCAAAAGGGGGACCAACTCCATATTAATGCCGATTATGTTCGAAGAGCATGTGTCCACATACTTTTGGTCATATAGTGTATGTATGGAGACTGTTTAGATCCCAAATAATAAGAGGATAAATACATATATATGGTTCCTGATCCTTTTTTTATATCTCTCAGATATACTTCAAGGGGTCTTAAAAGGAGTCTTAAAATTCAAATCAAATAGCTAAATTATCCTTTGTATTACCTTTTTTTTTAAAGTCCACATGTTAGCTTAGTAGAACCCCCCAATTGTTCAACCGGGATATCTGAGAAATCTGGGAATTTTGGAAAAGTTACCAGAATTTTTCAACCCTAGTGGAACCTATAGTCTTGGTTTCCACAATGAATGGAAACGAACATGCATGTTAGCAGGCTACAGTAGACATGTTACTATGTTGTTATCTACAGGCTACAGTAGACATGTTACTATGTTGTTATCTACAGGCTACAGTAGACATGTTACTATGTTGTTATCTACAGGCTACAGTAGACATGTTACTATGTTGTTATCTACAGGCTACAGTAGACATGTTACTATGTTGTTATCTACAGGCTACAGTAGACATGTTACTATGTTGTTATCTACAGGCTACAGTAGACATGTTACTATGTTGTTATCTACAGGCTACAGTAGACATGTTACTATGTTGTTATCTACAGGCTACAGTAGGCATGTTAGCATGTTGTTATCGACAGGATACAGTATGGTACATGTTAGTACATGCTCATTGGTTGGAGCATGATGCTAGCAGACACGCCCCCTGGCATGGACCACCACATACATACAAAGGTGCTTGACTTGGACTGAAATAGGGGCTGGTATTAATTTTGAGTGTCGGTACTAGGGTTGGGCCGATATATGATTAAATTGAATATCGTGATATCTGACATTGACGATATATAGCATTGTGAAGTGCAAGACGATATGTATATAGTGATATGGTATGACTAAATGAATTAACTAAGCCTTATTTTTTCACCAAGAAGATTATTTAATTATAATATTGTAAATAAGCACAGAAATTGCCCAGTCTGGAAACATATAGTCATTAACGGTGCAAAACGACTATATCGGATTTCACGATATTTGGAACAGCATAACGTAGAAGAGGTCTCCCCAAATATCGCCCAAACCTAGTCGGTACTGTTAATATTTAGGTGCAGGAACTCCACTATATTTTTAAGCTAATATATTTGTATAGAGGCTATTATAGATAAGAGAAGTGTAGGAACTCCACTATAACATCTGAGGTGCCGGTCCTCAGCGCCGGTAAGTCCTGGTAAGTCCTGCCCAAGTCAAACACTGCTTACAGTAAAGGCTGCGTCCCATTATGGCACCCTATTCCTTTTCTAGTGCCCTACATAGGGGATAGGGTGCCATTTGGGACACAGACAGTATAGGCCTGGCCTACTACTGTACAGCATATGTATTACTGTAAACAACACTTTGTTAAATTAAGTCTAATAAATCACCATTCTGTTGGAGAGATATAGGGCATTGTTTTGTGTTTGTGTTACTGTTGACTTTGTTCTACACACACATATACACATATACACACACACACACACACACACACACACACCTCCCGCTATCAGTTAATGGCTGTTTCTCTTGGCAGGAAGAGTGTAGGCAAAAACACAGTGTGTATTTGTCCTGTCTGAGAGTACATGTTCCCTATTTTAGTTCAAGGATAGAGTTAGCAAGCCGAGAAAGCATTTAACCTTTCCCACTCACGCTCTCTCTTTCTCTCGCGCGCCCACTCTTTCTCTTTCTCTTTCTCTCTCTTTCTCTCTTTCTCTCTGCATACAAACACAAATACTTATTAGCTAGCATGATGAAAATGGAGGCTACATAGCTATATGGGACTAGGCTAAACACAAGACTGTTTAGCTTGCAATCTTTTTGATCTGGTAAAAAGTGATATTAACGGCTAAACAACAACATGAAACTATTCATAAAGGAAAGTTGAACTTCCAGATGGTGCCAGCATAAGGGCCATGGAGGACAGGATGACGAAGAATGGAAGATGATTACATTCGGGACTGTCAAAAACAGTAGCTAGCTAACAACAACCAACTACTTCCTGTTTTGTCTTCTTCTGCGGTCGTGAAAAGCCTGTGTAGTAAAGCTGTAGTGTTTTTGACTACTTATTTACTAGCAACACCAAGTAGTAACAATCTCTACCTGATTACTACTGGAAACACTACTGTTTTCCTACTGAACACTACACAACTCTACCTGATTACTACTGGAAACACTACTGTTTTCCTACTGAACACTACACAACTCTACCTGATTACTACTGGAAACACAACGGTTTTCCTACTGAACACTACACAACTCTACCTGATTACTACTGGAAACACTACGGTTTTCCTACTGAACACTACACAACTCTACCTGATTACTACTGGAAACACTACGGTTTTCCTACTGAACCCTACACAACTTTACCTGATTACTACTGGAAACACTACGGTTTTCCTACTGAACCCTACACAACTCTACCTGATTACTACTGGAAACACTACGGTTTTCCTACTGAACCCTACACAACTTTACCTGATTACTACTGGAAACACTACGGTTTTCCTACTGAACACTACACAACTCTACCTGATTACTACTGGAAACACTACGGTTTTCCTACTGAACCCTACACAACTCTACCTGATTACTACTGGAAACACTACGGTTTTCCTACTGAACACTACACAACTCTACCTGATTACTACTGGAAACACTACGGTTTTCCTACTGAACCCTACACAACTCTACCTGATTACTACTGGAAACACTACGGTTTTCCTACTGAACCCTACACAACTTTACCTGATTACTACTGGAAACACTACGGTTTTCCTACTGAACCCTACACAACTTTACCTGATTACTACTGGAAACACTACGGTTTTCCTACTGAACACTACACAACTCTACCTGATTACTACTGTGTATCTTGAGTAAACTACACATTTACTACACAATCCCTAAAAGTCTCTACATAGAAGAGGTTTTGTGTAGTACTTTTTCATGACTTTTGGAAGGCTGAGAGTATTATCGTTGTTGCCCTGATGACACAACCCAGAACTCTGCCTTCTCTCCCCTCATCCTCCCTTTCCCTCTTTCCTCTTCCTCATCTCCCGTCCTGTCCTCCTCATTGTCCTCTTCCATTCCCTCTCTCCTTTCCCCTCTTCCTCCTCCTCCTCCTCCTCCTCCTCTTCCTCCTCCTCCTCCTCCTCCTCATCCTCTTCCTGTGGAATGTTAGTTGTGCTGAGTTGTGACCCGGGGTTGAGGAGCAGAGAACACAGATTACTCTGTTACACATGGCAACAAGTGTGTGTGTGTGTGTGTGTGTGTGTGTGTGCTGCGTTACTGCAGGGAGAACAATGCACTGTTGATAAGGAGGGAGTTGGATAAACAGAGAGGTTGAGTGGCGCTGTGTGAAGGACTAGATTTATAGAGCAGCCCTACTGTGTCCATGACTAACACACATAGCCTTGAGTCTCAAATGGCACCCTATTCCCTATATAGTGCACTACTTTTGGCCCTATGCTATGGTCAAAAGACCAACTCAGTGGCCTTGTAGTTCCAGTGTCCGCCCTGAGATTGAAAGGTTAATTAATTAGATGGATTGGGGTTTAGGCACTACGATAGACTAGTGTCCTGTCCAGGGGGACGACTTACATCAAGCTGCCTCATGCTACAGAAACAGGAGATAGACTAGTGTCCTGTCCAGGGGGACGACTTACATCAAGCTGCCTCATGCTACAGAAACAGGAGATAGACTAGTGTCCTGTCCAGGGGGACGACTTACATCAAGCTGCCTCATGCTACAGAAACAGGAGATAGACTAGTGTCCTGTCCAGGGGGACGACTTACATCAAGCTGCCTCATGCTACAGAAACAGGAGATAGACTAGTGTCCTGTCCAGGGGGACGACTTACATCAAGCTGCCTCATGCTACAGAAACAGGAGATAGACTAGTGTCCTGTCCAGGGGGACGACTTACATCAAGCTGCCTCATGCTACAGAAACAGGAGATAGACTAGTGTCCTGTCCAGGGGGACGACTTACATCAAGCTGCCTCATGCTACAGAAACAGGAGATAGACTAGTGTCCTGTCCAGGGGGACGACTTACATCAAGCTGCCTCATGCTACAGAAACAGGAGATAGACTAGTGTCCTGTCCAGGGGGACGACTTACATCAAGCTGCCTCATGCTACAGAAACAGGAGATAGACTAGTGTCCTGTCCAGGGGGACGACTTACATCAAGCTGCCTCATGCTACAGAAACAGGAGATAGACTAGTGTCCTGTCCAGGGGGACGACTTACATCAAGCTGCCTCATGCTACAGAAACAGGAGATAGACTAGTGTCCTGTCCAGGGGGACGACTTACATCAAGCTGCCTCATGCTACAGAAACAGGAGATAGACTAGTGTCCTGTCCAGGGGGACGACTTACATCAAGCTGCCTCATGCTACAGAAACAGGAGATAGACTAGTGTCCTGTCCAGGGGGACGACTTACATCAAGCTGCCTCATGCTACAGAAACAGGAGATAGACTAGTGTCCTGTCCAGGGGGACGACTTACATCAAGCTGCCTCATGCTACAGAAACAGGAGATAGACTAGTGTCCTGTCCAGGGGGACGACTTACATCAAGCTGCCTCATGCTACAGAAACAGGAGATAGACTAGTGTCCTGTCCAGGGGGACGACTTACATCAAGCTGCCTCATGCTACAGAAACAGGAGATAGACTAGTGTCCTGTCTAGGGCTCGTGCACTATAGTCAAGGCTACTTACTAAGGTTCAAAAGTAGTAAACTATAGAGGCAATAAGGTGCCATTTGGGACACACACATCAAATGTCAATGTGTCTGTGATGTAGGATGACTGACCCAGGATTGACCTGTCTTTCTCAGGTTGTCTGTATGTTTCAGTGTATTGATTTAGCTTCTTGTCTTTGCATCCCGCTGGCTTTGTATCTTACGCTTTCCTTCCCCCCTGTCACCGCCACATTAACATTCCATCCACCGCTTTCTTCTGGGCCTAACCATGTTGGCAACTCTTCTGCCTCCTCTCCATCTCCATCTCCTCCTTCCCCACCTCTCTTCTCTCTCTCCTCCCCCACCTCTCCTCTCTCTCTCCTCGCCCCACATCTCTCCATTTCCCCTCCATCCTTTCCACCTCTCCGCCACCCCCACCTCTTCTCCCTCTCCACCCTTCCACCCTCTCCCCCCCCCTCTTTGCCCCCTCCCCAGCAGATTGTCAAGGAGGGGGACAGCAACAATGACGGGGAGTTAGACTTCCAGGAGTTCAGACAATACCTCCGCTCCCACGAGAATGAGCTCAGACTCATGTTCCGCAGCCTGGATCGCAACAATGACGGTTTGTAAACAGAAATATGTATCCTACTTATGTACGGCCTCCAGAATTACAGGCAGTTAAATGGAGATCTTCCGTAGTTGCTTTTAGCCAAAATCAGCAGACGTGTGCAGCCCCACAATTTGTAACTTGACGCAAATATGCAATATAGCCATTTTGCAAAGTTAACTGGGTTCTTGTGTTGCGTATGTATATAAGGTATGTGAATAATACACACTAAAAAACACAATCAAACACACACACAAACACACACACCAACTCTGACGTGGATGTACTGTGTTTGCAGGTGAGATAGATGTATCGGAGATCCAGCAGTCCCTTCAATCTCTGGGAATTGCTGTGAGTCTGAAGGAGGCTGCCAAGATCATGAAGAGGTCTGTACAATCTACTCTACTCATATCTACACTATAATGATACAGTACTCTGGTTATATCTATGCTGTAATTGCACGATCTAGTATGAATTGTAGAATGGATTTGTATTCTACAATTGGAGTTTTCTGAAAAAAAAACTGTACTTTTGTGTTTGCAAGTGTGTGTTTACATGTGTGTGTCCGTCCGTGTGTGTGTGTGTATCTGTGTGTGTCTGTCCGTGTGTGTGTGTGTGTGGCCGTCCATGTGTGTGTGTGTGTCTGTCCGTGTGTGTGTCTGTGTCCTTCTGTGTGTGTCTGTATGTGTGTGTGTTTGCGTCGGTCCATGCGGGTGTGTGTGTGTGTTCTAGAGCTGTCTTGGTCGACCGAGAGTCCTGTTCTATTGAAATGTTTAAACTTATTGGTCCATATCTAGACAGACACCCTATGTGTTTGAATAAAACCAATTACATATGCACTGTGAGCTTGTCTGATGCTTTAAGAACTCTGTCTCTGGTCAGTATGGACAGGGATGGTAACATGACCATCGACTGGGATGAGTGGCGAGATCACTTCCTGTTCAACCCCATACACAGTCTGGAGGACATCTCTCGCTACTGGAAACACTCTCATGTGAGTCACACACACATACATACATGCACATGAACACACACACACGTGCGCACACACGTGCGCACAGTGGTGTAAAGTACTTAAGTAAAAATACTTTAAAGTACTTCTTAAGTAGTTTTTTGTGGTATCTGTACTTTACTATTTATATTTTTGACTACTTTCACTTTTATTTCACTACATTCCTAAAGAAAATAATGTAGTTTTTACTCCATACATTTTCCCTGACACCCAAAAGTACTTACATTTTGAATGCTTAACAGCACAGGAAAATGGAACAATTCACACACTTTCACAATTCACAACATCCCTGGTCATCCCTACTTCCTGATCTGGTGGATTCACTAAACACCAATGCTTTGTCTGAGTGTTGGAGTGTTCCACTAGCTATCCGTAGATTTAAAAACAAGAAGATGGTGCCGTCTGGTTTGCTTAATGTAGAAATTATTTAGAGTTTTACTTTTACTTTCGATAGTTAAATATATTTAAAACCAAATACTTTCAGACTTTTACTCAAGTAGTATTTTACTGGGTGACTTTCATTTTTACTTGAGTCATTTTCTATTAAGGTATCTTTACTTTTAATCAAGTATGACAGTTGGGTTCTTTTTCCACCACTTTACAGTACATGTACACACACACAAAGACACACACACACACACACACACACACACACACACACACACAATCACAGTGAAAACAGAAAAGTCTGACAACTTTGTTGTTTAGTAACTAAGTAGATTGTCAAATGACTCCCCCTCCCTCTCCCTCCTCCCCCCTCCATCCCTCCCTCTCCCTCCTCCCCCTCCATCCCTACCTCTCCCTCCTCCCTCTCCATCCCTACCTCTCCCTCCTCCCCCCTCCATCCCTACCTCTCCTTCCTCTCCATCCCTACCTCTCCCTCCTCCCCCCTCCATCCCTACCTCTCCCTCCTCCTCCCTCCATCCCTACCTCTCCCTCCTCCCTTCCCTCTCCCTCCTCCCTCTCCCTCCTCACCCCTCCATCCCTACCTCTCCCTCCTCACCCCTCCATCCCTACCTCTCCCTCCTCCTCCCTCCATCCCTACCTCTCCCTCCTCCCCCCTCCATTCCTACCTCTCCCTCCTCCCCCCTCCATCCCTACCTCTCCCTCCTCCTCCCTACCTCTCCCTCCTCCTCCCTCCATCACTACCTCTCCCTCCTCCCCCCTCCATCCCTACCTCTCCCTCCTC
>CM042394.1:18705176-18785176 GCA_023634145.1 Thymallus thymallus | reverse complement strand
TCCTTCCTCTTCCCCAGACTATGAAGAATGCGTGGCTAGCGAGGCACACAGATTCAACAGACCCAGGTGTTTTAGTGTTGGTGGGGTGTGGTACCATGTCCAGTACCTGTGGTCAACTAGCCAGCTACCCTCTGGCTCTAGTCAGGACACGCATGCAGGCCCAGGGTAAGACAGGGGGAGGTGGGGGGGTCAGGGGTGTGTGTGTGTGAGGGGGGTAACATTCAACTGACAGGGTCTACACTTATCATCCTCATTCTTTTACCTACCTGTCACTGTTCCCCATCTCTCCTCTCCTCCTCCTCCTCCCCCTCCTCCCTCTCATCCTCCTCTATCTCTCTCTTCTCTCCTCCTCCTCCTCCTCTTCCTCTCCTCCTCCTCCATCTCATCCTCCTCCTCTCTCCTTCACATCTCCTCCTCCTATCCTCCTCTCTCTCCTTCACCTATACTCCCTCCCTCCTCCTCCCTCTCCTCTTCCATCTCTCCTCCTCCAGCCTCGGTGAAAGGAGGCCCTCAGCTCTCCATGCTAGGTCTGTTCCAGAACATTGTGACCCAGGAGGGCATGGCCGGCCTCTACCGCGGCATCGCCCCCAACTTCCTGAAAGTCATCCCCGCGGTCAGCATCTCCTACGTGGTCTATGAACACATGAGGAAAGTCCTGGGGGTGGAGGGATACAGATGAGGGAGGAGGGGGGGGTGGAGAGAGGGGAGGGAGAGAGATATCATTGGAGAGAATGAGGTGAAAGAAGGAGAGAAAGAGAGGGAGGGAGGGAGAGATATTGTAGATGCTGGAGTGGGGAAGAGAATGAGGTGAGAGAAGGAGAGATAGAGAGAGAGGGATGGAGACGAGACAGACAAATGGGGTTGTTGCATGACCACGCCTAAAAACACAGTGGGAGGAGAGGGAGGGAACAAAGGAGGGAGAGAGAGAAAGGGAGGCATGAATAAAAGAACGGAGAGAGACATATGAAGTACTGCACCCAAGTGATGTCTAACCCTGTGGAAGCTTTGTGGTTGCAAGTGTCAACATGGCTTCTATGACAACACGCGTGACGTTTTCCATTGCTTGTGCAGCATGTGGAGGTGTTTCTCATTTGAAAGCTAGCCGACTAGCTTCTCTACTATCAGGTAGGGCTATTCTCTCTGGATTAACAACGGGTGAGGACATGTTTGACAACTAACTAACTAACAACGGTGCTCAAAGACTTTGACCAAAAACGGATCCCTTCACCATTTCACTACTGACAAAACCTCAAGAGAATGATCACAATATGAGTTTTTCCCCCGTGAATCTTTAGGTGGAGAATAGAGAAGTCTTTGGGATAGGATGACACCATCTCCATGCTGTGTGGTTGGCTGGTCCTGAAGTAGGAAGTGATACGCCACTGGAACCATGGAACCACCAGGGCTTCTAGAACTTTTCATATTGGAACCAGGGTGACTTGAGAACTTGTCACAATGAAAAAGGACCAGTAGCAATCTGCCTCCCATGGTTCTTCCTAGGGGAAGAAGAGGAAGAGGAGAAAGGAGGAGAAGAGGTGTTGAAGACTTGCTTTCGATTATCTGAAAGGATTGGGATGTTATATAATGCTGTAGGGACATTTTAGACAGCCGGATGAGAAACAAACACATTAACCCTTGTACTGTATTAAGGTTGCAACATTTCTGTAAAATCCTGGTTGGAGTTTTCCTAGAATCAGACAGGAATAAGCACAAAATCCTCCAACCAGGTTTCCTAGAAAACATGGGAATGTTTGGGAAAGTTACCGGATTTTGCAACCCTTTATTGAAACTTGAGTTTTTTTCTGAATCACAGTTACTGTTAAGCAGATTTTCCAGCAATGGTAAGTTTCAACAAAGAGTTTTATCAAGAGTTTTATCAAAGTATGTAAATAGTTAGAGATGCATGGTTTAATCAAGTGCTATAGCCAATAGAACACAGCCGCGCACTGATGTCATCACAATGATGTTACGACTCAAAGGTGTGAGTGTGTGTGTGTACAGCGAGTGAGTGTGATTTTTGTCTCACACAAAGTATTATAGAAATCCAGAATGACAAATCAACCAAACTGCCAAGATCATTTTCCCCCTCTGTATAACTTCCATATTACTACGGTGTATTTATTCATTGGGTTTTATGTGTATCAGGTTTTATAATAACAATGACTTCAATAGGAGTCCAATGACTTCAATATGTTCATGATTATTACTTGTTAGGTGATTGTGAGTTGAAGCCTACGGATGCGTCCCAAATAGCACCCTATTCAGTGCACTCAAAAGTAGTGCACTATATGGGGAATAGGGTGCCATTTGTTCAACCTACTAGATGTGGTGTTTTTGGGGGGGGTTTCTGTTCTGAGTATTGTGAATGGGGGAAATATGCCATGCGTAAGAGTGCCTTGAATTAAAGTGATGCTATGATAAGCTTTTATCAGAAGAAAAGTACTGGTAGTTTGCTTTTGGTGTGGAGTCATTATGTATGAAAATAGGTATTGTGATATTATCACGTATATCCCAAATAGCCCAATAGTACCAATGTAGTTCACTACTTTCAACCAGAGACCACTCCCCCTATATAGTTCACTACTTTCAACCAGAGACCATTCCCCCTATATAGTTCACTACTTTCAACCAGAGACCATTCCCCCTATATAGTTCACTACTTTCAACCAGAGACCACTCCCCCTATATAGTGCACTATTTTCGACCAGAGTCCATTACTCTCTTGCCAACTCCTTATGGAATTGTCATGCTGTTGGATTGACGATGACAATGGACCAGGCTAAAGCACAACAGATCTGGGACCAGGCTAAAGCACAACAGATCTGGGACCAGGCTAAAGCACTACAGATCTGGGACCAGGCTAAAGCACTACAGATCTGGGACCAGGCTAAAGCACAACAGATCTGGGACCAGGCTAAAGCACAACAGATCTGGGACCAGGCTAAAGCACTACAGATCTGGGACCAGGCTAAAGCACTACAGATCTGGGACCAGGCTAAAGCACTACAGATCTGGGACCAGGCTAAAGCACAACAGATCTGGGACCAGGCTAAAGCACAACAGATCTGGGACCAGGCTAAAGCACAACAGATCTGGGTCCAGGCTAAAGCACAACAGATCTGGGACCAGGCTAAAGCACAACAGATCTGGGACCAGGCTAAAGCACTACAGATCTGGGACCAGGCTAAAGCACAACAGATCTGGGACCAGGCTAAACATTGTTTAACTCAAGGTTTCCCCTTTGTTGCTTTCATCTGTGTTTTGACTTTTGAGATAATGCAAAGTTGATAGTGAGGGTTTTACGAGCTGAAAGAGCTATTTTCGCCCCCAAGTGGGTATTGGTCGTTACAAACGTCAATCAATAATGAAAGGTTGTGCCTGTACGCACATTGGTCAACTTGACCATTCTGATTGGCTCTTCAAAGAGCGCCTACATGTGATTGGCCGAAGCTGAACTGTCAATCAAGAATCCCCCTGCCCTGGCCTAGTGGACCAACCTACGAGCCAGTAAACCAGTAAGATTTGTGTCTGTATTCGTCACCGCCTCCTTCGCGTTCACCGATTGGTTACTTTAGGAGGGAAGCCTGCTAGAAGGTTTAATCGCCACTTCCTCGGCCCTCCCAACACTTCGCCTTTCTAGTCTTCCCGCTTCTGCGCAACTCTGCCCGGCCTAACTACCTGTCCAAAACCCCGTGTGTGTGTCTGTGTATTTCCCCAAGAGAGCAAGCAGCATGTCGGACTACGGCTCACCCGGGGCCGGAGCGGGCGCTGGAGGCAAAAAAGATGCGTTCGCGGACGCGGTGCAGCGAGCCAGACAGGTAAGGTCAGAGCAAGGATCTACCGAGACTGGAGCAATGAACCAACCGAGCCGAGTCTGTTGTGTGCGTTAGCTACGATACTAGGCTAACTAGCTAGCTTGCAACGAGGCCGTCGATGGGTTTATTCACATCGATGGGACCGATCGGCCGGCGTGGTGTGTCCGGCGGCGGCGGCGTGGGTGAAATCAAAACACGAAACACTTACAATTTAACCTCACGTTGGTGTACGCACGTGTGGATTTGTTTGGAGTATTACCCGACGTTAAATGTTTTGAGTTAGCTGTGTTCAGGGCAACCACAGGGGTTTCGCTAGCTAGTTAGCTACCGTTAGCTGGCTACCTAATAGTGTCCTCGGCGTGCGTGGCGATGCTTGCCTTGTTCTAGCTAGCTACACTAGCGGCTAACTGTTAGCTAACAGTGTTAAACAGTAACGTTACCGTTGTGTGGCTGGATAGCAAGCTAGCTAACTAATGTTGGTGGTCATGAAGAGCCCTCGGTTTATATTTATCTTCAAGTTGACCCAACGTTTAGTGATGAGCTAACTAGTTAGTCCTCAATCATTTAACGTAGTTGGCCTTTTGAAGTTTGGTAATGAACTAGCTAGCGTCAGCGGACTATCATAACCTAAAGGTAGTGGGTAACTAGTTGAATAACGTTAACTAATGAGGTAGACGTTGCCACATGTAAACTTCTATGCAAACTTTTCAGTGTTTCAGAATAGCTAACTTAAATACGTAGTGGGACAAACACGATCTAGCTAGTATTAACGTTAGCTATTGCCGACATGTCTATTATACAAATCACGTCAATTGGGCCAGTATCTCCAGACTAAATCCTCTTATCCCAGTCTAGCGTCCACCTGAACTAACCTGATCTAACCCCGGTTGTAGAAAATAAGAGTCAAGGGCTGCTAACCAAATGGCACCATAGGGATCTCGTAAAAAGTATTGCACTATAGGGAGTATGGAGTTCCATTTGGTATGCAACACAGCTATTGTGTAATACCGGGATGTGTGAGGGTACATGGTTTGTAGCGGTCATATTCTTGGGCAGTTACAGATCTAGGATCAGGTTACTAGCTCCGTATTCAAGCCTCAACCACGGGAAAGATTATACAAAACTCACAATGTGTCAGTGTCTTGGGCGAACTTCATTCTCCCTAGGAGCTCACACAATGCATTTGAATGGGGTATATATTTTTTTACCCAAGTCTTGGCCCTTTACCTCGTGCTGTGTGTGTTCCCCAGATTGCAGCTAAAATCGGAGGAGATGCTGGACCTCCAAGTAACAATGGAGGAGCAGAGGGATTTCCGTTCCAAACACTGAAACGTTCTCTGGAGGATGGAGGTAGGAGACCAGGAGAGGGGAACACATGGAGGAAAACCGAGACTAACACATACACTATGTACACACAGAGGAACATGTTCCTGGAGCCTTACTTCAGGATGGTATTGAGGGTCATGTTTTTATTCTTGTTTTATCAGACCAACCAGATGCCAAGAAGATGTCTTCCCAGGGGGACAGAGACTCAGCCACTGCTTTGTGTATGTATACCTAACAGACACAGACCACTTCCATCTTGTCTGCCTCCTCTCACATTCATCAGTTGCTTTCTATTGGTTGCTAATCATTACTCTTCCCTGTAGCTATCGGAGCTCAACTGGCCGCCCTGTCTCAGCAAAGGTATGAACAGAAGACAAGTTTTATATTTGCCCACATTTTTCACTTTAGGGTCATCTTGTATATTTTACTGTGTTAAATTCTCAGGTGTTTTGTGATTGTGATGAAGACTATGAAGTCACTCCTCCTTTCTCTCTCCTTTCTTTCTCTCTCTAATTTTCTCTGCAGTGTCAGACCCTCCACTATGACGGAAGAGTACAGAGTGCCAGATGGCATGGTCGGACTCAGTGAGTGTATATATACACACACACACACACACACGCTGTTGCACACACATGCAATGATAAAATGACCTCGCGGCTTCTTTCTCCACAGTCATTGGTCGAGGTGGCGAGCAGATCAACAAGATCCAGCAGGACTCTGGCTGCAAGGTCCAGATTGCTCCAGGTGAGCAACTAGGTGCTCAACCTCTCTTTTTATATACTACCTCTACTATCACAGCATACAGCCCAGGTGGCATCCTGTTCCCTATATAGTGCACTACCTTTGAGAGCAATGGCCATTATTATTACTGATTAAAAGAAAAGTGTACCTCATTTGGCTGTGCACGTGACGTCAACTCTTGAAACTTCACTGGATTTGAACAGGGCCTTGATCAAATATTCTATAGTGCACTACTTTGGACCAGAGCATATACCTTTTTGGTGCACTACTGTTGACCAGCGCCCATAGGGCTCTGTTAGTGCACTTTGAGTAATAGGGTGCCATGTGGGATGTATACGTAGTCTGCCAGTGAGACGGATGGTTGTGTGTTGACATTGATGTTTACTTGTTGTTTGTGTTTCAGACAGCGGTGGTATGCCAGAGAGGAGTGTCTCCCTCACAGGAAACCCTGACGCCATCGCGTAAGACATTACACTAAGCCTGCGTCCCCATAGGGCTCTTGTCAAAAGTAGTGCCCTTCATAGGGAATAGGGTGCCATTTGGAAGTATTCCTTGTACCTGTGGTACGATTAGGGTCGTTAGTTTTTCCTGGTCGTTTGATCTCAATTGGGAAAACTCTGGGCATTGGGGCTTTGTTAAGTATATCTGGTCATTACACTACTCTAACTTTAAATTGCTCTCCCTCTCTCTTTCTCCAGGAAAGCCAAGATGTTTCTGGATGAGATTGTATCTCGGGGGCGGGGTGCGCCTCCCTCCTCCTTCCACGAGTCGACCAATGGGCAGAGTGGCTCCATGCAGGAGATGATGATCCCTGCTGGCAAGGCCGGCCTAATCATCGGCAAGGGAGGAGAGACCATCAAACAACTACAGGTTAGACGACACACGCGGGAGAAGAGAATATCAGACTGCCACAGGTACACATGGGGGAGTTTTATAGCTGAAGCATCCTGTCCAGGGGGTGTACTGGAACATCTGGCCGCTAAGCAAGGAAGAAGCCATACTACGGTTTGAAACTGCACATTGGGACAAAGCATCCTGTTGTGGGGGTGCTTTGCTGCAGGAGGGACTGACTGGTGCACTTCACAAAATGGATGGTATCACGAGGAAGGAAAATTATGTGGATATTGAAGACATCATTCAGGAAATTAACGCTTGGTCGCAAATGGGTTTTCCAAATGGACAATGACCCCAAGCATACTTCCAAAGTTGTGATAAAATGGCTTAAGGACAACAAAGTCAACGTATTGGAAAGCCCTGACATCAATCCTATAGAACATTTGTGGGCAGAACTGAAAAAGCGTGTGCGAGCAAGGAGGCCTACAAACCTGACTCAGTTACACCAGTTTTGTCAGGAGGAATGGGCCAAAATTCACCCAACTTATTGTGGGAAGCTTATGGAAGGCTACCCAAAACGTTTGACCCAAGTTAAACAATTTAAAGGCAATGCTACCAAATACTAATTGAATGTATGTAAACTTCTGACCCACTGGGAATGTGATGAAAGGAATTTGATGAAAGACTTAAAAGCTGAAGTGAATCATTCTCAACTGAGTTTAAATGTATTTGGCTAAGGTGTATGTAAACGTCTGACTTCAACTGTATATTTTCCCCTGTAGGAGCGTGCTGGAGTAAAGATGATCCTCATTCAAGATGGCTCCCAGCCACCCAACATGGACAAACCCCTGCGTATCATCGGAGACCCCTACAAAGTACAGGTAAACACGCTTACTGCGCATGATGCATACACAACACCCTTGGTCCACACACCCCTACTGCACATGATCCACATACTTACTGCATACGCCCCGACTGCGTATTGTTGGGTAGATGACTTTCTAAATGTAATCCGTTGCTGTTAAGTTACCTGTCAAATCAACTTTGATTCCCCAAACTCTGTAACGTAATCTGATAACATTTTGTTACTTTTAGGTTCTTTTCCCCTTAAGAGGCGTTAGGAGAAGAGAATGTATGTTACCAAATGAATGACATCTATTGCAGGAAATATCAATGTTAAAGTTGACACAGCTGGCCATATATGGATACTTTGAGTTGGTTGTGTTGCTGCTTCTAACCCATCGCTTTCTACCACATAGAGGAATAGGATTACATTATATTACATTAAGCTGTCAAGGCACAAGGTGGCTAGCTTAAAGAATCTGAAATATATTTTGATTTAACACTTTTTTTTTGGTTACTACATGATTCCTTATGTGTTATTTCATAGTTTTGACATCTTCACTATTCTACAATGTACTTTTTTTTTTAAGATTTAAAGAAAATTCCTTGTAGGTGTCCAAACTTTTGACTGGTAGTGTGTGTGAGATTTATAAATCATATATGATTTATAAATCCAAAAATGGCGGTACAACTACAGATTGCCCCTTTGAGTGTATCAAAAGTTTGCGCAATAAAAGCCCCACATTTATTCCATAGGCTTGGATCTGCACAGTTGGAAATGTCGCTGGCTGTCCGCTGGTAAAAACAGATTGATAGGCAGCTTAAACTTGTTGAATTCAATCATTATTGGGTTGAAATAAACATTTAGATTTGTTAACCATAATCCGTAAGGCGCAAATATCTAAAGGAGAGCAGCGGTGTGATTCCCATCAATGCGTTATGTAAATATCAATAATAAGTGATATCCGTATCGCCGTAGACGACACCATCGCTGTCGTCCGTACCTCCAAGAGTTCATTCAAGTTGGATCATCTTTGAATGCCGACAGCACCGTTGGAAGACACAGCTTGGACTGTAGCCTACAAAAGCCTATTCCTGCTCTTTTCCCGCGATCCATCAAACATATTTGGTGTCATCAGACTCGCTCAGGTGGAACAAACTTAAATTTGCGTGTCATAGATATATATCTTTTCTCTCGGGAACATATCTTTCTGAATTTAAAATGAATCCTTGAAGTAATCATTGTTTTTCAAAAGTATCTAATGTGATTACAATATTGTAGCTGGTAACGGATTGGTTACTTTTTTTTTTTTTTTTTGTTACTCCCCAACCCTGATCACAACACGCTTGCCCCCTGTCCCCCTCACCTGGATATGGGGCTGGTTTTGTCTCCAATATTATGCAAGTTTATACTGGCTGACTTGATCAATATCTGTCTCTTTCTTTACCTCTCTGCAGCAAGCAAAGGAACTAGTGAATGAGATTCTGAGAGAGAGGGATCACGCTGGCTTTGGAGACAGAAACAATTTTGGCAACCAAATGGGAGGAGGAGGTGGTGGTGGTGGAGGCATGGATGTGAGTAGGCTCTTTATGTGGGAGGTGGTGGTGGAGGCATGGATGTGAGTAGGCTCTTTATGTGGGAGGAGGAGGTGGTGGAGGCATGGATGTGAGTAGGCTCTTTATGTGGGAGGAGGTGGTGGTGGAGGCATGGATGCGAGTAGGCTCTTTGTGTTTGAAATGGATTCAACTACCTGGATTGAAATGCAGCCCTGAGGGGTGCAAACCCATTATAATTCGATTGAGTAGAAAGGTAAATAGAACTGCTGACAGCTGTATCATTGACTTGATTGGAAATGCCCTTTCTACTCATTCTAATTCTATGGTTAAGTTGTTCTAGAATTCAAGCCGGTAGAATGACTGTGGCTTAGCAGCCCCATTTAGTAACAAGCCTCAACTAGAACTCTGTAAAGGTCTTTGCCTCACCAGTATCTTTTCAGTCTGACCAGATGTCTTTTCCTCTATGGTGTGTTTTCATTGGCCAGGTGCCCGTGCCCCGCCACTCTGTGGGAGTTGTGATTGGTCGTAGTGGAGAGATGATCAAGAAGATCCAGGCCGACGCTGGAGTCAGGATACAGTTCAAACCAGGTGAGGATCACACACACTTGTTGCTACACAAAACTACAATCTGTTCTTGTTCAGGTAGCACCTGTCTCCCCGTTTGACCCTGCTTCAGTTGTTATAATCAGTATGGTAACTCTATCCCTCTTTTTGTCCTCCCTCCCTCCCCCTCTCTCTGTCAGATGAAGGTACAGGACGTATAAGACTCAAACATTCTCTGACTCAAACCTGCACACACCTTCAGCACATAAATATTTTTTATCATAGGAAATATTTGTTATTTTATCATGTAATGTTTTTACACATTATCATAGGTCCAGGAGAAAGTAACTCCTGGCATCAGTCATAGGTCCAGGAGAAAGTAACTCCTGGCATCAGTCATAGGTCCAGGAGAAAGTAACTCCTGGCACCGCCACATTTAAATGAATCACTTGACTGTGGAGCGAACCTGGGACATGTTCAGTAGGGCACACTGTAAACAAAACGGTTTGCAAAGGGAAACCACAATCTGTGTTCTTATTGGACAAGTCCAGGTAGCGCCTTCCCATTTTGACCCTGTTTCAGTTGTGTTATGATCAGTATGGTAACTCTCCCTCTTTGTCGCCCCCCCCCCCCCCCCCCCCTCTCTCTCTGTCAGACGAAGGTACAGGACTGTATATGAAACTCAAACACTACACACACTTACACACAGCAGATTTAATGTTTTAATCGGGTCAAAGAAGTAAATGTTAGTCCACCTTATTTTAAGGTGCCAATCTGTTATTGGACAAGTTCAGATAGCACCTTCCTGTCTGCACCCTGCTTCAGCTGAGTGTTGTGATCAGTATGGTAACTCTCTCCCTCTTTTTTTCTCTCTCTCCCCCTCCACCTCTCTCCCTCCACCGCTCCTCTGTCAGATGAAGGTACAGGACCGTATAAGAGACTCAGACATTTTGACTCAAACCCTTTTTTGGTTGAAACTATGATCATTATGATGACTCTCTTTCACTCGATCTGTGCTTCTCGCTCCCTCCCTCTTTCTCCCCTGTTCTCTCTCCCTTCCTCCCTTTTCTCTCTCCCCTCTCTAGATGACGGTGCAGGTCCTGATAAGATAGCCCACATCATGGGCCCTCCGGACCGCTGTGAGCATGCCGCCTCCCTCATCAACGAGCTGCTGCAGAGCATCCGAGTCAGGGAGGAGGGAGGACAGGGGGTACGTACACTACAGGGTTACACACGGGTTAAATTAGGTTACCTACAGGGTTACACACGGTAGGGTGCAGGGTTTAAATTGGGTTACCTACAGGCTTACGAAAGGTATACACCAATTTAAATACAAGATGGTGCTGGGATATGGACGGGTGAAATTGTATGTATTTTCTGGGCTTGAGAAAGACTTCTTGAAGGCCTTAGCTGAAACGTCTACATTAGTCTCCACTGTTCCCCCTTTTAGTTTTCTTGAATTGCTTTAACATGTTCTATTTATTAATACATTTATTTGACAGGGACATCAACAGTTTCTGTAAATGTGCCGGACCTGGCTAGTTTTCAACTTCAGTCCCTGGGCAGATGGATAAAAATTAGATTTTTAAACATCGAATCAAGGCGTCCGCATGCTTCCCATTCTGAACCGTTTGTGCAATATTATGGCATTTAGTGATGTTTTGGTGTTCGTCAAGGTTTTTATCCAGCTGTTCGTGCACACATTCTCGAGGCAAGCAAAAGTTTAGTGTCTACGTCCATTCATTGTCAACAGTAGTTATTCCTCGTCGGTCATTCAACAATGGACTACTTGTTTTCATGCACATTTCAACCGCACCAAACATCTTGAATGTAAAATTGCGCGATCTTTCTTGAGTTATCTTAGATGAATTCAGACTAATGTGAGGAAGTGTATACTGGCTATGGTGTCTCAAGATGGACAAACGGTACTATTGGCACTTTTTTTTGTTGTCAAGAGGGAGCCTTTTTAAGGGAGTTTGTGAGCACATTCATTCCGAAGCGTGCGGAAGCCTTTACCTGTTCCTTACCCTCTCTTCTCCAGGGTCCTCCAGGTCCTCCTGGTACGGGGGGGATGCCTCAGGGTGGACATGGCCGGGGGAGAGGCCAGGGGAACTGGGGCGGTCCTCCTGGTGGTGAGGTCACCTTCTCTATCCCTGCCCACAAATGCGGTCTGGTGATTGGTCGGGGTGGCGAGAACGTCAAGGCCATCAACCAGCAGACTGGGGCCTTTGTGGAGATCTCGCGCCAGCCTCCGCCCAACGGGGACCCCAACTTCAAACTGTTCATCATCAGGGGGTCCCCTCAACAGATAGACCATGCCAAGCAGCTCATAGAGGACAAGATTGAGGTATGGGAGGGCAGGCACACGCATGTAAACACACACACGCATGTAAACACACCCAGTGTATCACTTAACAGTCAGACATAAACTGTAAATGTAATTCATGGTTTCATATTTTTCCCTCTGCCCCGCTAGGCTCCTCTGTGTCCTCTAGGGGGCGGGCCTGGTGGGCCTGGTCCTACTGGTCCTATGGGCCCCTACAACCCCAACCCTTACAACCCAGGGCCTGGTGGCCCTGGAGGACCCCCACAGTAAGTACATCATCCATGGGCTCCTATAACCAAAACCTTTATAATGTTGGTCCCCAAAGTAAATACACCAACCGTGGGCCCCTACAACCCCAACCTTTATTACGTAGCCCCCCCAGCCATCACAGGTGTTAAATATCCATGCACACAAAAGAAAGGAGGGGCCCATTCTTATTCCAGTGAGCATCTCTGATGCACCTCTGCTGCTTTATGGCGCCACATTTTTAACTCATGTGTACATTGTTAATCAAATTTCCTCCTCAGAATAAAAAAAGGGCCACATGTTGCTTAAAGCCAGTGAGTGTAATGCATGTTGGTGTGTTTGATGCATTGTAAGACTTAGAAAGATATTAAGTGTCTAATCGTTCCCCACTCTCTCCAGTGGCGGCCCCCCAGGTGGTCATGGTTACGGGGCCCCTCAGGGCTGGGGCAACAGCTTCCAGCAGTGGCAGGCCCCTGGAGGGCCACATGACCCCAGTGAGTAGACACTGCTTTATATTCACTGGTCTGGAACTCTCCACCAGTTGCTTTCCCTCCCCCTCTGGTCGCTCAGTTTCTCCCTGGCCGGTCCTCTTTCACACCCTCCTCCTCTTTCCTTTCCTCCCTCTCAACCATTCCTCCTTACCTGCTTTCCTCTCTCCTCACTTTCAACCCTCTTATCCCCTCCCAGATAAGGCAGCGGCAGACCCCAATGCGGCGTGGGCGGCCTACTATGCGCAGTACTACCAGCAGCAGCCAGGGGGAGCCATGCCAGGCCAGGCCCCCAACGCCCCAGCAGCTGCCCCAGTCCAGGCAGACCCCTCCCAGGCAGCCCAGACCCCTGGAGGCCAGCCAGACTACACCAAGGCCTGGGAGGAGTATTACAAGAAGATGGGCATGGGTAAGAACATTGCCATGGTTATAGTGACTTCAAAATAACATGTCATATAGTACAATGCAATAATCGATAACAATGTATTACTAGAAGAAAAAAAACAATGAAATGAGAATATTAAATAATAGCTTATTCGTTTAATGAAAATAAACAATAATTGCTAAATAGCTAAGTTTGGTCGGAGCTTGCAAAATGCGGCCATCCAGTACGGAGCCATTTAGATCCATAAGACATCCTATGGAACTTTCCAGTCTCCTGACACTTCAGGAGATCTTGTGTGAGATGTTAGAAACGGACTGAAAGGCCTTCACTGCAAATAGTCCTCATACATGTCACCTTTTAAATGGCAACCTCTCATCCAGAACATCTGATTTATTTCCAGAATTGTGTTCAACAAATACTATTTCCCTATCAGTCCTTGATCTTAAAATCTGGTCCACTAACCTTCCTCCTCTTTACCTCTGGCCCGCCCCCTCTCTCTCTCTCTCTCTCTCTCAGCCCAGCCAGGTGGAGGTGCTGCAGCGGCGCCGGCTGCTGCTGTTGCCGGGGGAGGAGCTGGCGGTCAGCAGGACTACAGTGCAGCCTGGGCTGAGTACTACAGGCAACAGGCGGCCTTCTATGGTCCTGGAGGAGCTCCGGGACAGGCTGCCACCCCTCAGCAAGGACAACAGGTGACACACCCCTCAGACAGGACAATGAGTAACACACACCCCCACCCCTCGGACAGGACAACGAGTAACACACACCCCCACCCCTCGGACAGGACAACGAGTAACACACACCCCCACCCCTCGGACAGGACAACGAGTAACACACACCCCCACCCCTCGGACAGGACAACGAGTAACACATTTCATAAGTCTGGAAACTGTTACTTTAACTGCTCTCTTTCCCTCATTCTCTCCATCCCAGGCCCAGTGAACCAGATCCAGTCAGACGCATGGACCGGGAGGACTGTCATCACTGCAGCAGCAGAACCATCCCATCCAGCTCTCTGGACTTTTTAAAATGTTTTCTTCTGGGTTTCAATCGTAATTCAGTTTTTTTCTGGTTTTGACAGAAGCAAAACCTTACTTCCCTCCCTCAAATACACTCTCAGTACCCCTCCCTCTTAGCACAGTATCCCTTCCCTTAAATTCCTAGTTTTTTTTTTTTTTTTTTTTACAAAACCCCCCCGAAAAATAACATTCTACTATTTCTGCTGATGGAACTTGTTAGGGTTGTTTCCTTTTTGTCCTCACCCTGCACCCCAACCCCTCACCCTGCACCCCAACCCCTCCAGTGTCTGAGGTGAAGGGAAGTCAAAACGAGCAGATGATAGAATAGAGCTCTGGTTCATTGGCCTGGGTAATACCCATCTGTAAAATACATGGACTTGCACTTCTCTCATTTCTTTGTTTTCCTGAGGGAAAGAAATGTCGTCTAGCAGTACTTTGGAGTATAACTAATATTCAGCATCAGTTTGTAAAAACAAGTTGGTTTTTTTGCAAGCAAAAGGATATTTTTTTGCTTTTAGGCTTTTATTTTCATTTTTAATTAACTTCCTAGTTCAGTTAAAACATTCCCTGTGTTGATGACGTAGCATCTTCCCACCCACTTATAATTTTATTTAGTTAATATTTTTCTCCCCACTACCTAAAGGGTGGTCCCTGGGTTTCTGTGTGTGCGTGCGTGAATGTCTGTGTACAAGCGCCTGTTTCTATGGATGCTTGCTACAGTGTGCCTGTCATATGTTTGTTATTTTGGCACAGCTTGTGTCCCCCAAGGCCGCCCTTCCCCTTGCTGACTTCAGATCAGATTGCTGCATCATCAGATGGGATGCCTTTTTATTTTATTTTTCCTCCATGTTCCAAGAAGCCATGTTATGTGTTGTATGCTGTTTTTTTGTTTTTTTTTACTGCTTGTTTTTAAAAACTTCACAATAAAAAAAAATAGTATTGATATGTCTTTATTTGGTGGGTTGTATGTTTATGTTCATGTTTTAATTTGGACTCTGTTTTCTTAAATTAATCTGAAGTATTGGGCTTCAGCAAAATTGATATACTTTATGTACTCTGTACATTTCTAATTTGGGACAATCATACCGTTAACCCTGTAACCAATCAAATGCAGGGACGGGTTCGTTTAAGGATTTGATTGACGTTCATATCGGACTCCTCCCACTGATCGAGAACCAATGGGAGGGCCGTGGGTGGAGACTGTAGGCAGGGCGTAGTGGAGACTACGGCGGAAAATGGCGCCCAGCTCGAAATCAGAAAAGGATGGTAACAAACTAACGCAGAGGAAACATAAAGAACATGTCGTCAAGCTTCTGAACCGTGGAAAGGTATGCAACAAATTAGACAAGTGAATGACACAAAGCAAGGCTCTAAAAAAACAATTACAAGTCGCAGGCTCAATGTCTCGATAGTGCAAGTCTTTGCGAATGCTAACGTAAGCTAGCTAACGTGTTACTGCTTCAATACGTTAGCTAGTAGGCTGCCTGTCGTTTGCAAGCATTATTTGTCCAAAACCTAGCTGTAGTTATGAGAACTAAGTTAACAATATGGTTGCTACATTGTGAGGGAATGTTGGTAGCTAGCTGACCGCGTATCCCTAGCTAGCGTTAGTTAGTGAATGCGAGCAGTAGGCCAGCGAACCAACGTTCTCTTTAATTTCGTATTCACTAACGCAAACTAATTTACACATTTAGTAGCCGCTGTCCATTTCGGATAGCTATGCATGGCATGATGCCTGTGTTGCAATGTTTTTAAGATCTGGTCCTGGGGAGTGCTGGCTTTTTGTTTAAGCTAATTCGTTAGAGCATGTTGATTAGCTAGTTAAATCCGGTGTTAAGGTTGATTTAGAACAACCCTGCAGTGTACACCCCAGAGACCAGGATGAAAGATCACTGGGTGTGTAGGTAGTGGTCAAGACTAGTTTCCTGGACTCAAGCATCTCAGAGTAGCTGCTGATCTAGGATCTGAGGTCCCTCCTGTCCAAGTAAACTTTACTCACTGTATTCTGAAAGGCAAAACTGATCCTAAATCCGCTCGACTACACTGAAACGGTTGTACATACAATCCAGCCCATGGACTAACAAGCTTTCTTCTTTATTGGGTGCATTGACCACGTTTTACTAACTTTCCTCGTCCTCACTCCTATAGTTGTCAGGCCAGTATTCTCAGCGCTTGTTCAGGAAACTACCACCGCGCGTCTGTGTTCCCCTGAAGAACATAGTCAGCGAGGAGTTCCTAAGAGCAGGGTGAGTGTTTGTGAAAGATGTCTTTCTCTTAGTGTATGTTGTCTCTTACCTCATGCTTAATACACACACACACAGACTCTGTGCTTCCCTAAACTTATGCACCTCTACCACACACGTCTATCATCTCCACTCTCTCACCCCTCCCAGTCTCTGTTGTTCCAAGCACATCTTCCTCTGGTTCACAAAGTGGGGTCGTTATGTGCTGTCTTCGGGGCATAAAATGTACTTTTTTGTTCATTAGCCACTGGCAGGTAGATTAAAAAATCTACGAATGAGCATGCTTTGTAATGTTTCTTAAACAAATGTATTACTAGTAAGCGGTAATGTGGTATATTGTTTAATTTCATTTTTTGAGAACCACGTCTTTTAACCAAAATATCACAGATGAGACAACCATTTTCACCTTCCCCTTTAAGAGCGAGAGGTTACCGTGGTAGCGCGGTAACCTGACTAGTAGACGCGTTGTCTTCTCTTCCCTAGCAGTTGAAACTCAAACAGAAAAACAACCTAGCTTGTGAACAGATCAATGTACGGTGCATTTGGAAAGTATTCAGACCCCTTGACTCCACATTTTATGTTACAGCTTTATTCTAAAATGGAGGAAATCATTTCCCCCCTCATCAATCTACACAAAGCCCCATAATGACAAAGCGGAAACAGTTTTATAAATGTTTGCAAATTTCACACCCGTTGCTATGAGACTCAAAATTTAGCCCACGTGCATCCTGTTTCCACTGATCATCCTTGAGATCTTTCTACAACTTGGAGTTGACCTGTGGTAAATCAATTGATTGGACATGATTTGGAAAGGCACACACCTGTCTATATAAGGTCCCACAGTTGACAGTGCAAATCAGAGCAAAAATCATGCCATGAGTTCGAAGGAATTGTCCGTAGAGCTCAGTGATAGGATTGTGACAAGGCACAATCTGGGGAAGGGCCGCAATTTTCTTTGCAGCAATGAAGGTCCACAAGAACACGGTGGCCTCCATTCTTAAATGGAAGAAGTTTGGAACCACCAAGACTCTTCCTAGAGCTGGCCACCCAGCCAAACTAAGCAATCGGGGGAGAAGTGCCATGGTCATGGAGGTGAACAAGAATTCGATGGTCACTCGACAGAGTACAGAAGGACAAACATCTCTGCAGCACTCCACCAATCAGGCCTTTATGGTAGAGTGGCAAGACGGAAACCACTCCTTATTAAAAGGCACATGACAGCCTGCTTGGAGTTTGCTAAAATACAATGAGAAACAAGATTCTTTGGCCTGAATGCTAAGCATCAATTCTGGAGGAAACCTGGCACCATCCCTACGGTGAAGCATGGTGGTGGCAGTATCATGCTGTGGAGATGTTTTTCATGGGGCAGGGACTGGGAGTCTAGTCAGGATCGAGGCCAAGATGAACAGAGCAAAGTACAAAGAGAGCCTTGATGAAAACCTGCTCCAGAACGCTCAGACTGGGGCGAAGGTTCACCTCTGAATGAGTCTCAATGTCCTTGAGTGGCCCAGCCAGAGCCCGGAGTTGAACCCGATCAAACATCTCTGTGCAGCAACGCTCCCCATCCAACTTGACAGAGCTTGAGAGGATCTTTAGAGAAGAATGGGAGAAACTCCCCAAATACAGGTGTGCGAAGCTTGTAGCGTCATACCCAAGAATCTAGGCTGTAAAGGGGCTGAATACTCATATTACAGTTTTTATTTGTAATAAATTAGCTAACATTTATGGGGTATTGTGTCTAGATTGAGGAAATACAAAAATGTTTTTAACTTAACAAGATGTGGAAAAGGTCAAGGGGTCTGAATACTTTCCGAATGCGCTGTTTGTGATCACCATGTCTTACTATGCTTGTGATACCAAAAGTCCTCACAGGAATAGTAAGACATAGTTGTATGTTTTCCCCCTTTGCTGACACACACACACACCTCGTCTCTACACACACCTCGTCTCCACACACCTCGTGTCCACTCCCTCACACCCATCCCCCTCTTGTTCCAGACACATCTTTCTGGGCTTCACTAAGTGTGGTCGTTACGTGCTGTCCTACACCAGTGACTGTGGAGAGGACGATGACTTCTCCTTCTACACCTACCACCTCTACTGGTGGGAGTTCAACCTGCACAGCAGGCTCAAACAGGTAGGTTGGACCGTCTGGGAACCGTCTACGGTGCCATCCGTATGGCCTAACGATCAGTGTACCAGCAGAGCATGTACTACCTACATGGACTGACTGTAGCCTAAACCATCCAGGATGTAATCTATAGCATTCATGAGGTGGATGATGTGTTGCTGGATTGGCCTGTCAACACTTACACTAGCTACATTGGTGAGGAAATGTATATGATTTGATCTTATCCTCTCCATCCCCCTCTTTCTCTCCTCTCTTGCTTCTCTCTCTTCTCTCTCTCTCTCCTTCCTCTCTCTCTTTTCTCTCTCTACCCACCTCAGGTGCACCATGTGCGTCTGTTTACAGGTGAGGAAATCTACAGTGATCTCTACCTGACAGTGTGTGAGTGGCCCAACGACCACTCCAAGATCGTCATCTTTGGCTTCAAGTAAGACAGAAAGCCAGCGTACATTTGGTCTTTGTAAAGATGATGTCTGTGATCAGATCAGTGAATGGTGACTGGACATTTGTCTTGTCTCTCTCAATTCAATGTGCTTTAGTGGCATGACGTAACAATGTACATATTGCCAAAACTTATTTTGGAGATTTACAATGTGAACATAATTAATAATAATAATAAAAATCAGAATTGTCAACGGGACATCAGTAACAACAATAATTAAGGGTCAAAATAACCATACAATAACAATAAGCATAGAGATGAAACGGTATGAAAATGTCATCACGATTATAGTTGTGCTGGAAATGTTCATAAAGTACTGATGCACTGAAATCATTTCGCCAAGTTTTATATTGAAAACAACAAATAAAATTAGCAGCACTATGCACTTTGTGTGCATAAACATTAAAATAATAACATGAACATTAAAGATGGCACCATGTGGCCATGAGAAGTAAAGGTTTCCCTAGTGCAGGTTTTAATGAACACAACCTGAAGTAAGAAAATCAAATGTGCATATAAATCCAATGTGCAGGTGTTGACATTGAAATAACAACACAAAATATGTAAACAAATCAAATGAACTTTTACAACCAAGTCGACGACTGCTGGATTTTAAATGAACAAAATACATTGGTTGGTTGACTAAATTACATAACGTGTTATCGTGTGCAATGAGCGAATAGTCTGCAGACACACGACGCATACAGCAGCAGAACAACGTGTAGTGTTTTTACAAGAGTAGGTAACACTGAAAGCTTCAGTTTACATTGACAAGCTATTAGCAAGTTAGACAGACAAACCATGACATTTCCCCCATTCTGAATCCCCACATCATGCATTGAACTAAAAGTTAACTTGCCTTGCATTCGCTAATGTAGTGGATGGTGGTCACAAATATAACTCAAGAGATTTTACGTTTTTTCTTTTGGGCGTGTTCTGCTGACAGGGTGAGAAAGACATACTCACTCTTGTAAAACCCAAAATACGACCACACTTCAGATTTGGTCCTCTTAGAAGGCTGAAAAATCTCCAGAGCGCTGTCACTGCCTTCTGCCATGTTTTCACACAAAACAAAACCCACATGCTGCGCCTGCGTCAGACTGTTTCTAACTCTGGTTGATGCTGGACAGTATTTACCGTGAGGTTTTCAAACCCTGATAATCAAACACGGTTTTAATGATAATTAAAATTTGAAACGGTAACACTAACCGTCTGGAATTTTACTGTGGTTTATCGTGAAACCGGTAAGCGTTTCATCCCTAAAGCATAGAGGACATGTGCAGGTTGGTTAGTCTGTCAGACACTGTCCCTCATCTTATTTCTCTTCCTCTCTCCCTCCTTTCCCCGTATCTGTCTCTCTCTCGCTCGCTCTCGCTGTCAGTACTCGTAGCTCCAGTTCAGTGTTGATGAATCTGATGATGAGTGATGAGAACAACAGAGATATCTACATCACCATTGCCTCCATGCCTCCTCCTAGACCCTGCACTCAGTGCTGCCCTGCAAACACCTCTACAATACGCACAGGTACACACGTTTTTCCTCTAGCTACCATACACACAGACAAACCTATTGGCGGTAGGGGAGAGTGTCTGGAGCATGGTTATATGTTGAACAGTCTCTAGGTAGTGGAGAGTGTCTGGAGCAAGGCTATATGTTGAACAGTCTCTAGGTAGTGGAGAGTGTCTGGAGCATGGTTATATGTTGAACAGTCTCTAGGTAGTGGAGAGTGTCTGGAGCAAGGCTATATGTTGAACAGTCTCTAGGTAGTGGAGAGTGTCTGGAGCAAGGCTATATGTTGAGCAGTCTTTCTCTCTAGGTAGTGGAGAGTGTCTGGAGCATGGCTATATGTTGAACAGTCTTTCTCTCTAGGTAGTGGAGAGTGTCTGGAGCATGGCTATATGTTGAACAGTCTCTCTCTCTAGGTAGTGGAGAGTGTCTGGAGCATGGCTATATGTTGAACAGTCTTTCTCTCTAGGTAGTGGAGAGTGTCTGGAGCATGGCTATATGTTGAACAGTCTTTCTCTCTAGGTAGTGGAGAGTGTCTAAAGCATGGCTATATGTTGAACAGTCTTTCTCTCTAGGTAGTGGAGAGTGTCTGAAGCATGGCTCTATGTTGAACAGTCTCTCTCTCTAGGTAGTGGAGAGTGTCTGGAGCATGGCTATATGTTGAACAGTCTCTCTCTCTAGGTAGTGGAGAGTGTCTGGAGCATGGCTATATGTTGAACAGTCGGTACCAGGTGGTCTATCCCTTCCCCACCTTCCAGCCTGCCTTCCAGCTGAAGAAAGACCAGGTCATCCTCCTCAACACCTCCTATTCCCTGGTGGCCTGCTCTGTGTCCCTCTGTCCAGGTAGGAGACGACACACACTGAACACACACTCTTCACCTCTCTGGTTCTGTTTTTTCTATCTCTCTTTCTCTCTTGTTGACTTACTAAGTCTCCTCTCCTTTCTCCTGTGTGATATTACTAAGTCTCCTGTGTGATATTACTAAGGCTCCTCTCTTTTCTCCTGTGTGATATTACTAAGTCTCCTGTGTGATATTACTAAGTCTCCTCTCTTTTCTCCTGTGTGATATTACTAAGTCTCCTGTGTGATATTACTAAGTCTCCTGTGTGATATTACTAAGTCTCCTGTGTGATATTACTAAGTCTCCTGTGTGATATTACTAAGTCTCCTGTGTGATATTACTAAGTCTCCTGTGTGATATTACTAAGTCTCCTGTGTGATATTACTAAGTCTCCTGTGTGATATTACTAAGTCTCCTGTGTGATATTACTAAGTCTCCTGTGTGATATTACTAAGTCTCCTGTGTGATATTACTAAGTCTCCTGTGTGATATTACTAAGTCTCCTGTGTGATATTACTAAGTCTCCTGTGTGATATTACTAAGTCTCCTGTGTGATATTACTAAGTCTCCTGTGTGATATTACTAAGTCTCCTGTGTGATATTACTAAGTCTCCTGTGTGATATTACTAAGTCTCCTGTGTGATATTACTAAGTCTCCTGTGTGATATTACTAAGTCTCCTGTGTGATATTACTAAGTCTCCTGTGTGATATTACTACGTCTCCTGTGTGATATTACTAAGTCTCCTGTGTGATATTACTACGTCTCCTCTCCTTTCTCCTGTGTGATATTACTAAGTCTCCTGTGTGATATTACTAAGTCTCCTGTGTGATATTACTAAGTCTCCTGTGTGATATTACTAAGTCTCCTGTGTGATATTACTAAGTCTCCTGTGTGATATTACTAAGTCTCCTGTGTGATATTACTAAGTCTCCTGTGTGATATTACTAAGTCTCCTGTGTGATATTACTACGTCTCCTGTGTGATATTACTAAGTCTCCTGTGTGATATTACTAAGTCTCCTGTGTGATATTACTAAGTCTCCTCTCCTTTCTCCTGTGTGATATTACTACGTCTCCTGTGTGATATTACTAAGTCTCCTCTCCTTTCTCCTGTGTGATATTACTACGTCTCCTGTGTGATATTACTAAGTCTCCTCTCCTTTCTCCTGTGTGATATTACTAAGTCTCTTCTACTTTCTCCTGTGTGATATTACTCTCTTTTCCTGTCTCCTGTGTTGTCAGCAGGTGAGCAGGGTCAGTCGTCTCAGATCCTGTTCAGAAAGAGAGCATCAGCCCCCACCTCAGAACATCAACCCCCTCCGTCGCCCTCTTCATCCTCCGCTTCCTCTCGTGGGTCTCCCGACAGCTGCCCGCTAACCGCCAAACAAAGCCCCGTCCCTCTCTCCCCTAGCCAATCACAAGCTGCCACCCGGGCGCGAGAATTTGCCGCCGACCTCTTCAGACGTGCCCAGGGAGGAGAGAGTGAAAAGGAGGGAGGAGAGAGGAGAGGGAAAAGAGAAGGACGGGAAGAAGCAGAGGGGAACGCCGTGACTGAGAGAGAAGGGGTGAGCGTGGAGGAAGAAGGGAGGGAGGAGACAGAAACGAATAAACTAACACTCTCGCCACAGACTTCCACTTCCTCTGGGAACTCTGTTCAGTGTAGTGCTGTAATGTCTCCTGCCTCCTCCTCGTCCTCCTCCTCGTCCTCCTCGCCCCCCCCCACTCCTCAGTCTTCTCAGGAAGCAGGCTGCAGTGAGCCGGGATATGTCAACTACACACGCTTGCAGTACCGCATGCCGCAGCCAGGGGCGCCAGAGCAGGATGCAGGAGGTGTGACACAGACACTGTAGAAGAAGAAATGTTTTCACCTGTAACACACTGTGCTTGGTCATGTAAATAGGAAGCTGAAACTCCTCCCTCTTTTTCTATTTCTGCTCTCTCTTTCGTTCATTTTTTTTTTCTGTCCCTCTCCTCTCTTCTCCCTCCCCTCTAGGTTATGATGATGATAAGGTCCAGCTGCCCTTCACTGTGACTGACTTGAAGGGACGCAACCTACAGCTGGTCACTGGGCCCCACAACGGACAGGTGTGTGTGTGTGAGATACACCTGTCTGAGATGCACAGGGCCGGAGTGTGTTAGTGTTTAGACCTGTTGTCTTCACTTAGTATGTGTAAGGAACCTAAAGTGTGTGTGTCCTACAGAGTGTGTGTGTGGAGCAGTTGACTCTGGACTTTGAGTACCTGATCAACGAGG
The DNA here is from genome assembly GCA_023634145.1 of Thymallus thymallus. Classification (NCBI taxonomy): domain Eukaryota; kingdom Metazoa; phylum Chordata; class Actinopteri; order Salmoniformes; family Salmonidae; genus Thymallus; species Thymallus thymallus. The sequence goes on along the minus strand of CM042394.1, from coordinate 18,761,641 downwards.
TGATACGGAGCGACGCCCGCTGGGCTCCTCAGTTCTGCTCCTTCAACGACTACGATGTTGTCATACTGGAGGTAGACACACACTATAGACACACACACACACACACACACACACACTATAGACACACACACACACACACACACACGCGCACACACACACTATAGACACATACACACGCACACACACACACACTATAGACACACTGTATCAGGTGTGTCCAGAGACTAACACGGGGGTGATCAACATTGTATTGTATGTATCAGGTGTGTCCAGAGACTAACACGGTGGTGATCAACATTGTATTGTATGTATCAGGTGTGTCCAGAGACTAACACGGTGGTGATCAACATTGTATTGTATGTATCAGGTGTGTCCAGAGACTAACACGGTGGTGATCAACATTGTATGTATCAGGTGTGTCCAGAGACTAACACGGTGGTGATCAACATTGTATTGTATGTATCAGGTGTGTCCAGAGACTAACACGGTGGTGATCAACATTGTATTGTATGTATCAGGTGTGTCCAGAGACTAACACGGTGGTGATCAACATTGTATTGTATGTATCAGGTGTGTCCAGAGACTAACACGGTGGTGATCAACATTGTATTGTATGTATCAGGTGTGTCCAGAGACTAACACAGTGGTGATCAACATTGTATTGTATGTATCAGGTGTGTCCAGAGACTAACACAGTGGTGATCAACATTGTATTGTATGTATCAGGTGTGTCCAGAGACTAACACAGTGGTGATCAACATTGGTCTGCTGCTGCTGGCGTTCTCCAACCCTGAAGAGGAACACTGCAGGTAACTACACACACACACACACACACCTATATACTGTGTTTAATATACACACACACCTATATACTGTGTTTAATATACACACACACCTATATACTGTGTTTAATATACACACACACCTAGATACTGTGTTTAATATACACACACACCTATATACTGTGTTTAATATACACACACACCTATTTTTTTATGACGGCGTAGCCACACTTCATCCCAGCTTTAACAAAAAAGGGAATGTGTGTATATTAGTTTAGATCACAGTGAATAAGATCACATGGACGGGGGACCTGATCCTAGATCAGCACTCCTGCTCTCAACTACAGTTGCTCAACTGAGGGACTATCCAGGAAAATAAAATATATCTGTGTCTGAATAGATCTGAGTTTATTCACGGCACAAACAAACAGGAGTATTATTATAAAAAATGTTTATCATATTTTTATATTTTATTATCATTTTTATTACAAAAATGTACTAGACGCTCTTATCCAGAGTGACTTGCAGTACTGAGTGGATGCTCTTATCCAGAGTGACTTGCAGTACTGAGCGGATGCTCTTATCCAGAGTGACTTGCAGTACTGAGCGGATGCTCTTATCCAGAGTGACTTGCAGTACTGAGTGGATGCTCTTATCCAGAGTGACTTGCAGTACTGAGTGGATGCTCTTATCCAGAGTGACTTGCAGTACTGAGTGGATGCTCTTATCCAGAGTGACTTGCAGTACTGAGCGGATGCTCTTATCCAGAGCGACTTGCAGTACTGAGTGGATGCTCTTATCCAGAGTGACTTGCAGTAGTGAGTGGATGCTCTTATCCAGAGTGACTTGCAGTAGTGAGTGGATGCTCTTATCCAGAGTGACTTGCAGTAGTGAGTGGATGCTCTTATCCAGAGCGACTTGCAGTACTGAGTGGATGCTCTTATCCAGAGTGACTTGCAGTAGTGAGTGGATACATTTTTGTACTTTTTTTCCCATACTGGTCGCCCGTGGGAATCAAACCCACAACCCTACATGGGAGTTGTTTTCACTATTTTCCTGGCTAGTCACCTGGTGAGGTGTTCTGGGTCAGGAGTGCTGTTTTACATGCCTCTGTCTGTCACTCACACTGAACAGCGGTTGTCCGTCTTGTCTTCCAGGCCCAACACCTACCACTCCAGTCTGCAGGTGAGCTGGGACCTCAACACAGGAGTGTGTCACACTGTTGGGGTCGGTGACCTCACTGAGGTCAAGGGTCAGACCAGGTGAGACGATCTTTCTCTTTTCATACCACTTTTTCTTAATGTCTCCTCTCTTTCTTCAGCTCTCTCCTTTCTTCACCTCTCTCTCCTTTCTTCACCTCTCTCTCCTTTCTTCATCTCTCTCTCCTTTCTTCATATCTCTCGCTCTCTTAATTTCTCTTTCTCTCTCCTCTAGTGGCAGTGTATGGAGTTCCTACAGGAAGTCATGTGTTAACACAGTAATGAAGTGGCTGGTTCCAGAGAGCAGCTCTCGCTATATCAACCGGATGACCAACGAGGCCCTGCACAAAGGTAGAAACACACACATTATATACACAATTAGTGGACAAAACATTAAGAACACTGTCCTAGTATTCAGTTGCACCCCGTTTGCCCTCAGGGCAGCCTCAATTCGTCGGGCATGGACTCCACACGGTGTAAAAAGCGTTCCACAGGGATGCTGGCCCCGTGTTTTCCATTGTTGTGTCAAGTTGTCTGGATGTCCTTGGGGTGGTGGACCTTTCTTGATACACACAGGAAACTGTTGCGCTTGAAAAACCCAGAAGCGTTGCAGTTCATGACACAAACCGGTGTGCCTGGCACTTACTACCATACCCCGTTCAAAGGCACTTCAATATTTTGTCTTGCCCATTCACCCTCTGAATGGCACACATACACAATCCATGTCTCAATTGTCTCAAGGCTTAAAAATCCTTCTTTAACCCCGTCTCCTCCCCTTCATCTACACTGATTGAAGTGTATTTAACAAGTGACATCAATAAGGGATCATAGCTTTTCACCTGGATTCACCTGGTCAGTCTCTGTCATGGAAAGAGCAGGTGTTCTTAATGTGTTGTATACTCTCACACGGGCCAGCAGCACACCACCCTGCATCCCACTTGCTTCTGAAGCTAAGCAGGGTTGGTCCTGGTTGGTCCCTGGATGGGAGACCAGATGCTGCTGGAAGTGGTGTTTGAGGGCCAGTAGGAGGCACTCTTTCCTCTGGATTAAAACAAAATATCCCAGTGATTGGGGACGTTTCCCTGTGTAGGGTGCCGTCTTTCGGATGGGACATTAAACTGTGGTCACTAAAGATCCCATGGCATTATGGTAAGAGTAGGGGTGTTAACCCTGGTGTCCTGGATAAATCCCCAATCAATGTTTGTCTCCTCTTGTCCCTGAATATTCTATTCAAGTGAGAGAGACTTCGTCATTTCTTCAAACAACAATCTTTATTCAATATCGATGAATTATTGCAATAGTGAAGCCGTCGACCGCACACTGTGTTGCCGAGAGCTGAACCAACAATGAGAAACAGACATCTTTTATACAAGACACAAAATACTTCCCCAACCCCTCCCAGATCCAAGGATACATCTCCCTCAGTGCAATACTGATTTTTTTTAAAATGTATCCTTTGTTTAACCAGGCAAGCCAGTTAAGAACAGATTCTTATTTACAATGACGGCCTACCTACAGGGTCAGCCCCTGGAGCAAAGTAGGGTTAAATGCCTTGCTCAAGGACACATCAACAGTTTTTCACCTTGTCGGCTCGGGTATTCGAACCAGCAACCTTTCGGTTACTGGTCCAACGCTCTAACCGCTAGGCTACAGTTTATCACCCTCTAGTAACCCATTTCCTCAACGTCCAGACTAGCTGCAGGAAGCTAGAGTGGAGACCATAAAAACTCAGCACTAGTACAAGAGTAATGTCTTACTATTGTTAATGATATATTGTTAACTATTAGAGAAAACAGGTAAATACACACCCCTCTCTTCTGTCTAGGTTCCTCTCTGCAGGTGTTAGCTGACAGCGACCGGAGTACCTGGATCATACTATGAGGGACAACAGAGGGGTGTCCTATCACACACACACCAACATCACAGACACACACCTGTTAGCTGCTACATTAACAGTCATAGGGTGCGTCTCAAATGTCGCCCTATTGCATATGTGGCTCTAGTGGAAAGTAGTGCACCATATAGGTCCTTCAAACTCAACTCTGGAAGCAAGTTCCACTGCATTTTTCCATTGTTCCCCTCTAATCAGGGAGCCATTTAGACCTGGGACACCAGGTGTGTGCAATTAATGATCAGGTAGAACAGAACCAGCAGGCTCTGGACCTCGTAGGTTAAGAGTTGAATACCCCTGATAAAGGGAACCATATTGTCATGACTCCGTTACTGCATGTCATCAACTTGAATCTGTGCACCTGCCTCTGTGTGTGTAATGTTGTAGGGTGAAAGAAACATGAGGCATTCAGTGTGTTTTTCACATGTTCCGTTTTTTGTTTGAGAATTGTGGACTATATAATGTAACATAATTTGCACCCATCGATCCAGAGCTGGACTGAACAAAGATGATTTGTGTTTTTAAGTTTTTTTGGTATAATTTTTCGTTTTATGCCTGTGTATGTGTGTGAGAGATGCATGTAGAGAGAAGTTGTCACTCATGCCTCCGAGATTCTGCTGCTGTTCTCGGAACCTAAGGCCCACGCCTCTAAACCAGCTCTGTCCAGGTTGTTATCCATTTTGATCCAGCTCTGAATCTCCATGTCTGTCAGTCTGCAACCGGGCCTACATATGAACTGGAACCAAATCCGGTTATTTGTCGCTCTGGAGTGACGTTTCCCCCTAAGTACAGATCTAGGATCAGCTTTCCCTGCCCCAATCCTAACCTTAACCATTAGTGGGGGGGAATGTAAAACTGATGGCAGATCAGTGTCTAGGGGCAACTTCCCTGTTCATCACCTCTCTTATTTTACTGTTGACAGATTTCTTCTTTGCTGCATCCAAAATGGCTCCCTATTCCCTATGTAGTGACCTCATAAGCTCTCATAGGCTTTGGTCAAAAGTAATGCACTACATAGGGAATAGGGTGTCAGTTCAGATGGGCCCCTTGTCTTTATACATTTATTCGTATGTGATGGAGTTAGGGTTGCAAAATTCCCAGATTTACTGCTTATTCCCTCATCCCAGGATTTGTTTTATTAAAGTTACAGGAATTTTACAACCTTAGATGGAGCAGAGGCTTATGGGAGATGGAGTTTAGCAACCTGTTATTATTATCTGTCTATCTTTAACAGACTGGATGGAGAGAGCATGGTTCACTTGAATATTTTTTGATAAAAATAAATAATTGAAAAATTTGCCTTGTGTGGGGCTGTTTCCTGTGTGTGTGTGAAGAACCACACTTGGAAAAACTTTCAGCGATTCTAAGTATGTATCGTTTGCATTTAATGGCTAAAGGTGGGCTGGTATCACATCTTTATGGTGCAACAACTTTGAGCAAAAGACCTACAAACTCTAGTCACAGGGATTGAATACTAAGGTCTCCAAAACGTACACTATATATCTTCTGTGATTGTACAATAGTAATGCAGTAGCTAAATACTCTGGGTAGTACATCAAAATATATTACACATACTGTTGAAATAAGGCCGTAATGGTTCAGGAAGTACAATACAAATATGATAGTCCCTAAAAGTTCACTAAAGTGACTGTTTACTAATATTTCTATAGATGTATATTACAAATACACATTCACTTATCTGTACTAAATAGCTTTTTTTTACTATGGTTGACTTTTTGCTGATTCAGCAAGCTGGCAGTTAAGGTTGCCATGGATACAATGTTGCGTGTGCTCTTGCTGTGTGTCTTCTGCCAACCTGATTGGTCGGTGCGAGTGCTGACCTTGAGGTCCAATCATAGATTAGCAATGTTTCTGTGAAGGTCTTATGTACTGCTGGCAGGATATCACTTTACTGTTGCGTGTGTGTGTGTGTGTGGTGGGGGAGGGGAGAGAATGAATGACGGAGGAGGCTGGATGAACAAATGAATGGGATATAAACAGGATGCATTATGGCTGCCCCGTTATCACAATACATATGCCTGCTATAACTCCTTATAACACTTTAATAACAATACATTACCAAAGAGTGACAAACATCAGATTTTACAAATCCACACAGGTTTAGAAACATTGGATTCATTTATAAATCTGAATTCTAATTGAACTGTGTTCCAAATGGTGACTTATTCCCTTTATAGTGCAGGGCTCAGGTCAAAAAAATATCTAGGGAATTAGGGTGCCATGTGGGACACAAAAACAAGCTCTACAAGGCACAGGTAATCTCTTGAAGGCCAAATAAAATATAAATTATCTTTCTGAATGCTACACTGTATCAACCTATACACACCATCGTCTAAACTAGAGGTGTTATACTTCAGGTTACTACTGTTGATCGATCAATGAATATAAACACACCAAGGCCCCTTGGGCTTATTAACATATTCATACTCAATCTTTGAGGCTCCGTCCTAAATGGTACCCTGTTTGAGTACCGATAGGATGCCATCTGGGACACACTGTGAGAAGTGGTTGTTTAATAGGTCAGTGAACATCAGGCCCAAAAGACAGACCGGTGCGACAACTCTACACCTGGCTGGGGCAGACAGTAAATCTCTCTCTCTCCCTCTCTATGGCAGTTAGGACAGTGGCTGGGTAAAGTGAGGACAGAGAAGACTATAGCCATGGATTCAATCTGAGGTATATTATAGACTGCTGTTGACAGTGACATATAGGCCGGGATTCATCCGAGGTACATTGAAGACTTCTGTGACGATGCCGATTTTAAAGGCAATGTCCCCTGGCGTGTTTGGAGACTGCATTCATGGTAAACATTGCATATGTTAATTGGTGAGATAGTATAAGTTGGTTAAATCTGAAACAGACTGTTACCCAGACTTGTGTGTCTAGTGAAGAGGTTACTGTCTCTTATGTCACAATGAAGGACAAGTGAAGAGGTTACTGTCTCTTATGTCACAATGAAGGACAAGTGAAGAGGTTACTGTCTCTTATGTCACAATGAAGGACAAGTGAAGAGGTTACTGTCTCTTATGTCACAATGAAGGACAAGTGAAGAGGTTACTGTCTCTTATGTCACAATGAAGGACAAGTGAAGAGGTTACTGTCTCTTATGTCACAATGAAGGACAAGTGAAGAGGTTACTGTCTCTTATGTCACAATGAAGGACAAGTGAAGAGGTTACTGTCTCTTATGTCACAATGAAGGACAAGTGAAGAGGTTACTGTCTCTTATGTCACAATGAAGGACAAGTGAAGAGGTTACTGTCTCTTATGTCACAATGAAGGACAAGTGAAGAGGTTACTGTCTCTTATGTCACAATGAAGGACTAGTGAAGAGGTTACTGTCTCTTATGTCACAATGAAGGACAAGTGAAGAGGTTACTGTCTCTTATGTCACAATGAAGGACTAGTGAAGAGGTTACTGTCTCTTATGTCACAATGAAGGACAAGTGAAGAGGTTACTGTCTCTTATGTCACAATGAAGGACAAGTGAAGAGGTTACTGTCTCTTATGTCACAATGAAGGACAAGTGAATAGGTTACTGTCTCTTATGTCACAATGAAGGCGATGATGAGGAACCATGACAACTAAAAGATGAAAAGGCAAAGTGGCAGTGGGAAGATAAGCTGGCTTTCTCTCTCCCCCCCTGCTCCTCCTCCAGAGAGATCAAGGTGCAGACAGACAGACAGACAGGGTGTGTGAGTTTAGGTTGCAGGAACAGATAAGGAACTTAATGGCGATGGGATCACAAATGGGCTTCATAGCAAACCATCATTAAGGCAAAGGATGAGTGTGAGTGTGTCATGATATCCAACGGCTAAGTGTTTTAAGTTGTCAGTGTGTGTGTGTCATGATATCCAACGGCTAAGTGTTTTAAGTTGTCAGTGTGTGTGTGTCATGATATCCAACGGCTAAGTGTTTTAAGTTGTCAGTGTGTGTGTGTCATGATATCCAACGGCTAAGTGTTTTAAGTTGTCAGTGTGTGTGTGTCATGATATCCAACGGCTAAGTGTTTTAAGTTGTCACTGTGTGTGTGAGAGTCACTCTGTGTGTGTGGTATTGAACAGTCCTCGGGGGTCAGTCCTGGCTAGCTTGACGGGCGGCTCCAGTGACTCCTCTCCCTCTCCTAGACCAGCGGAGTTAGACGGCATGGTCATCTCTACCCCCTCTTCATCACTCTCCTCCTCCTCCTCCTCCTCCTCTTCCTCATCTGAGACACACACAGACAAACACACAGATATTAACCTATGCAGGTTTATTGTGCCCACATTATTTCAGATATAATACATATGAAGGATTGCAGTATAATATAGAGATGAGGCATTGACCTTTATCAGGGTCCTGAGAGTTCAGACTCCTGGCCACACCGGCAAACTGACAGAGATAGAGAGAGAGTTCAGACTCCTGGCCACACCAGCAAACAGAGAGAGAGAATAAGCAATGTATCATGTGTTGGTATGTGTGTTTATGTGCCCTTGATTCCATGTACATGCTTGCTTGCAAGGGTGTGTGTGTGTGTGTGTGAGAGAGAGAGAGTACCTCTCCCATGACAGCGATGGGTGTCTCTCCTTTAACATGGGCCACTCTGTGTTCTATCAGGTAGTACATGTACTCATCATAAAGCAGTCTGATCAGGTGGAAGGATCCGAAGCTGGCAGCACTACGCAGAGTTAGGTCCCGGATCACCATGGAACTGGTGGGGAGAGACAGGGAGAGGGGAGGGGGTGAGACAGACCCAGGACAGCAACACAATTAGACCCAACCTAATCATGAGAAAACAAAAATATTATTTCCAATGTATATCAAGTTATTAACAAAAAAACGGCGCAAACTAGAGTGCTATTTGGCCCTAAACAGAGAGTACACAGTGGCAGAATACCTGACCACTGTGACTGAACCAAACTTAAGAAAATCTTTGACTATAGTACAGACTCAGTGAGCATAGCCTTGCTATTGAGAAAGGCTGCCGTAGGCAGACCTGGCTCTCAAGAGAAGACAGGCTATGTGCACACTGCCCACAAAATGAGGTGGAAACTGAGCTGCACTTCCTAACCTCCTGCCAAATGTATGACCTTATTAGAGAGACAGATTAAACAAACCCAATTTTGATAAACTCCCAAATCTACTGGGTGAAATACCACAGTGTGCATCACAGCAGCAAGATTTGTGACCTGTTGCCACAAAAGGGCAACCGGTGAAGAACAAACACCGTTGTAAATATAACCCATATACAGTTGAAGTCGGATGTTTACATACACTTAGGTTTAAGTCTTTAAAAGTCATTTTCCAACAACTCCACAGATTTAATGTTTACAAACTATAGTTTTGGCAAGTCAGTTAGGACATCTACTTTGTTCATGACACAAGTAATTCTTCCAACAATTTTTTAGACAGATTATTTCACTTATAATTCACTATATCACAATTCCAGTGGGTCAGACGTTTACATACACTAAGTTGACTGTGCCTTTAAACAGCTTGGAAAATTCCAGAAAATTATGTCATGGCTTTAGAAGCTTCTAATTTACATAATTTGAGTCAATTGGAGGTGTACTTGTGGATGTATTTCAAGGCCTACCTTCAAACTCAGTGCCTCTTTACTCGACATCATGGGAAAATCAAAAGAAATCAGCTAAGACTTCAGATAAAAAATAGTAGACCTCCACAGGGTCAGCTCAACAAGGAAGAAGGCACTGCTCCAAAACCGCCATAAAATAAGCCAGACTACGGTTTACAACTGCACATGGGGACAAAGATCGTACTTTTTGGAGAAATGTCCTCTGGTCTGATGAAACACAAATAGAACTGTTTGTTCCCCTTCCCCCTCTCCCACATCCCCTTCCCCCTCTCCCACATCCCCTTCCCCCTCTCCCACATCCCCTTCCCCCTCTCCCACATCCCCTTCCCCCTTCCTCTCTCTCTCTCGCTCTCTCACCTGTAGAAGCTCCATCTCAGCAGGAAGAGCTTGGCAGCCTTCGGGAAGGCTGCAGGGCTGTGTTGGTAGGGCTTTAGGACCTGGGAGACCACCCCGTCCAGCCAGGCAGCCCACTGCTCCAGAGAGTTATGTTGTTGTAACGTCTGCTTAAAGTCCTGTTCCAACCTCTGGACCACACCATCCTCACAACGACACACCCACGACGCCTGCTCCTAGAGGGGGAGGGAGGGAAGGAGATAGGGAGGGACGAAGAGAGAGGTTCAGACATAGGTTGGAGAGAGAGAGAGAGAGAGCAAGGTAGAGAGGAACAGATCTGTGCCGTCACAGACATGTAGACAGAGAGAGAGCGAGAGAACGAAACAGATAGAAAGACCTGTACGTTGGTGAAGTCGACCCTGTTGAGGTCACTCAGCATCTGATTGATCTGGGCTGTGTTCTGGAGGACGGCCCTGGCTGCCTGGGCCAGGTGGTTTAGACTAGTATAGCGACGCAGCGTCTGGGCAAACGCCCCCGCACACACCACCTAGAGGAGGGGAAGGGTCAACCAGAGGGAGGGAGGGAGAGGGAATGTAGTTTTTTGGAAAAGTGTTTGTGTGTGTGTGTGTGTGTGTGTGTGATCACACCTTAATGCGAACCATCTCCTCTGGGATGTTCATCATGGCACTGGTCAGCCAGCTCTCCAGACTCTTGGCAAAGTTACGGATGGCTTGAGTTAAGGCACCTGACAGAGAGAGAGAGATGTACAGTTGAAGTCGGAAGTTACACCTTAGCCAAATACATTTAAACTCAGTTTTTCACATTTCCTAACATTTTATCCTAGTAAAAATTCCCTGTCTTAGGTAAGTTAGTTACTTTATTTTAAGAATGTGAAATGTCAGAATAATACTAGGGAGAATGATTTATTTCAGCTTTTATTTCTTTCATCACATTCCCAGTTGGTCAGAAGTTTACATACAATCAATTATAATTTGGTAGAATTGCCTTTAAATTGTTTAACTTGGGTCAAACGTGTCGGGTAGCCTTCCACAAGCTTCCCACAATAAGTTGGGTGAATTTTGGCCCATTCCTCCTGACAGAACTGGTGTAACTGAGTCAGGTTTGTAGGCCTCCTTGCTCGCACACGCTTTTTCAGTTCTGCCCACAAATGTTCTATAGGATTGAGGTCAGGGCTTTGTGATGGCCACTCCAATACCTTGACTTTGTTGTCCTTGAGCCATTTTGCCACAACTTTGGAAGTATGCTTGGGGTCATTGTCCATTTGGAAGACTCATTTACGACCAAGCTTTAACTTCCTGACTGATGTCTTGAGATGTTGCTTCAATATATCCACATAATTTTCCTTCCTCATGATGCCATCTATTTTGTGAAGTGCACTAGTCCCTCCTGCAGCAAAGCACCCCCACAACATGATGCTGCCACCCCGGTGCTTCACAGTTGGGATGGTGTTCTTCGGCTTGCAAGCCTCCCCCTTTTTCCTCCAAACATAACGATGGCCATTATGGCCAAATAGTTCTATTTTTGTTTCATCAGACCAGAGGACATTTCTCCAAAAAGTACGATCTTTGTCCCCATGTGCAGTTACAAACCGTAGTCTGGGTTTTTTATGGCGGTTTTGGAGCAGTTGCTTCTTCCTTGTTGAGTGGCCTTTCAGGTTATGTCGATATAGGACTCGTTTTACTGTGGATATAGATACTTTTGTACCTCTTTCCTCCAGCATCTTCACAAGGTCCTTTTCGCACCAAAGTACGTTCATCTCTAGGAGACAGAACGTGTCTCCTTCCTGAGCGGTATGACGGCTGCGTGGTCCCATAGTGTTTATACTTGCGTACTATTGTTTGTACAGATGAACGTGGTACCTTCAGGCATTTGGAAATTGCTCCCAAGGATGAACCAGACAATTTTTTTTCTGACGTCTTGGCTGATTTCTTTTGATTTTCCCATGATGTCGAGCAAAGAGGCACTGAGTTTTAAGGTAGGCCTTAAAATACAACCACAGGTACACCTCCAATTGACTCAAATTATGTAAATTAGCCTATCAGAAGCTTCTAAAGCCATGACATCAATTTCTGGAATTGTCCAAACTGTTTAAAGGCACAGTCAATTTAGTGTATGTAAACTTCTGACCCACTGGAATTGTGATATAGTGAAAAATAATCTGTCTGTAAACATTTATTGGAAGAATTACTTGTGGCATGCACAAAGTAGATGTCCTAACCGACTTGCCAAAACTAGTTTGTTAACATGAAATCTGTGGAGTGGTTGAAAAATGAGTTTTAATGACTTCAACCTAAGTGTATGTAAACTTCCGACTTCAACTGTAGCCCTATGTCATGTTATGTAGCCCTAATGCCATGTAGCTCTAATGTCATGTTATGTAGCTCTAATGTCATGTAGCCCTAATGTCATGTTATGCAGCTCTAATGTCATGTAGCTCTAATGTCATGTTATGTAGCCCTAATGCCATGTAGCTCTAATGTCATGTTATGTAGCTCTAATGTCATGTTATGCAGCCCTAATGTCATGTTATGCAGCTCTAATGTCATGCAGCCCTAATGTCATGTTATGTAGCTCTAATGTCATGTTATGTAGCCCTAATTTCATGTGCCATCACTCACTGGGGATGGGTCGTAGTACGTCAGGTATGAGGATCTCCACCAGAGCCTGGTACAGTGTGTTGTCACAGTCTCTGGTCCAGTGAAGAACAGGCGGGCACTTACACAGCACCACCAGGTACCACTTAGGTAGACGCTCCTCTGACTCACCATGACTGGAGACACACACACACCCTATTTGTTAGATTGCGTGTGTTATAATGTAATGTGTGACATGTAGAATGTGTGTGTGTGTGTGTGTTTCACTCACACGCTGAGTGTGTCTGCGTCGATGCTCTCGCTGAACCTCCAGAAGGTTTTCCACAGCGTCTCCACCAGAGTGAACTGCAGGTTCACCATCACATCCACAATGGCCTGCACAGACATGACATAGCACTATGTGAGACTGACATAGCACTACGTAAGAATGATAAAACCCTACGTCTGTCTGACATTACACTACATTAGACTTACATAACATACCTGTAGACTGACATAGTACTTTAACAGACATGAAAGACAGAAAGTCATAACACTACATTAGACTAACATAACATGACATTTGACCCACATAACTCGACATAGACCTACATTAGACAAAGCACTACATTAGACAGACTTAAACACTACACAAGAATGTAATACATTTTCATTACACTACAATAGACTAACATAGTTTTTCCCAATCCTGGTTGAAACAAGACCGACATAGCCCTACATAAAGACATAACACTTAATAAGACTGGCATAAGCCAGCTGTATGTAGTAGACTGTATACCTCACAGTGTTCCCTGTAGAGCTGTTGGAAGGCTGTGATGTGTTCTGGAATGATCCCGTCAGGAAGAGGTCTGTCCTGCAGATCCAACTCTGGGAACTCAGGCAGCGCCCGCGACGCATCTGGACAACAACAATACATTGATGTTGAATTGCTGATTTACAATGTGTTTATCTGTGTGCTTCACATTGGTCAGTATGTTTCCTAGATATGTTTATACCATTATTTACATACTGAGACAGTCTTGTTACTATGTGTGTGTGCGCTAGTGATGCAAATGTTGGTACATTTTGCTGCCGACTAACCGACCCTCTTTACGGTAAAAAAACTGTAAAACATTTTTCCAAACAGTAAAATGACGTGACCAACAAAAGAAATCCAATGCATGCATACAAGGAATGGACATTTTTAATGAATGGAAACACGCAACAATATAGCCTATTATTGGACATACAACTCCTGTAACAAAGCAGGTAATAAAAGGTCTAAACAGTGAACCTGATTCCAGTGGTTCCATATGTGACAGAGAATAAAATCTCTGTTATAAATTTAGAGGGGGAATCTAATAGCAACTAGGATGGGTTGCTAATATGACTAGGATGGTGCCTTTGACTTCTGGACAACAAAATAAAGCTTATATGAAAGCCAATTGAACAGGAGAGAAATGCTGGTTATTGGCATGAAGAAGTCTTTATAAAATAAGTGCCTCCACATTTCTATGGATGAATTTTGACAAGGCTACTTTGAAGCAAGGTAAGACATGCCTCATTATTTGAAGTAAAGTCAAACATTCAGGTTTCAAACAATTCTATTGCAAAGTGGTGGGTGACGCTGATAGCCTGCCTAGCGTTGACTAAAGCCTATGCACTCGAATGGCGAATGGGAGGCGTGTTTTAATTGCCACTTGAGAAATAATAGCTATTTTAATCGTGGCTATCCAAACTGTTTTTAACACGCAATTGCATTTAGAATTGTTATTTGTTGCGCAATGACTTAGCTTACAAAAGCACGTTTCACTCCAGTACCAGCTTTTTGAGGAGCGTCTCTCACGCTGGCTGACAGGTGATAGGCTATTCTGCTCTTGTGTGTGTGTGTACCTAGTCCCTGTCCACTCACCCAGGAACTGCTGGTACTGCTGCACCTGAGCTGAGATGTCACTGAGCCCTGCCCCCTGCTGCAGCCCTGCACCCAGAGACATCCCATTGGACATGCCCTCCACCTTCTGCACCGGCTTTATCCTATTGGACAGAACAGCGGTCAGTCACACTCCAGGCGCTAATGAGAGAGAGAGAGAAAGAAAGACACCCCTACCTGTGTTTCTGAGAGAAGGGTTGCTGTCTTATGGCTAGGTGCTGCTGGTCGTCTATCAGTCGGAGTAGAGAGGAGTTGGCCTTGATACGAAGACCATAGTAGTGGTACTTAGAGTTCCCTCTGAGACACACACATTCATATTATATAACATGGGAATTAAATGTGTATTACATGAGTTGCCGCTTGCCACTGCCAGTATGGAACTTGTTTGTGTTATATAGATGTGTGTTATATAGATGTGTGTTATATAGATGTGTGTGTGTTATATAGATGTGTGTTATATAGATGTGTGTGTGTGTGTGTTATATAGATGTATGTGTGTTATATAGATGTGTGTTATATAGATGTGTGTGTTATATAGATGTGTGTATTAGATAGACGTGTGTATTAGATAGACGTGTGTATTAGATAGACGTGTGTATTAGATAGACGTGTGTATTAGATAGACGTGTGTATTAGATAGACGTGTGTATTAGATAGACGTGTGTATTAGATAGACGTGTGTATTAGATAGACGTGTGTATTAGATAGACGTGTGTGTTAGATAGACGTGTGTGTTAGATAGACGTGTGTGTTAGATAGACGTGTGTGTTATATAGACGTGTGTATTAGATAGACGTGTGTATTTTAATTGCATAACATTTTCAACATTTTTTGTGTGATTTGTTAAATTGGGTAACCTTTATCTGTCAATAGTGTTGAAGTGAAGATTACATATCCATCTGTCTAAATATGTACAAAAAAAAGAGAACTTTCCAGGGGGTGTACTTACTTTTTCACATGACTGTAGATGTGTATTATACAGATGTGTGTATTATATATATATGTGTGTATTATACAGATGTGTGTATTATATATGTGTGTATTATAGAGACGTGTGTATTATATATGTGTGTATTATACAGATGTGTGTGGGTCGCAGTTGTAAATGAGAACTTGTTCTCAACTGACCTACCTGGTTAAATAAAGGTGAAATAAAAATAAATAAAATATACATGTATGTATTATATAGATGTGTATATTATAGAGACTTGTGTTATATAGATGTGTGTTATATAGATGTGTATATTATATACTGTAGATGTGTGTATTAGATAGATAGATAGATAGATAGATAGATAGATAGATAGATAGATAGATAGATAGATAGATAGATAGATAGATAGATAGATAGATAGATAGATAGATAGATAGATAGATAGATAGATAGATACTTTATTGATCCCGGGGGGAAATTTCATTGTCAAGCAGCTACAACAAAACATAGGGCAGGTGCAAAATGCCAGAACAAAAATACACAAAAGACAGATAAAAGATACATTATACATAGAGCAGCAGTATTAAAAAGTATAGAAATACAAGAAGTCTGGAGTGCTAAAAAAGCTATAAAAAGACATTGCATAGTATGGGTGGATGGCTGAATATGTACACTATACATTGGTGGATGGTTAACTATACTATACAGGTCGATGGCCAGAGAAATACTTCAATAGCTAAAAATGCGTATGATATGAGTGAGGGTAATAATAGTTATAGACAAAGGTTAAATGAACAGGTAAGTGAAAAATTAGCATGGTTAAATTAACTGTACAGGTAAATGACAGGAAGAGATACTTTAATAGCTAAATGTGTGTATGATATAATTTGGGGTAATAATAGTAATTCCCTTAAAATACAGTCCTTAGTGCGCAGGGTTTAATGACATAACTGCACGTATTGCACATTCGATATACTAAAAGCAATGAAAAAAGATACAACTGACAGGATACTAATATGCATTCCTGAGTGAATGACTACGTAAGTTAAGTCAAAGAATTACTTACAATATTGCATGTGATATGATATAACAACTGTACATGAGTATGTATATACAGACCTGCATGAATAAATAGGTCCTGAGAGAATGAGTGCTGACGGACCAGAGTTACTCACGGATGGATGCATAATTGTTAAGCTAGGTCCTAACACCCCAACAGTTCCAGGTCTGTGTTGCCGACGGCACAGCACCCCGGTGAGGCATTAAATGTATATATGTGTATTATCTAGACATGTGTATATCTGTACTGTACATACCGTGTTCCCAGGCGTCTTGTCCTCAGACCCATGAAGACAGATCTGATGAGCTTGCCGAAGGAGGCAGCGTTGACAGGTTCTAGTTTGTGTTCCTGACAGTGTAAGAGGTAGTGACAGTAGAGGGTACAGCGAGGTAGACTGACCCCCTCAGCACCCTCATAGTTATCTAGCAGCCACTGTACCTGGAGGAGGGGGAGACAGGTGAAGACTAGGGGGATTAGATCATATCAACACGTACAAATAGTAGTGGTGTTACTAGTTTATGAACACACACACACACACACTCGCTACTCACTGTGGCAGGGGCTGCTCTGGTGTTGTGATTGGAGTAGTTACCCCCCCCTCCCAATACGTAACCACTGCCCCCTCCTCCCGTTGCCGCGGTGACGGAGACTGACTGCGAGGTCACGGAGTTAGTGGCCTGTGACCCCGAGGTGGCCGTGGATTCGTAGTAGGAAGAGGAGGAAGAGGGAGGGGTCTGGGAGTAGAGGGGGGAGTCGGAATATGGGTAGCTGCCAGAACGACTGGAGGGATGGATAGAGGGAGAGAAGAAGAGATGGGAAGGAGAGAGAAAATAATACAAATCTGTAAAAAAACGATATTTCTATAACATGTCTCCATGGTAATGAAGGGTGTGTGTGTTTACTACTCACATGGTGGAGGTTGTGTAAGAAGAGTCTTCTCCCTCCACATACTGAACCTGACTAGAGTAAACGTGCTGCTGCACCCAGAGAGAGAGGACCAAGTCATTACGTAATAGTCTCAGGGGAATTCAAATAAACACACAACATTAACATCTCTCTTCTCCATCACCCTCTCAGTCCTTCTCTTTCAGAAACCTTCGCCCCATCAATCTTCTCTCCTCCCTATCTCCCTCCCTCCACCCTCCCCCTCCCTCCCTCCCTCCCCTATTCTGAGTGTTGCAGCTGACTCATAGAGCATAATGAGGGGGAACTAGACAGGGAAGGAGAGGGTGAAGAGGAGAGGGGGAAGAGGAGAGGGGGAAGAGGAGAGGGAAGGAGAGTGTTAAGAGGAGAGGGAAGGAGAGGGTGAAGAGGAGAGGGAAGGAGAGGGTGAAGAGGAGAGGGAAGGAGAGGGTGAAGAGGAGAGGAGAGGGTGAAGAGGAGAGGGTGAAGAGGAAAGGGAAGGAGAGGGTGAAGAGGAGAGGGTGAAGAGGAAAGGGAAGGAGAGGGTGAAGAGGAGAGGGTGAAGAGGAGAGGGTGAAGAGGAGAGGGAAGGTAGGGTAGTTGGATAGAAGGGCTGGTTTTGGAGATGGGAACGAGGGATGTCCCTCTCGCTGTCTGTCTGTCGTCCACTTGTGCCTCTCTTCTCTCTATCCATCTCTCGGTTTCTCTCTCTCTCTACATTCCTCTCTCTCTGACTGGCATGCAGACTCTGTGGGTGGGGCAACATTACACCTGTTACTGATACGGTCTCAAATGCTGCAGTGCTGTGTGTGTATGTGTGGGTCAGGTGTGTGTATTACCCCCTGTGTGATGTGTATAGACTAGGTTGTTGACATTGTGCTGCATGCCACTCTTGGCTGTCCGTGACAATGTCTGAACCCTCTGGTGGCGAGAGACCGGTATTACACCCCAGGGTCAATTTTTTGTGTGTGTCATGTATGTGTGTGTGTGGGTGTGTGTGTGTGGGTGTGTGTGTGTGGTTACGTGCAGGTGTGTGTGTGTGTGTGTGTGTGTGTGTGTGTGTGTGTGTGTGTAGCGTACCTGTTGGGTGGTCTGCTGTACTACCTGGGTGGGGAGCCCTGTCTGAAACACAGCTACTGGTGGACTGGAGTCTGATACACTGTCACTAGAATGGACAGAACCCTCTATGGAGAGAGAAAATGAGAGAGGAAGAGATGGGCAGACAGAGACAGACGAGAGAGACGAGAGACAGAGAGAAGATAGGTGGAATACAGTACAGAGAGAGAGAGAAGATAGGTGGAATACAGTACAGAGGAACAGAGAGAGAAGATAGGTGGAATACAGTACAGAGGAATAGAGAGACAAGATAGGTGGAATACAGTACAGAGGAACAGAGAGAGAAGATAGGTGGAATACAGTACAGAGGAATAGAGAGACAAGATAGGTGGAATACAGTACAGAGGAATAGAGAAAGAAGATAGGTGGAATACAGTACAGAGGAATAGAGAGAAGATAGGTGGAATACAGTACAGAGGAATAGAGAGAGAAGATAGGTGGAATACAGTACAGCGGAATAGAGAGACAGATAAAGGGTATCAGGAGGAGAGGGGAAGGGGAAGGAGGGAGAGAGAAATAGAACCTATATCAGATTATGTCTACAACTTCAACAAATTATCAACAACATCCACATAATAAACCAGTACTCACGATACTCTGTCTCCAAACTATAACAGCAGTTACTGTAGAACATAGCTCTTAGGACAGATGGATATAGAGAGAGAGATGGAGATGAAGAGAGGACAGAGGGCTGGCCATCTCTCCCTCCATCCTTATATGAGGCAGGCAGGGGGAGGCCTTGGACAGCTAATCTCCCTAGACGGAGGGAACAATCCCCCCATTATATAAACACAGGTATCAGGTGAGGAGATAGTGGGAGGGATGTTGGGAAGAGAGGGAGGGAAGAGAGGGAGGGATGTTGGGAAGAGAGGGAGGGAAGAGAGGGAGGGATGTATTACTGTTAACATAGTACGGTGATCCTCCACTCAACTCTCCATGTCACTGTCATCTCTCCATCTCTATCTACATATCATTAGTGAGTGATAAATACTGAAAGAGAGAGAGAGAGTGAGACAGAGCGAGAGATAAAGGGATTGAGAAAAAAAATGTAAAAGTGAGAGAGAGTTGTATCTCTAGTCCCAGTGTGTCTGTCTCTGTGGTGTGAGTGGAGCAGGCCAGGCCAGGCGACACTAGTGTGTGTCTGTCTCTGTGGTGTGAGTGGAGCAGGCTAGGCCGGGCGACAGTAGTGTGTGTCTGTCTCTGTGGTGTGAGTGGAGCAGGCCAGGCCGGGCGACACTAGTGTGTGTCTGTCTCTGTGGTGTGAGTGGAGCAGGCCAGGCCGGGCGACACTAGTGTGTGTCTGTCTCTGTGGTGTGAGTGGAGCAGGCCAGGCCAGGCGACACTAGTGTTACCTGATACTAAGACACTGCCAGGCTGACAGGTTAGCTGCTACTCTACTAATAGACACCCTGCAAATAAACCACACACACAGTATGGCTGTGTCAACTACTCTGTCAACTTTACAGTACACTTTGGGACTACAATAGAAATACGTGGTTAAAACTTTGAGTTGTCCTCAATGATTTTAAATGCAGTGTATATCCACGTGGTGAAATTGTGTTTTTAAATAAAAAATAATAATTAAAATCGTATACAAATGTCCTGTCGTATACAAACGTCCTGTCCCAAAGACTGTTAGGTAGCATACAGGCTTTTTATTTACCTTTATTTAACTAGGCCAGTCAGTTAAGAACAAATTCTTATTTATAATGACGGCCTACCAGGGAATAGTGGGTTAACTGCCTTGTTCAGGGGCAGAACAACAGATGTTTTACCTTGTCAGCTCGGGGATTCGCCCAACACCCTAAACACTAGGCTACCTGCCGCCCTAGGCTTACTGATGGTAGGCAGTAGAATAATCTCTCTTGTACAGATTTGTAGTAGAACGGTTAGCCACATGCCAGTATTTCACTCCTACAGCAAAGGTAAAGGTAGTCCTGTGTGGACCAATTGGCAAGAGTTGTGGGTTCAAATCCCGCCGGGACCACTAAAATGTTACTTTGAATAAAAGTGTCTTCTAAATGGCCTAATGCAGGTTAGGACATTAAGCAGACACTGGGTTAGTAAAACTGGGTTAGTAAAACAGACCAACCATTACCCAACCTGGACCTCAGAGAGCCTGTAATACAGGTCTGGTAGTTAACCATGGTAACAGTCGTCAGCAGAGGAAGGTGTGGCTATGGTAGAATAGACATGTTTCATCATGTCAACTACTTACACCTGAGACTGAGTTACAGAGAGAGAGGTGTGGCTACGGTAGAATAGACATGTTTCATCAAGTCAACTACACACATCTGAGACACAGAGAGACAGAGAGAGTGTAAGCCTCACCTGTAACGGTCACTACGATGTATTGCGGTGTGGAACTCTGTCCGTTACTCTGCTGAGCGGCAGAACTCTGGATCTCCGCGGTAACAAATTGAGTCTGAGAAGGAGTGGTCAGAACCACTGTCTTCTTGTTCTGGGCCTGGGTGGGCGTGGCTTGAGCAGGGAGTTTGTCCTGTCCGGTTGTGGAGACAATGGAGACTGACTGGTTGAACTGGGTTGGCGTTGAGCGGGAGGGCGTGGCTGATTGTGTTGCTATGGTGACAGCGTTGGGCTGTGGGGCCGGCTGGAGCTCTTCTGTGTAGCCTGGGGTCGCCATGACTACTGCCACGGCTGGACCAAGACCACCACTCTGGGGAAGGACAAGGGAAGGAGTTGGTTATGACACACACAGTGTAGACTTGTGTCAATACACTCAAACCTTTCCCAACACACTTCAGGCAACCCCTTGTGAAAGCACACTGAGAAAGGTGGACAGAAACCAGGGCAGAAGTGAGTCTTTTGTCTGAGGCTGAGAGGTACACTAAGGTTCTTCCTGTTGAATACCAGTCTGGGATGCCTTTATAAACACACAGCTATACAGAGGGACAGTGTGTGTGTATGCACTTTTTAAAAGTAGCCTAAAGCAGGGTTTTAGGCCCCCTCTGGCTGCACATTTTGTTTTTTTTGCCCTTGCGCTAAACAGCTTATTCAAATGAGCATAGCTACATTCTTATTTTTTTTGTCAATTAGCAGGCAATCGACTTACAGGAGCAATTAGGGTTAAGTGCCTTGCTCAATGGCACGTCAACAGATTGTTCACCTAGTCGGATTGTGGATTCGAACCAGCGACCTTTCAATGGACTACCGCCACGGCGACCCCAGGCTACACAGAAGAGCTCCAGCAGGCCCCACAGCCCAACGCTGTCACCATAGCAACACAATCAGCCACGCCCTCCCACTCAACGCCAACCCAGTTCAACCAGTCAGTCTCCATCGTCTCCACAACAGGACAGGACAAACTTCCTGCTCATGCCACGCCCACCCAGGCCCAGAACAAGAAGACAGTGGTTACTGGCCCAATGCTCTTAACCACTAGGCTACCTGCCTCCCTGATGAGGGAGTTTGAATCAGATGTATAGTGCTAGGGCAAAAACCAAAACGTGCACACAGGGGGTGCCCAGGACCGAGTTTGGGAAACCCTGAACTAAAAGCACTGAGGTGTGGGTGGTGTGAGCTCTGACAAATTATTATTATATTCCATGAAATGATTGCATGTAGGCCCTTTAACTATGCTATACATTTAATAATGAGAAGTTTTCACTAGTAGAATATGTCACGCGAACACTGCACCCTCCCCAACGTTTTCTGATAGCAACAACACACAGAAAACGCACCTTGCCCCTTCTCTACACGCTTATCATATTTTCTCAAGTAGCCATTGCCAGTTGCCATTGGTGTATGTTTCTAAATATTGCTTCTCCATTGGCTTCGGGTAATGTCAATCCCACCCATAGGCTCAACCCACCCCTCCCTCCCAACGTGACAGCCACGGCGAGGCCAGCAGAGCATATGATCTGGCACACATTGCACAGTACGGGGCCTGACGACCACTTTTACTAGAGAGAAAACTTTTTTACAACTAGAAAATAACGGTCAACATCGTGACACATTCGTTTCTATGTTTCAGTTTACACATACTGACCCTTATGTATGTTTTGCAATTAGATAAAAAGAGTTTGAAAATCTAAAGTGATTTCCTAATCAAAAGTATCCGTGAACATGCGACAAGTATGCGTCTTTCGCTAAGTTTAAGAATTATTTTTCATGTTAAAAGCTTTGTCAAACATTTCCACAACTAAAAGTACAAGTCTCATATTACAACACCCGCCATTTTGTACTCCTTTCACATATTTTACATCGTCATAACAACCGTCTGCGTTTGGAAAGCGGTTGGCAATTAGCTGGGACCAGTGCTATTCCATCTCTGGCACACTATTGCCTTTTAACGCTAGATAAAAGCAATACAACGGTACACAATTATTCAGAGATAAACATCAGACGACGGTTTAATAAAGGTGTTGCTTATTCACCTCAAATTCCCCCTGGGATATTCCTGGTTTGGGCGTTAAAGTTTGTTTCTTAATGATTCTGGTTGTTGTTGTTGATTCTCGTTGCTTGGTTCTTGTCGCCACGACTACCGTGACTATGGCGCCTCGTCCTCACCCGGGCAACTGTTGCTACCCACCCGTCTTCATCCCGCCCTCTTCTTAACTTTGATTGGATAATTTTGGGGCGAAGTCAATCATTTGTCGTCATGTCATTGGAGCATTTTTATGTCAATCATTTTTCTGTAAACCGATTGGCTGTCAATCTCTGTCTTTCAATTTCACTACCCAGTTAAAGTAACAGGAAACAGCCTGGTCCTCCCATTTCCTCGGGGTAATGGCTAGAAGGAATCCAGTTTTTGTCAAATTAACGTCAGATTTTACTTTTCGTAGCAGGTTAGGAGAACTTACGCAGCAGGTTAGGAGAAGTAACGTAGCAGGTTAGGAGAATTTGGTTAAGGTTCGGAAAAGGGTTAAGGTTAGCTAAAAAGCAAAAGCAACAAAATAAAATACTTTCGAGGCTAATTTGACAAAAGATGGACCCCTTTTAACCATGATCCTGGTTCTCATTGTGGTTGGATGACCTGTCAGTCAAATTATTCCAATCAATTGATTTTTTTTTTACCACAGCAATTTATCATATACATTAGGAGTTCTCAAAGTGAGGGGTCCACGGAGGTACTGCAGGGCCAGATCTCAAAATGTGTTAAATATATACAGTGGGGAGAACAAGTATTTGATACACTGCCGATTTTGCAGGTTTTCCCACTTACAAAGCATGTAGAAGTCTGTAATTTTTATCATAGGTACTCTTCAACTGTGAGTGACGGAATCTAAAACAAAAATCCAGAAAATCACATTGTATGATTTTTAAGTAATTAATTTGCATTTTATTGCATGACATAAGTATTTGATACATCAGAAAATCAGAACTTAATATTTGGTACAGAAACCTTTGTTTGCAATTACAGAGATCATACGTTTCCTGTAGTTCTTGACCAGGTTTGCACACACTGCAGCAGGGATTTTGGCCCACTCCTCCATACAGATCCTTCAGTTTTCGGGGCTGTCGCTGGGCAATACGGACTTTCAGCTCCCTCCAAAGATTTTCTATTGGGTTCAGGTCTGGAGACTGGCTAGGCCACTCCAGGACCTTGAGATGCTTCTTACGGAGCCACTCCTTAGTTGCCCTGGCTGTGTGTTTCGGGTCGTTGTCATGCTGGAAGACCCAGCCACGACCCATCTTCTATGCTCTTACTGAGGGAAGGAGGTTGTTGGCAAAGATCTTGCGATACATGGCCCCATCCATCCTCCCCTCAATACGGTGCAGTCGTCCTGTCCCCTTTGCAGAAAAGCATCCCCAAAGAATGATGTTTCCACCTCCATGCTTCACGGTTGGGATGGTGTTCTTGGGGTTGTACTCATCCTTCTTCTTCCTCCAAACACAGCGAGTGGAGTTTAGACCAAAAAGCTCTATTTTTGTCTCATCAGACCACATGACCTTCTCCCATTCCTCCTCTGGATCATCCAGATGGTCATTGGCAAACTTCAGACGGGCCTGGACATGCGCTGGCTTGAGCAGGGGGACCTTGCGTGCGCTGCAGGATTTTAATCCATGACGGCGTAGTGTGTTACTAATGGTTTTCTTTGAGACTGTGGTCCCAGCTCTCTTCAGGTCATTGACCAGTTCCTGCCGTATAGTTCTGGGCTGATCCCTCACCTTCCTCATGATCATTGATGCCCCACGAGGTGAGATCTTGCATGGTGCCCTAGACCGAGGGAGATTGACCGTCATCTTGAACTTCTTCCATTTTCTAATAATTGCGCCAACAGTTGTTGCCTTCACACCAAGCTGCTTGCCTATTGTCCTGTAGCCCATCCCAGCCTTGTGCAGGTCTACAATTTTATCCCTGATGTCCTTACACAGCTCTCTGGCCTTGGCCATTGTGGAGAGGTTGGAGTCTGTTTGATTGAGTGTGTGGACAGGTGTCTTTTATACAGGTAACGAGTTCAAACAGGTGCAGTTAATACAGGTAATGAGTGGAGAACAGGAGGGCTTCTTAAAGAAAAACTAACAGGTCTGTGAGAGCCGGAATTCTTACTGGTTGGTAGGTGATCAAATACTTATGTCATGCAATAAAATGCAAATGAATTATTAAAAAATCATACAATGTGATTTTCTGGATTTTTGTTTTAGATTCCGTCTCTCACAGTTGAAGTGTACCTATGATAAAAATTACAGAGCTCTACATGCTTTGTAAGTAGGAAAACCTGCAAAATCGGCAGTGTATCAAATACTTGTTCTCCCCACTGTATAATAATAATAATAATAATAATAATAATAATAATAATAATAAATAAAATGCACTGTAATTTATCCTTTAAAACTGAAAAAAAATGTCTGGCGCATGGCAAAATGTGTAGAATTGCAGGAAATTTGCTTGAAAATTATCCCATGCTCCCGAGTGGCGCAGCGATCTAAGGCACTGCATCTCAGTACTATAGAGGCGTCACTACAGACCCTGGTTTGATTCCAGGCTATATCACAATCCGGCCGTGATTGGGAGTCCCATAGGGCAGCGCACAATTGGTCCGGGTTTGTCCGGACCAATTGAAGGTAAGCAATGCACGTGATGTTATTAACTATAAAGCTCCACTCCACATTTAATTATAACGCCTACCACTTGCAAAATCAATGTATTCAACAATAAAAAAGTATGTTTCTTTCCAGGACAAGGATTGTCTTGACTTTCAAGAATGCCTGAATTGCTTCACATTGAAATTTCACCATGAAATTGTTTCAGATCATCTAGGCCTGCTGGAGTGCAAGTTACACCATGGCATGGACCATGGTGGCGATAAGTAAACACATGACAGTTATTAAAACATGGCAAATATGAGTAAATTCTTGCATTCTATCCATGCTGGCTTTTGCGGGCTACCTGAGACATCAAATACAGGTGGGCGGGGCTTACAGGCTGTCGCCACTTTATTGATGAAAACACTTCAACCACATCATTTTTATTCGACATTATAGTTTTTTTTTAAAGGTGTGACATCATTACGTCCAGCTGTTTTTATCAACACAAGACAGTTCAATAGAACCGCACCGTGGCAAGCAATTGTCCTGTCTACTTTCTATGCTAACTTTTTAAATGTCAACAAAAATTCACTGAACAAGTTCATGGAAACATAGCTACTGTCTCCTTATCCATCCATGTCACGAGACTCACATCTCATACCCTGCCTATAGGATAGACGTGGGGAGTTGAGTGAAGGGCAGTGTGTGTGTATTATTGCCTGTGCGTGCCGTGTGCTTGTTTACCTGTGTGTGCGTGCACGCGCTCCTTTGTGTCTGTTTATGTGTGCATGTGTGTGTGTGTAGGTCCCCCTCCTTGTTAATTTAAATCCTGAAGAAATAGAGATCCTATCCCTAGCCAGACACGATAGATAGCATATTCCGAATGGTGACACTAGAAGCAACCAGGAAACATTGAAAGGTCACAGAAAGGTTGCTGATTAGATTAAAGACTACACCTCTGACATTACTTTTTAACCAGACACACCGTTTTAATCCCAACCTCTCTTATTGGGCCCATTGTTTCCCTAAAGGTCTCAGGTCTTAGTCACTTCTTATCTGGCTGTACTCTGAGGCACAGGGGATGAGAGAGAGAGAGAGAGAGAGAGAGAGAGAGAGACAGAGATAGAGAGAGAAAGAGAGAGAGAGAGAGAGAGAGAGAGAGAGAGGGGAGACTTGGTCATAGTCAGGCTGAGCCCCAAGTGGAACCCTATTCCCTGAACAGTGTACTACTTTTAGGTAATCCTACGGGCTCTGTTCAGAAGTTGTACACTACGTAGGGAATAGGGTTCCATAGGACGCATGCAGCCTCAGTCAGCGGTGCTGGGCTCACTATATAAGGGGTACCGGGTCCAACAAGAGAACCACACAACACCACCGGGTGAGAGAGCGAAGGAGACACCGACAGAGACAGAGACTCACCAAACCAAGACTCACCCGACCTTCACCAGACCACACCTGCAGCTGGGCTATCACTTTCAAGGCTCTTTCTCTTCGACTCCTCTTTCTTCCCTCTTCCCTCGCTCTCTCCATCTGTCGTTCCTGATGTGGAAGGCTGCAGTGTTGATGTTTGGCCTGTTGGTGGCGCTGGTGGGTAGGGTGCAGGCTGCAGAGGGCCATGCTAACTCTATCTACGGGGTGAAGCTGTGCGGGAGAGAGTTTATACGGGCCGTCATCTTCACCTGCGGAGGCTCGCGTTGGAGGAGAGGAGTGGGCGACGCAGGTGAGATGGGTGTGTGTGTCAGAGACTGTTTGTGTATGTGTACCTGTGGGTGTGCTTGTGTATGTGGTTGATTGTTTGTCTATGTGTGCCTGTGTGTGTGTGTGTCAGTCTCTGTTCTCTCTTGTTGTACATGTCTAAACATCTGCCTGCCTACGTGTCTGTTTGACTATCTCACTGCTCATCTGTCTGCTACTATAGGACCAACCATAGATGTTTTCACTTTAGCACCATAGACTAATATCTAATATCAATCCTTGCAAAATAACCAGTTGTTCCTGTAGCCATTGCTTTTCTATTAAGCATTCAAATCATTTTATTATTATTCCTTCCAGGTGAAATCTCCATTGACGAGGAGACTGAGGCCTCCAACCCATGGAGCTCCAACGCCATCCCCGGCCTCACCAGCAAGCAGCGTTCAGGATTGGAGGCCCAGGGCTGGGCAGGCGAGGTCAGGGAGTTCAGTCGTTTGGCTCGCTCGCCCATCTCAGAGGAAGTGCTAGAGGCGCTGCGCAGCGCAGACAGGAAGGGGCGGGACGTCGTGGTGGGCCTCTCCAACGCCTGCTGCAAGTGGGGCTGCAGCAAGAGCGAGATCAGCTCCCTCTGTTGAGCACTACTAATACCTCTCACTTTCATCCCTCCATCCCCTCATCCCTCTGCTGAGCTCTTCTACCTCTCCTCCTACATCACTCCATCTCTCGTGCCTCTCCTCCGTCCATTCTACTTTAATTGTTATGGCCATCTCCATCTTTCATTAACAATCCCTTCATTCCTGCCTGTCTTCCTCCTCTGTCCCCAATGTCTTGCCTGCTCTCCTTCCCTCTATCCCTCCACATTTCGCTCCATCCCTCCTGCTTCTTCTCCTTCTCCTGGATAATTTTCTCAATAATTCAGGGTCTCTTTAATGTGAGGGGTGTAAAAAGAAAAGGTTACAAAGCAGCGCGAGCAAAGACAGACTTTGACCCTGCATGTATTCTCCAATATATGTCAATATTATGAGCAGTTTTTGTGTGTTTGGTTACTGACATGACAGTCCAATAAAGTTGTGTTTTGAAAGTGGTAATGTGTTACTCTTTATTGAAATATCTCAATGACTCATACTTGGTGTATTCCAATATCTGAAAATATATATTCAAATATCTAAATATTTGACCACAAAGGCTTTATTTCTCCACAACACTAGACTAGATCAGGGTTTCCCAAACTCGGTCCTGCGGACCCCCCTGGGTGCACATTTGTGTTTTTTGCCCTAGCACTAAACAGCTGATTGAAAATAATCAAAGCTTGATAATGAGTTGCTTATTTAAATCAGCTGTGTAGACCTTGGGTAAAAAACAAAACGAGCACCCAGGATGGGCTCCAGGAGCGAGTTTGGGAAACCCTGGACTATATGACCGTTTTTGTTGTATTCACCTGTTGTAACTTCCTTCTCCCCATCTTTGGTGCTGGACTTTGACTGGCTGTCACGCACAACACCTGTTTAATGTATCTGTCTCCGGCCCCACCTAGTGGTTTAATATATGATGACCAGGGTTGTAGTGGAGGGTAAACGCACGTTTACGCACCTTTTTATTTGTGAAATAGCGTTTACTCACATTTGTATTTAATTAATTATCGTTTACCTACTTATTAACGCGTTCCCAGCATTGCTCAGGCACGCAAAGTGTGCTCGTTATGTTCGCCTGCGCATGCTCCGATTCATCTATCCAACAGAACGCTCATCCGCGTGCACGCTACACACCGACGACGTAGAACGACCGGTCTTAGAACCAGTCTCACTCAGACAGAGATGACAGACATACACAACTTGTTTAAACGTTCATTAACTCCTGCGACTTCCTTGTCTTCACCTCCCCGGAAAAAACCCCCCCAGGCTCTTGGATAAGGAGGTATCAAATGGTAAATAAAATACTATAGTTTCTGATATTTCAGTTAGTTGTCTAGCCACCTACAGTAGTTAGTTAAATGCAGTAGCTCTGTTTAAGTAGCTACTGTACTAACTAGTTAGCTAGTAAACAGGCTAACTACTTGTGAGAGACTGGAAATGAGCCGTTTTTGTAAATCCGCAATATAAACCAATATACATGTCTATTTATTTCTGTAAATATAATTATCATGCCAATAAATGATAATTTAAAACATTGCTTCACAGAGAGTAGAGAAACAGTCGGGGAAGAGAAAGAGCACAGTTGTGCTGAAAGAGAGGAGAGGTTAGTTGTTTACTAGTGTGTTAATTCATTCATGTTTTGTTGATAATAAAAGGCCTAAATATTTTTGATCTAATCCCTTGAAGTGGGAAAATTAAGGAAGTGTAATAAAAAACCTATAGCCTTCTTTCAAACCTTTCTTTATAGAGAGTTATATTGATGTATGATTGTGTCGTATCAAATTATCTGGAGAAATTCATAGTTTACCCACCTTTTTTTGTACAACTACATCACTGATGATGACCCCCAAAGATGATTATATCCTGATAGGCCCACATGGTATAAAACAGGAGACGTTTATTCCCTGATTATTCACTCACTGGTAAATGTCAGTAGAAATTGGACTTTGATGAAAGATTATCTATTATATTGACCTAATTGATTTTGCAGTGTAATCACGTGTGATTTGAACAGATCGGCGATTGGGCAAAACTAACCAAGCATATGGAACGTTGAGCGATGTACGGAAGCCGAATAAGGACCTTCTGCTTGGTGTTTGAACCTGACATGCCAGCTATTTCTCACACATTGCCGGAGCTACTTATCGCAAAAGCAAACGGGTTCGGGGTTAATTTTGTGCTCTAAAAACAAATTGAGATATCAAAACCCTTTGCTACTCAATACATTTGGATTGCATCTGCTATTCTGTAAATGGTCATTGCCACGGTACCGGTAGATACTGCTAATAAAGCGATTACGGAGCTGACAAATCCGTGCGAACAGGTAAAAGCTTTCTTTGGCGGCACTTTCAACGTGAAGCTACTATAGTTAGCTAGATAGCTAACAAGCTAAACAGCCAAATAACCAAATAACCAACGTTAGCCATGGAAGATGTCATTGCATGGTCCTTATCGTTTGCACTAGGCTAGTTACAACAGTGTATGCACTCGTTCATTTGTTAGAATGTTTATATAGTTAGCTAACTAACGAGCTAATGTCACTTGCGGCGAAATGCGAGGCCGTATCGGCCTGCTTGGCCAAGCCGACCAGGGGCTCCCAACATACTTGATTAGCTGATGAAATGGCTAACTAGCATAGCTATCATGAATGTAATGCGGAGGTAAATCTAGATTAGGTGACGTTAGATACCTACGTATTGAGTTTATAATGGGGACTGATTATTACTAACTTAAGTTAACGTTAGGTAGGTAGCCAAATTACTTTTTCGACGTCAGTTGATTTGGGATATGTTTTGATTCCAGGTTCCTTATGTAGCTAGTCCTGATGCTAGTGATCATCATCATGCATACTTCACTGACGCGTAATATTCTTTACTTTGTGCTTCTGATTTGATGTTGGGCACACACTAGTAGCAACAAAAGACTATGTAGCCGGTGGTTGCTGTTCGGAAAAAATGTAGATAATCATTCGAGTCATTATTTCTCTGTCTCCCCCTGTGTGTGGGTGTGTAGGATGGAGTGGCAGCCGGATGAACAGGGTTTGCAGCAGGTACTTCAGCTGCTGAAGGACTCCCAGTCTCCAGACACAGCCACACAGAGAGCTGTGCAGGAAGTATCCTCTAACACACAGCAGTGTGTCTGTGTTCGAGAGAGTAGGCTGTGTATGAGTGTTTTCCACACTCTGTGTCTCCTGGGGGTGTGAGTGAAAATGCAGAGAGAGTCATGAATGTGTGGCAGTGTTGGTGATTGGGCATGTTGATTGTTTTAGTCAGTGAAGGGGTGTTCCTTAACAGTGTGTGTAGAAACTGGAACAGCTCAACCAGTTCCCAGACTTCAACAACTATCTGATCTTTGTCCTTACAAGCCTCAAATCAGAGGGTAAGTGTGTGTGTGTGTGTGTGTGTGTGTGTGTGTGTGTGTGTGTGTGTGTGTTTAATACAAATGTGTGCGAGCATCAAAGTCAGTGGTTACTAATTGTCGCTCTCACTCTAGATGAGCCAACCCGGTCTCTGAGTGGTCTCATATTGAAGAACAATGTGAAGGCCCACTACCAGAACTTTCCTCCCCTCGTAGCTGACTTCATCAAGAGGGAATGTCTCAACAACATCGGAGACCCCTCGCCCCTCATCAGAGCAACCATCGGTAAGAGAGAGAGTGTGTGTGTGTGCTGCAGAGTGAGTCAGGATGCGTGGGTGGTTGAGCCTTTGCAGGTACTGTATGCGTGGGAGTATGAGTTAATCAGCAAGCTGAAGTGTCTTAGTGTGTGTGTTCAAGTTTCAGTTTCAAGTTTTAATGTCACATACAGTGAAATTCCTTCTTGCAAGCTCTAAACCCAACAAAGCATTAATCAATGTAGTACTGAAAATAATATAAAGTAGAACAAAAAACACAAGAAATAAAAATAAGAAATAATGTTGTGTATAAATGTGTCAGTGTGTGTAACCCTCTGCCTTCCGTCTCTCTAGGCATCTTAATAACAACCATAGCATCTAAAGGAGAGCTGCAGACATGGCCTGAACTCCTCCCTCAACTCTGTAACCTGCTCAACTCTGAAGACTACAACACCTGCGAGGTCACACACACACACACACATCTAATCTTTTGATTGTCTATATAGGACTTATTTTTAATAACTTTCTGTGTTGTGTGTGTACAGGGTTCTTTCGGAGCGCTGCAGAAGGTCTGTGAGGATTCTTCAGAGCTGCTGGACAGTGATGCTCTCAACAGACCCCTGAACATCATGATCCCCAAGTTCCTACAGTTCTTTAAACACTGTAGCCCCAAGATCAGGTCTACTCACTCACTCACTCACTCACTCACACTTTCTCTCTCTCCTTCTTTTCTCTTCCTATCTCTCAGCCCTCACTCCATGCTCCCTCCCTGACAACTAGTTGATTTAATCTCCTCCTATTGAATGCAACCAACTTTGTCTCCCTCCCTCCCTCTCTCTCTCCAGGTCTCATGCCATAGCATGTGTGAATCAGTTCATCATCAGTAGAGCCCAGGCTCTGATGGATAACATCGACACCTTCATCGAGGTGAGACGGGGCTTGTGACTCAAATGACACCCTAGTATGTATATATGTATATATAGTCCACTACTTTTGACCATGGCCTGTCTGGGTTGAATCGATCAGACAGAACTGATGTACTGTACAGTCATAGTATATTATATACTCTCTCCTCCCCCAACCCCCCTCTCCAGAGTCTGTTTGCCCTAGCCGGGGATGAAGACTGTGAGGTGAGGAAGAACGTGTGTAGAGCTCTGGTGATGCTGCTGGAGGTCCGAATAGACCGGCTCATACCACACATGCACAGCATCATACAGGTAAGACAAACAAACCATGACCTTAACCTCTAACAATATGACCTCATACCACACATGCACAGCATCATACAGGTACAACCTACGAACTCTGACCTCTAACCCTTAACCTCTAACAATATGACCTCATACCACACATGCACAGCATCATACATGTACCACCTACAACCCCTAACCCTTACCCCAGGATCCTGTGCACCTTTGACCTTTCACATCCACTCGTCCATCACTCATATACCATGTGTTTTATTACACCTCCTACACTCCATCTGTTGTGCTGTTTCTCTCTACCTCTCTGTTCTTTGTTTAATCCTCCTCTTCTGTTTCAAATCACTTTCTCTCTCGCCTCCCCCTCCCTCCCCCAGTACATGCTCCAGCGTACCCAGGACCCAGATGAGAATGTTAGTCTGGAGGCCTGTGAGTTCTGGCTCACCCTGGCTGAACAGCCCGTCTGCAAAGAGGCACTCTCCGGACACCTGGTCCAGTAAGTACGCAGAGTCACACACACTCACATGGACGCATACGACACACACACTCACATGGACGCATACACGTCAGTCACACACACACACACACACACACACACACACACACACACACACACACACACACACACACACACACACAGATGAAGTGATAGCTAGGTGAGTTATTAGTAAGAGGGATGTAGCTTGTGGTTTGGTTGTCACCGTCTCTCCTGTCTCTCTCCAGACTCATCCCTATCCTGGTGAATGGGATGAAGTACTCTGAGATAGACATCATCCTCCTAAAGGTGACTTTACAGACGTCTGTCTGCATCAGTCATTGTTTACAACTAGAAGAAAGAATAACATGACTTAACTCTCTCTCCCTCTCACCCCTCCCTCCTCTCACCCCCCTCCCTCCTCTCACCCCTCTCCCTCTACCCCCCTCACCCCTCTCCCTCTACACCCCTCTCCCTCTACCCCCTCACCCCTCTACCCCCCTCACCCCTCTCCCTCTACCCCTCTTCCCCCTCCCTCCTCCCTCTACCCCCTCCTCCCTCTACCCCCTCACCCCTCTACCCCCCTCACCCCTCTCCCTCTACCCCTCTCCCCCCTCCCTCCTCCCTCTACCCCCTCACCCCTCTCCCAGGGAGATGTAGAGGAGGAGGATGACACTGTACCAGACAGTGAGCAGGACATCAAGCCTCGCTTCCACAAGTCACGCACCGTCACCCTTCAACACGAGGGAGGAGGGGGGGAGGAGGGGG
Organism: Thymallus thymallus; assembly: GCA_023634145.1. NCBI lineage: Eukaryota > Metazoa > Chordata > Actinopteri > Salmoniformes > Salmonidae > Thymallus > Thymallus thymallus. Next base: position 18,727,931 of record CM042394.1, on the reverse strand, counting down.
AGGATGACGAAGATGAGGATGACGATGATGACACACTGTCTGACTGGAACCTGCGTGAGTGGTTGAGGGATTGCGTGACAGCTCAGCTGACCAATCAGAGCCGGGGAAATCTTATTGGCAGCCAATCTTTAGTGTTTGTCCCTCCAAAAGAGAAGACTTAGAGCCGTATTCCAGTTCTCTGATGTTACTGATTACCCATGAAGCTACACATACTGATGTTACTGATTACCCATGAAGCTACACATACTGATGTTACTGATTACCCATGAAGCTACACATACTGATGTTACTGATTACCCATGAAGCTACACATACTGATGTTACTGATTACCCATGAAGCTACACATACTGATGTTACTGATTACCCATGAAGCTACACATACTGATATTAGTGGTGTAGGAAGTGTTTTAACCTCCCCCACAAGGTCTAAGTCATTCACTGTTTAACTAGTGGTGTAGGAAGTGTTTTAACCTCCCACTCTCTCTCTCTCTCAGGGAAGTGTTCTGCGGCAGCGTTAGACGTGTTAGCTAACGTGTTTCGTGATGAGCTCCTTCCCCACCTGCTGCCCCTGCTGAAGGGCCTGTTGTTCCACCCAGACTGGGTCGTCAAGGAGTCTGGAATACTGGTGCTGGGGGCTATTGCTGAGGGTAAGACCTGACTTTCGAACCCTGACCTCCATTCTTTTTTTTTTCTTCATGGAACTAAAAGCATTTGACTAGGAACACCTGTGCTCACTCCACCCTTCTCTCCCCTAGGTTGTATGCAGGGCATGGTTCCCTACCTACCAGAGTTGATGCCTCACCTCATCCAGTGTCTATGTGATAAGAAGGCCCTGGTGCGTTCCATCGCCTGCTGGACTCTGTCCCGCTACGCCCACTGGGTGGTCAGCCAGCCCCCTGACTCCCACCTCAAACCCCTCATGACTGAACTCCTCAAGAGGATCCTGGACGGTAACAAGAGGGTGCAGGAGGCCGCCTGCAGGTGTGTGTGGGGAGTGGGTGGTGGTGGAGGGGGGGGGAGGGAGTGTGGTGGTGGTGGAGGGGGGGTGATGGTGGAGTGGGGGGGAGTGGGTGGTGGAGGACTGTGTGTGTTTGAGAGAATAGAGATGTTGAACTGGAATTCAAGGTCTTAATGGGATACAGCAATGATTGAGTGTCTACTCTCTCTCTCCCATTCCACTGTTCTTTCTGTCCCCTCTGCTGTTTTCTTCCCGCTCTCCTTCCTCCCCTCTCTCCCTCCACTTCTCTCCTCTCCTCTCCTCTCCGCCCCTCCCTCCCTCTCTCAGTGCGTTTGCTACCCTAGAGGAGGAGGCTTGTACAGAGCTTGTTCCCTATCTGAGCTTCATTCTGGATACGCTGGTCTTCGCCTTTGGAAAATACCAACACAAGAACCTACTTATACTCTACGATGCCATAGGAACACTGGCCGACTCTGTAGGACACCACCTCAACCAACCGGTTAGTATAGAGTTATGCTAGATCAACAACCCATTCTAGTTTACCCTCAGTTTTCTTTCTATTTCTATAAATGTTTTCCTGTTGTTTTTTTACGTATCTCCTCCCCCATCTCTCTCCTCCTTTCCTCCCCCATCCCCCTCTCTTCTCTCTCTCCTCCCCTCTCTTCTCTCTCTCCTCCCCTCTCTTCTCTCTCTCCTCCCGCCTCTTCCTCTCTCTCCTCCCCATCTCTCCTCTAGGAGTACATAGAGAAGCTGATGCCTCCCCTTATAGCCAAGTGGAATGAGTTGAAAGATGAAGATAAGGATCTATTCCCACTGTTAGAGTGTCTGTCCTCCGTAGCTACAGCCCTCCAGAGTGGCTTCCTGCCTTACTGTGAACCAGTCTACCAGCGCTGTGTTACACTGGTGCAGAAAACCCTGGCTCAGGCTATGGTGAGAGACACACACACACACACACACACACACACACACACGACCAAAAGTATGTGGACACCTGCTCGTCAAACATCTCATTCTACAATCATGGGCATTAATATGGAGTTGGTCCCCCTTTGCTGCTATAACAGCCTCCACTCTTCTGGGAAGGCTTTCCACTAGATGTTGGAACATTGCTGCGGGGACTCAACGTTGAAAGTCACAGCTCTTTAGTAAGGCCTGCACCTGTCAGCAACGAGTGTGGCTGATTTAGCCGAATCCACTAATTTGAAGGGTGTCCACATACTTTTTTGTATATATTCAAACATGAACAGACAATGTTATCATCTGTGATTTAAAGATTGAGTGGTTTTTAATCTTCACCCCCCCAGATGTACAGCCAACAGCCGGACCAGTACGAGGCTCCTGATAAGGACTTTATGATTGTGGCACTGGACCTCCTCAGTGGTCTGGCTGAGGGCCTGGGGGGCCACGTTGATCAGCTGGTGGCCCGTAGCAACATCATGACACTACTGTTTCAGTGCATGCAGGTACGGAGTGGGGAGGCGGGTGGGAGTGTTTTCAGTGGTAACTCAGCTTGAAGACGGTCAGTCTTAGTGGAGGGAGGGACAGCTGGGGGACGGTCCGACTCTGAGACTGACCAGATAGATACGTTATTTCAGTTTCTGGTCACTCAGCTGTGCCTCATAAGTAACACTGCTGATGATCTATTAGCAGTGGATCATATACTTCAAGTTTTGAAATAGAGTTTCTAAATGGTCTGAGAAGAACAACGTTGGCAGGGTAATTAAAGGCTTATGTTTTTTAGGTCATGATGAAAAGTGTAAAATCTGAGCGGTAGATCTCGGCCTTCATTTTGACACAAAGTGATCTTGGCTCAAATGTTTGGGGACCTCTGGTCCAGGTGGATATAAGTATTTCCAGTGTGTGTGTGGGGTAACAGTCCATGGCTATATTTGATAGTTCTGTTCAATATTGTGTCTATATGGTCGAGTATGTTAACTATGTTCTCTATTTTCAGGACACCATGCCAGAGGTAAGACAGAGCTCCTTTGCCCTGCTGGGTGATCTGACCAAGGCTTGCTTCCCTCACGTCAAACCATGCATCGGTAACAACCTATATGATCTCTCTCTCTCTCTCTCTACTAATTATATGTCTACCATCCTTCCTTTCTCTTCTCCTTGGCTTTCTCTCAATGTACACACAGAAAATACATTCTCTGTGTGTGTGTGTCTCCTCCCAGCTGAGTTCATGCCTATTCTAGGGACCAACCTGAACCCAGAGTTCATCTCTGTGTGTAACAACGCTACCTGGGCCATTGGGGAAATATGCATGCAGATGGGTGAGTCTTTCCATAGCTGTGTGTGCTTTATGTGCCTGTGGAAGATGATGATTTACCTTGTCATTCCTGTTAATAAGAATAATGTTGTTTTAATATGTTCTAAGTAATTAACAGTAATGACCTTGTCTCTCTAGGCGTAGAGATGCAGCCCTATGTGTCTCTGGTCCTGAACCAACTGGTAGAGATCATCAACAGACCCAACACACCCAAGACCCTGCTGGAGAACACAGGTGCACACACAGATACTGAACACACACACACGCAATCATTGGGCTTGTTTGACATTGCAGCCGATGCATTGTGGGTAAACTGTGACTGACTGATCTACAAATAATAATGAAACCGTTCTTTATGATGCTAAGTGATTTCTACATCAGCGATGTATTTTTAGTTGGGTGTTTGTGTGTACAAGTGAGACTCCTCCATTCTTCTTCCAGCCATTACGATTGGTCGTCTGGGCTATGTGTGTCCTCAGGAGGTGGCTCCGATGCTCCAGCAGTTCATCAGACCATGGTGAGTCTGTCAGAGATTAGAATATACATCTAGTCCTTCATGTCACTGCCAATTGTGAACATAATGTTTGATATGTGACGCGGTGGTGTGTGTGACAGGTGTACGTCCCTACGGAACATCCGTGACAACGAGGAGAAAGACTCCGCCTTCAGAGGGATCTGCATGATGATTGGTGTAAACCCTGGGGGCGTGGTCCAGGTAAGAGAGGGCATGAAGATGAAGGGCTGCATTCCCAGGGGACCTGCTGGTCCCGACAGTGGTCAGCGTTTTTCATGCTGTCTGTGGTCAGACAGACGACTTTGGGAGGAAAATATTTTTGTCCCACAGATGATTTGCTTCAACTTCAGTAGCCTGCCTCTCCTCTCCTAGTGGGGCTTGTGGTCTCATTGAAATAGAGAAGGGTCCCGTGGCAGTTCACTGTAGACTAGTTTACTACAGTATCTGTAAATTAATACATACATATTTATATTGGGAAAGAAGTAGAGGGCGCTCAACCAACGTGAATCCAGGTGCCATCAAAACATGTAATCATTGGAAAGGAAAAGGCACAATGCGCACAGTGGGTTAGGTTACTGTGGTGACCATGGGTTAGGTTACTGTGGTGACCATGGGTTAGGTTACTGTGGTGACCATGGGTTAGGTTACTGTGGTGACCATGGGTTAGGTTACCCAGAGCGGCAGGTAGCCTAGCTGTTAGAGCGTTGGGCCAGTAACAGAGAAAGTGCAAGTCTCTCCAACCGAAAGGTCGCTGGTTCGAATACCCAAGTTGACAAGTCCTTGAGAAAGGCACTTAACCCTAATTTGCTCCAGGGGCTGACCCTGTAGGTAGGCTGTCATTGTTCTTAACTGACTTGACTAGTTAAATAAAGGTAAAAAAAATAAATATATATATATATGGTGAGCATGGGTTATGCTACTATAGTGAGCGAGCGTTGGGCCTTTTTCATTTTTAAGTATTGATTACCCGTTTTATTTGTCTCTGCCTGCAAATCATCTTCTTAAAAGGTAGGCTATATCTTATATGCAAAACGTAGCAAGTGTCGCTGTCATCATTCTTGCTGCTTCCAGTTCAGTAGCTTACCTCTGCGATCAGGTGTGGTGTGGTCTTTGAAATAGAGTAGGCTGCCTGTGCAGGGGGCGGAGAAGCACAGGGCCGTTATCTTTCCAAGGAAATGTACTTCCTAAATATGATTAGGTTATAGTTTACTACGTTGCCTAGAAATAAATATTGATCCCCCATAATTCTCCATCTGAAAACCTTCCCACTCCTAAAAGGTAGGCTATAAAAATAGCTCAAGAGAAAGTGCAAGTCTCTCCAACCCTGCTCTCCAACTACATCTAACATGTTGGCGGATATAGGCCAGTAATACAGATAGCCTCATTTAAATGGGCCACGTGAGAATCTCTGGTAATTGAATCTGTTAAGTTATTTTGGTGCATTTGATATTACCACTAGGGCGCAAAATTGCTGCGACCATGGCTGGCAAATGAGCTGCGTCACACACTTAAAATAACATTGTTGGACAGCGGTTTGGTTTGGGACCAGTTGTTCTGGTAGCTGGTGGGAATCAGACAGAAACCCAGCAGCAGGGTGTGGTATGAAAAGCTGTGTTGGCGGGATGAAGAAACCAGTCCTGACCTCTACATGGAAACACACAGTCCTACTGTACCGGGGAAACAACATCCCAGAATGTCTCTCTCTCTCTGCAGGACTTTATCTTCTTCTGTGATGCTGTGGCGTCCTGGGTCAGCCCTAAAGACGACCTGAGAGACATGTTCTACAAGGTGAGTGCAGAACCCAACTCTTCCTGTGTTCCAGATAGCATCCTATTCCCTTTAGCTGCACTACCGTAGCGTACCATGTATGGAACAGGGTGGCGTTTAGGATGCATCCTGGGAAAATCATTGCTTGGCCCACATGGTTGCTAAATCTGTGTGTATGTACTGTATGATAGTGTGATGTTAACCTTAGTGTCAGATAATAATTTCAGCCATATTTTGTTTCGTTTCTTTGTTGAGGACTCACAGGGATTTTCTCCTCCTATGTCTCTCTCTCTCTTCCTCTCTCTCACTCTCTCTCTCTCCACACCCCCTCCAGATCCTCCATGGTTTTAAGGACCAGGTGGGAGAGGAGAACTGGCAGCAGTTCTCAGAACAGTTTCCCCCCCAGCTGAAGGAGAGACTGTCTGCCTGCTACGGCGTGTAGAACGCCCCCTAACCTAACGTCAGGTACACACACACACAGACACACACAGACACACAGACACCGACACACACTTTATAAATGGCCATTCCAATGTTATTTCCAATGTTATTTCTGTGACACGTCTTTAGATTGCACTCCTTGGTTGTGATCCTCATCTGTAAATGTTCTTCCATCCCCCTCTCTCATTCTCTTGTCCCCTTCCCTCTTCCCTCCCTCATTCCCTCCTCCCCCTCTCCAGGTGAGCCAGTAGTAGAGGAGGAGAAAGAGGAGGAGGAAGGTGAAAGGGAAACTCATCCATCTGTGTTAATGCACTGCCCTGAACTGATCTGGGGGGAGGGGGGTTTGAGGGACCCATCACGCCATTGGCCGCTCCCCCTGACGGACGGCCCCCACGCCCTATGTGTTTCTCCATAGTGGGAGGGTGGGCGGGACTTGGGGAGGGACGGGGACACCTCTAGATTAAAGATTTAAGGGGACCCAACCAACACAGAGAATCCAACTAAGGTAGGGACAGATAGAGAGGGGTGGAGAGAGGGACAGATAGAGAGGGGTGGAGAGAGGGACAGAGAGAGAGGGACAGAGAGAGAGGGACAGAGAGAGAGGGACAGAGAGAGAGGGACAGATAGAGGGGTACCTACATTGAAAAGTAAAGGGTTCCAACACAGAAACGGCTAGGGACAGATAGAGGGATGGAGAGAGGGACAGATAGAGGGACAGATAGAGGGATGGAGAAATTGCGAGAGATGGAAACAGGTAGCTATAGAGGCCAGCTAGACTGCAGTAGAGAGAAAGAGAGACAGACTGTTAACAGATTTTAATCAGACTAGAAAAATCCACACATATGCAGAGAGATATAGACAGAGACCTAAACAGGCACTCAGTAAGACACACACACACCTGCAATACCTAGAGCTTTGTGTAGATGGCGCTGTTTGTTAAACTAGTCAGACATACTCACACACTACCAGTAAGGGATAGAGACGGATGTTGGAGACAGATGGACAGGCTGTGTGTTAGGGGACAGACGGCGTGTTAGGGACAGACGGTATTACAGACAGACAGATAGGTAGGTGTCTAGCCTCTGTTTATTTCTGGGAGATATCTTTCTTTTTTTCCGGGGAAAAGGATATTGTAAATGAATGAATATTCATCCTTTTATTACTAGATCACTGGTTGGCTGTCAGATGATCTGTCCTCCACAATGCATGTTGTTTCTTTTAGTGTTACCTAAGGAATGCTTTCTTCCTAGAACTACTATCAGAGATCATATTCAGTCATGTTCTCTTCTAGCTAGACAGGGGATAACTAACTTCCTCTTGGTTTCATACCAGTCATTATAGGAGGGAGAGAAATAGGGCTTAAATAATACCTGTTATTCTTACGTAAAGTTAGGAAACGACAGATAACAGCCTCAAGATCCCGTCTTTAGTTGTATCTGTGTATCTGTGTGTCTGTCTGTTTGTGTACCTATTGTTTACTGTGTGTGACATTGATTGTTTTAATAAGGTAACGAATTAACACTTGACTCCTCCCACCCCAACGTCCTCTACCTGTAAACTGTGACCAACTGTTTGTGTTGCGTAAAGTGATTAAACCCATAACTGTTTATCCTTATAACGTATTACAAAAGGTCCATCTTTTGTTGCTTTTTGTTTTATTTTATTTTTATTTGCTGCTACTATTTTTTGTTTCCATGGTGAGCTTAAATGAACCCAAACACATTGTTTATTTTTAGTTTTGTGATTTTGCACTTTTTATTTTTTATTTTTGTATTAAGGACTTTTTTAAACTTCGCTCACAAAGGACATCCTGGATTCTAACATCCATGTTGTGTTTCAGTGTAAAATAAGTGTCTCTTACTGGCAAAACAAACGTAAGAATACTAAAATGATGAATAAAAAGTTTGTGAAACTGCGAGTAATCCGCACTTTTACAATGACTAACTGTGTCTACGTTTGTGTGAATGTGTTTGTATTATTTTCTAGGGAAAAGGGGTTGTAGCTGGAACTAGCCTACTTTGTGTTCATGCTAGGTGTTAACTGTGTGTGAGAGAATACTGTTATCCTTTATTTTTCGTCATTGTGCTCCATGAGAAGAGCACAATATCCCTACAACAGGACAGGAGAGCTAGGACTCTATCAAACATACAGACAGAATGCCAACAGACCACGTCCAAAATGGCACTCTATTCTCTATATATTCCCCATAGGGCTCTGGTCAAAAGTAGTGCATTTTAAAGGGAATAGCGTCATTTTGGACCCAGGCACATACACCATCATAGAGTTGTATAGAGGGTGCCCGTGAATAGAAACCATTATGGAAAATATGTGCCCTCTAGCCAACTCTATGTACAGGATAGACAGCTGTGAGGTTGTCAGCAGCTTGAGGCCAGGATTCAATCCGATCTCCCCTTTTTGGCTAAGCACCTTTTTAACGTCAATATTCCCACGTTCGCGTAGACCGCATTCACGGTAAACGCTGCATATGTCAGCCCCATCAGAAATGACCTTTAAATGTCATAAGGCATATCTAGTTATCCAGTTTCTCCTGGCCCGTTGAGTATTTTGAGGGTGAGGAACATTCTAACATTAAGTTGTAAAATCCTCAACTTCCCCTTTTAATATAAATATTATTTCAGCTTCAGTGAATTTGGACATATTTTGCACAGATAGATGACTGACTGACAAGGACTGTGATCATAGAAGCGATAAACTAATCAATGTATCATTCAATAAAGACAATCTACATATCCTCCATTCTGCTATCTCTATTTCTATGATTTGTTCCATTTAGATTTCTCAAGATTTCTTTTCATATTTTTGTATCCATTTTTATGAATTTAAATGTTTTTTGGTGAGGTTTCTATGTTCTGTAGTAGATCGTTTGGACTCGTTATTATATTGTGATGTCTTAATTGGTTAACTCATAAATACAATCAAGTGTCTTTAGTAAAGGAGGGCTCTAACTTAAGAATCAAAGATTTAGGGCTTATGGAGAGAGGGAGGGATGGAAGACGGGGAGGAAGGGAAGACGGAAGGAAAGACGGGGAGGGATGGGAGACAGAGGGGGAGGAAGGGAAGACGGAGGGGGAGGGAGGGAAGTCAGAGGGGGAGGAAGTGAGGCATGAATAGAATGATCTTGTTCAAGTTTATCAGAATGACTGACGTGCTCCAGTATTTAAATGGACTGCTGCCTATGTCAATCACTACAAACGTTCAACTCATTTTTTTGTGGAAATAAATACAAAAATGTCTTCTTCCAATTTAACAACTGTCGCCTCCTTGTTATGTTTATGTCATAACCTTTGAACTGTGGCTGCATAAAACCTGCTGTCTGCGTCCCAAATGGCACCCTATTCCCTATATAGTGGACTCTGGTCAGAAGTAGTGCACTAAAATGGGAATAGGGTTCCATTTGGGACGCAGCCTGTGGATGTGAGTGATGACAGATCTGTGTATTTTTCCACGCCGGGTGGATGTGAGTGATGACAGATCTGTGTATTTTTCCACGCCGGGTGGATGTGAGTGATTACAGATCTGTGTATTTTTCCACGCCGGGTGGATGTGAGTGATGACAGATCTGTGTATTTTTCCACGCCGGGTGGATGTGAGTGATGACAGATCTGTGTATGTTTCCACGCCGGGTGGATGTGAGTGATGACAGATATGTGTATTTTTCCACGGCGGGTGGATGTGAGTGATGACAGATATGTGTATTTTTCCACGCCGGGTGGATGTGAGTGATGACAGATCTGTGTATTTTTTCACGCCGGGTGGATGTGAGTGATGACAGATCTGTGTATTTTTCACGCCGGGTGGATGTGAGTGATGACAGATCTGTGTATGTTTCCACGCCGGGTGGATGTGAGTGATGACAGATCTGTGTATTTTTCCACGCCGGGTGGATGTGAGTGATGACAGATCTGTGTATTTTTCACACCGGGTGGATGTGAGTGATGACAGATCTGTGTATTTTTCACGCCGGGTGGATGTGAGTGATGACAGATCTGTGTATTTTTCCACGCCGGGTGGATGTGAGTGATGACAGATCTGTGTGTCGGTGTTTTACAGGAAAGGAAAGAGAAAATGAGAATGTGTCAGAGACGGAGATGTTCCAGACCTCTTTAATTTGGTAATGTTGTCATATCCTGTCTGGGAACACACTGACAGCAGTTTCCTGTCTGCAGAGAACTTCTAATTACTACACACCCCTGTGTGTGGATGTTTGGGTCTGTGTTTTTGTGTCAGTGTATGTGAGAGAGGTACTCTGTAGCTTAGTTGGTAGAGCAACGGCAGGATAGTGGGTTCGATTCCCGGTAACACCCATACATTAAATGTATGCCTGACTGTAAGTTGCTTTTGATAAACTGCTCTGCTAAATAGTATATATTATTATAGAGGTACAGTAATGGACCTCCAGCACACAGAACACCCCGGGCAATGTAATTTAGCCACTGTGAACATGTGGGCTAATTCCCATTCCTACAGGGGACAGGGTTACACCAGCATCACCCGAGGAATAGGCTAATATGAGGCTGCCAGGTCCAGGTATAGGCTAATATGAGGTTGCCAGGTCCAGGTATAGGCTAATATGAGGTTGCCAGGTCCAGGTATAGGCTGATATGAGGTTGCCAGGTCCAGGTATAGGCTAATATGAGGTTGCCAGGTACAGGTATAGGCTGATATGAGGTTGCCAGGTCCAGGTATAGGCTAATATGAGGCTGCCAGGTCCAGGTATAGGCTGATATGAGGTTGCCAGGTCCAGGTATAGGCTGCCAGGTCCAGGTATAGGCAAATATGAGGCTGCCAGGTCCAGGTATAGGCTGATATGAGGTTGCCAGGTCCAGGTATAGGCTAATATGAGGTTGCCAGGTCCAGGTATAGGCTAATATGAGGCTGGCAGGTCCAGGTATGGGCAAATATGAGGCTGCCAGGTCCAGGTATAGGCTAATATGAGGTTGCCAGGTCCAGGTATAGGCTAATATGAGGCTGCCAGGTTCAGGTATAGGCTGATATGAGGTTGCCAGGTCCAGGTATAGGCTAATATGAGGCTGCCAGGTCCAGGTATAGGCTGATATGAGGCTGCCAGGTCCAGGTATAGGCTGATATGAGGTTACCAGGTCCAGGTATAGGCTAATATGAGGTTACCAGGTCCAGGTATAGGCTGATATGAGGTTGCCAGGTCCAGGTATAGGCTGATATGAGGCTGCCAGGTCCAGGTATAGGCTAATATGAGGTTGACAGGTCCAGGTATAGGTTAATATGAGGTTGCCAGGTCCAGGTATAGGCTAATATGAGGTTGACAGGTCCAGGTATAGGTTAATATGAGGTTGCCAGGTCCAGGTATAGGCTAACGCTAATGTGATAAATTCTAAATGGGATGGTGCAGGTTGACATGTCCTGAACGATATCATCCAGATCTGGGTAGCTGAATGGGTGTGAATGAACGAGTTGCCAGATATGCCTACTGTATCAGGTTGCCAGGTTCCGTGTAGAGTTTTCCCCCCAGCCATTGGAAATCCCTGGCAATGTGATTGAGTTCAGAATGTCCCAGAATCACTCCACCAGGAACCCCCCTGGCTACAGGTAACAGTCTCACTGTGTGTTTGAGTGTGTGTGTGTGTGTCAGAGGAGGCTGGTGGGAGGAGCTATTGGAGGACGGGCTCATTGTAATGGCTGGAATGGAGTAAATGAAACAGTATACAACACATCAAACATATGGAAACCACATGTTTGACTCCGTTCCATTCATTCCATTCCAGCCATTACAATGAGCCCATTATCCTATAGCTCCTCCCACCAGTCTCCACTGGTGTGTGTGTGTCAATCGCCTAATCACATACTATCGTGTCAGCACCAGGCGCGCCGCAGTAACCCTATCCTTTATGCACAGCCTGGACAGTACCAAAGATGCCCTCCCTACATCCCTCTCTCCCCTCCCCCTCACTCCCCTCCCCCCTCTCTCCCCTCTCTCCTTCCACTCCTTCTACTAAATGTACTCCCCCTGCAGATGAAGAATGTTTTGATCTATTATTCACAATACGAAGCAATTCCGAGGCCACTGACGTAGCCTATAACCTGTGCGCTGTGCGTCAGGGTCCATTCACCGGTAATGGCACCTGAGAAGACGGGGCTAAAGTTAGTGGGAAGTCAGTTCCTATTCATTGAACAATATCCGTTAAAATCCAAATATTCAACTACATTTAAGGTTCTCTACAAAGGCAGTTAGGCCTAGTTATGTTAAATGCTACCACATATCAGGTTATAGGTCACTTACCGCGGTGAAGTGTTTTTTAAATGGCAAGAAATCAGGAACACCGTATTTACAACTTTAAGTTGTTATTTTTCACCTTGTTTTACTCTGTTCTTCTCACGCTCTTCGGTGGATCTGAGAAAAAGGTTTTCTGGAAACCCGTCCATTACTGCACGCGGGGCTGGAGCTGGTCATGTATGTGGGAACAAAGGCTCTGCTGGGAAAGGGAATTCCTTTTTATTGACGTCAGAGGCAGAGGTCCTCCCTTCTCCAGAGAGAGAGACAGAGAGAGTATGTGTGTGTGTACAGCCATACAATATAAGAGATAAGTCAAGGCCACACCAAAGTGAGGCTAAAGTCACTGTACAACTTTACACGTCCCCCACCACTCTCTCCTCTCTCTCTCTCTCTCTCTCTCTCTCTCTCTCTCTCTCTCTCTCTCTCTCTCTCTCTCTCTCTCTCTCTCTCTCTCTCTCTCCTCTCTCTCTTCCCTCTCTCTCTGTGGCTCTCCCCCTTTATCTGGTGTTTTGCTCTTGGTCATGATAGTGACGGGGACAACACACAAACAGTGTGGTACAGTAGTTAGAGGCTTCGCCAGGAAGCTGCCGCTAACCTCAGCAACGTCTCACACACACACACACACACACACACACACATTTTAAATGTAACTCTTGGTGGGGCAAACTCAACAATGTTTTCTACATGCATGCCAGCGAAGGCACTACACAACATTGTATTATTTTATTAGGCCTATGGGGTCTACAATCAAGAGGATCAACTTTTATAGACAATATACCAACGCACAGACTGCACATTGAACAAACAAAACAACCCTGGTAATATCACCTGAACAAACAAAACAACCCTGGTAATATCACCTGAACAAACAAAACAACCCTGGTAATATCACCTGAACAAACAAAACAACCCTGATAATATCACCTGAACAAACAAAACAACCCTGATGATATCACCTGAACAAACAAAACAACCCTGGTAATATCACCTGAACAAACAAAACAACCCTGGTGATATCACCTGAACAAACAAAACAACCCTGATGATATCACCTGGAATTACATGGTTCTATTACTGAACTGTTTGTTGAAAACAAATATTTAAATGGGAAGAGACTGTCACTGGCAAACATGGTGACAGACACAACAACATTATATAGTATCACCTTGTCATGGTGACAGACCCAACAACATTATATAGTATCACCTTGTCATGGTGACAGACACAACAACATTATATAGTATCACCTTGTCATGGTGACAGACCCAACAACATTATATAGTATCACCTTGTCATGGTGACAGACCCAACAACATTATATAGTATCACCTTGTCATGGTGACAGACCCAACAACATTATATAGTATCACCTTGTAATGGTGACAGACACAACAACATTATATAGTATCACCTTGTCATGGTCACAGACACAACAACATTATATAGTATCACCTCGTCATGGTGACAGACACAACAACATTATATAGTATCACCTTGTCATGGTGACAGACACAACAACATTATATAGTATCACCTTGTCATGGTGACAGACACAACAACATTATATAGTATCACCTCCTCATGGTGACAGACCCAACAACATTATATAGTATCACCTTGTCATGGTGACAGACCCAACAACATTATATAGTATCACCTTGTCGTGGTGACAGACCCAACAACATTATATAGTATCACCTTGTCCTGGTGACAGACCCAACAACATTATATAGTATCACCTTGTCATGGTGACAGACCCAACAACATTATATAGTATCACCTCCTCATGGTGACAGACCCAACAACATTATATAGTATCACCTTGTCATGGTGACAGACCCAACAACATTATATAGTATCACCTTGTCATGGTGACAGACCCAACAACATTATATAGTATCACCTTGTCCTGGTGACAGACCCAACAACATTATATAGTATCACCTTGTCATGGTGACAGACCCAACAACATTATATAGTATCACCTTGTCATGGTGACAGACCCAACAACATTATATAGTATCACCTCCTCATGGTGACAGACACAACAACATTATATAGTATCACCTTGTCCTGGTGACAGACCCAACAACATTATATAGTATCACCTTGTCATGGTGACAGACCCAACAACATTATATAGTATCACCTTGTCATGGTGACAGACCCAACAACATTATATAGTATCACCTCCTCATGGTGACAGACACAACAACATTATATAGTATCACCTTGTCCTGGTGACAGACCCAACAACATTATATAGTATCACCTTGTCATGGTGACAGACCCAACAACATTATATAGTATCACCTTGTCATGGTGACAGACACAACAACATTATATAGTATCACCTCCTCATGGTGACAGACCCAACAACATTATATAGTATCACCTCCTCATGGTGACAGACCCAACAACATTATATAGTATCACCTTGTCATGGTGACAGACCCAACAACATTATATAGTATCACCTTGTCGTGGTGACGGACCCAACAACATTATATAGTATCACCTTGTCATGGTGACAGACACAACAACATTATATAGTATCACCTCCTCATGGTGACAGACCCAACAACATTATATAGTATCACCTTGTCATGGTGACAGACACAACAACATTATATAGTATCACCTTGTCATGGTGACAGACACAACAACATTATATAGTATCACCTCCTCATGGTGACAGACCCAACAACATTATATAGTATCACCTTGTCATGGTGACAGACACAACAACATTATATAGTATCACCTTGTCATGGTGACAGACACAACAACATTATATAGTATCACCTCCTCATGGTGACAGACCCAACAACATTATATTGTATCACCTTGTCATGGTGACAGACACAACAACATTATATAGTATCACCTCGTCGTGGTGACAGACATAACAACATTATATAGTATCACCTTGTCATGGTGACAGACCCAACAACATTATATAGTATCACCTTGTCATGGTGACAGACACAACAACATTATATAGTATCACCTCCTCATGGTGACAGACCCAACAACATTATATAGTATCACCTTGTCATGGTGACAGACACAACAACATTATATAGTATCACCTCGTCGTGGTGACAGACATAACAACATTATATAGTATCACCTTGTCATGGTGACAGACCCAACAACATTATATAGTATCACCTTGTCATGGTGACAGACACAACAACATTATATAGTATCACCTCCTCATGGTGACAGACCCAACAACATTATATAGTATCACCTTGTCATGGTGACAGACACAACAACATTATATAGTATCACCTCGTCGTGGTGACAGACATAACAACATTATATAGTATCACCTTGTCATGGTGACAGACACAACAACATTATATAGTATCACCTCGTCGTGGTGACAGACATAACAACATTATATAGTATCACCTCCTCATGGTGACAGACACAACAACATTATATAGTATCACCTTGTCATGGTGACAGACACAACAACATTATATAGTATCACCTTGTCATGGTGACAGACACAACAACATTATATAGTATCACCTTGTCATGGTGACAGACCCAACAACATTATATAGTATCACCTTGTCATGGTGACAGACACAACAACATTATATAGTATCACCTTGTCATGGTGACAGACCCAACAACATTATATAGTATCACCTTGTCATGGTGACAGATCCAACAACATTATATAGTATCACCTCCTCTTGAAGAAAAGCACATGAGTAATTATAATACACAAAGTAAGCAAAATAACATTCCAACATTGCCTAAAACTATGAATAAGATACTAATGATATAGCCATATATAAGCAATACAACAATTGAGATGTACATACTATGACGTAAGGGAATGATGAGTGCATAAGCCGTAAATTTGATTAAGACATTAATGAGTGAGTAGTCAATATAACTATTTGTTCAGCACTTTTGAAATGTACAGCAACAGAATTCATAACATGGGCCGTTCTTACAGTGTTCTCCCTGTACACCAAGTCAGAACCATAGGATAAATAAAGGGGGCAGACAATGAAAGATCTTACAATAGTCATTCACGACATTTCTCAAAAACAGGTTATAGGCTACATGTGCACCACCAAGTCAGAACAGTAGGCTAAGTTCTGAGGGGGAGGGACCACATTATTAGGGTGAAGCACATTGGCTACTAACAGCTTACTACACAACATAATTAATTGTTGAATTTGCGATTTCCGACTTTCTGTCGACATTCTTCAGGATGATGACTGCTTGTCTGGCTTGCTAGCTAAGATTGTGAAAGTATGATGTTGACATGATCAGTCCAATCTAAAGGGGGCTTGAACTGCCTAGCTCTCCCTGTAGATTCGGTGGTGACTTAGTGTCCACATGAGTGACAGAGCACTAAACCAATCACGGCGCAACTAGAGAAGATTACTAACGCTTACCCAATGTATTTTTGCTGGCTGCCCCTCCAGCACAGAAAAAATTGTTTTATATTGTTTGTAAACTGATATGTGACACGAATGAATGCCAAAATAACATGTAAAACAGGCATAAAATATATAACTATTGTATATATATGTTTTGCTAAACAGGTGGGGCTCAAAACAGGTGAGGCTCTGTTCCACCTGCCTTGAAAGATGGGTTGCCAGAGAGAGAGAGAGAGAGAGAGAGAGAGAGAGAGAGAGAGAGAGAGAGAGAGAGAGAGAGAGAGAGAGAGAGAGAGGTGGTCTCCATGTGTTCGTCTCTGACTTGTACAGTTTACATTACTGCTCATATACATACACACATACTATGCTGTTGAAAGACAGTGTCTGCCAGTGTCTGCCAACGCTACGCACACACACACCCGCGTAAACACACACACGAGCGCACTCACCTGCAGGGAGAGTGTGTGTGTGTTTGTGTGTCTGTGTGTGTGTGTGTGTGTGTGTGTATTTACGCGTGCACATGTTTTTATGTGTGTGCTTTTCGTGTGTGTAGGTGTGTGTTAGACTTCCTGTTTGTCTGTACAGTTTTTGATTTGCTCAGTGCTGAAAAAATATTTGAAAATATTAGAGGGAACATTGCTCACAATGTTAAGGCTGCTCTGTCACTTCCTGCAGCATGGCCCCCCTTAGACACAGGTCTAGGATCAGGTTACAACACTCACAACTCAATCATTAACCATAAGGGGAGTCTAATACACAGCTGGCCTTACATCAGTGTCTATGGGCAACTTCATCCTACTTCTGGGGTGTTATCAGGGACATGAAACACTTTGAACGTTGCAGATAGAAATAGATTGAATAGAGTTCACACCAGCCCCTGTTCTATCAGACAGGCAATAATTTCTGTTCTACATGATACATTTCTATCTGAATGTTCTGTAGGTTACATCCTCCCGAGAAGAGCCCTGTTTAGCATGTATCTGTTTATTCAATTGATCAAACTTTATTCATACGGCACATTACATTACTTACAACACATGCAGTTCAATGTGTAATTCATTCGCTGGGAAGTTGTCTCCATCTGGTGGCCACAGCGTGTAACTACACATAGCTGAGATAGTGAGACCATACACTTGTTCCTGCTTTCATTTACATTTACATTTTTGTCATTTAGCAGACGCTCTTATCCAGAGCGACTTACAAATTGTTGCATTCAACTTAGGCTAGCCAGTGGGACGACCTCATCTCGGTTACAGTAAGTACATTTCTTTAAATACTAGCAGGTTAAATAAGTCAGGTGTTAGTAAAACATTTAATGGGGGGGTAGAAGGATTACTGTTATACTATTCCAGGTATTCCTTAAAGAGGTCGGGTTTCAAGTGTCTCTGGAAGGTGGTCAGTGACTCCGTTGTCCTGGCATTGTGGGGGAGCTTGTTCCACCATTGGGGTGCCAAAGCAGCGAATAGCTTTGACTGGGCTGAGCGGGAACTGGCTTCCGAAGAGGTAGGGGGGCTAGCAGGCCAGAGGTGGATGAACGTAGTGCCCTCGTTTGGGTGTACGGTCTGATCAGAGCACTTCATGTTTATATGCTTGGCGTCACTGCCTGTGACAAGTGTGATCAATCTACCATATATCACTATAGAATATGAGAAATGTCCCCTCAAAACACATTTAAGAATGATTCTTGATCATATTGATTGTGAAGAGATGGCGCAACAAAAGAGAAACCATACCATTGCTCATTTACAACAATACATTAACAGTGTTAGACGTTTATTTTGTCATTTTATTTCACATTAATGTCAGTCTACTTTGTGTTCATGTAGTAGCCTTAGTTACAGTTGCCTTAGTTGCAGGAGCCTTAGTTACAGTATATACAAATCTACAACTGGAGAGATGATCAAATTAAAACTAAGGCCAGGATTAAATCAGATCACTCTTTGATCGAACAAGACCGCATTCACAGCAGATTCTGCATATGTCGGCTCAATCTACACTCTTAGAAATAAGGGTTCCAAAAGGGTTCTTCAGCTGTCCCCATTTGAGGAACCAGATAGAACTATTTTGATTTCCATGTAGAACCCTCTGGGGAAAGGGTTCTACGTGGAACCCAATAAGGTTCTATCTGGAACCGAAAAGGGTTCTACCTGGAACCGAAAAGGGTTCTCCTATGCGGACAGCCGAAGAACCCTTTTAGGTTCTACATAGCACCTTTTTTTCTAAGACTGTACTGCTGATCAGATTGCTTCCCGGCACTGGGACATCGGTCTGCACTGAAACTAGCTTCGCCTCTTATCCAACTTGCCAAACAAACTAAAACGTATGCATTTATCAATGACTCTAAAAAGAGATGAACGTTTGAGGACAATGAAAGTGTGATGTCACCACAAACAGTAACATGATTAAACAAATATAGAGCTTAACCTGGATCCTGCCCTTTCCTCCTTCTTCTGTTATGTACAGCAGAGACAGACATAACTAACTGTGTGTGTGTGTGTGTGTGTGCGTGCGTGCGTGCGTGCGTGTGTGTGCGCGCGTGTGCCTTACCTTCTAACCGGAAATTGTAACAGACTAAAATAATAAAAACTAAATATTTAAATAAAAGACTAAAAGAACACAGTTTGTAAACAAATTGCTAATAATATCATATAACTATATAACTTAGTAATAATGACATAAATAGTGTTTTTATCACAATGGCCAACATACATGCATGTGTTGTCCTACACCTTGACACCAGTCTCTCTCTATATGCAGTAGAGTTCAACCAACCCAACTCCCTATGTTCCTCTTGCTCTTCACTCATTTACAAATTCCTTTAGTAACTCATATCTCTTCATCTGAAAATCCATTGAGATTCTGGAATCTTTTTCTCTATATCTTTATGTGTGGTTATGTAACCGAGTTTGATTCGTAACCTCTCGGCATTTTCTATTAATTTCCCACGATTTAATTGTTCCCGGGCAGATTATCTACTGCGCACGGCCAACATTCGTTACAGTGTGTCCTGTGACAGACCTTTAACAACGCTGTCTCACATTGTTGTGAAGGTTCTGTGTGGTTCTGTGTGGTTCTCAGAAGTTGCTGAAGATCTCCTGTTTCTTGCTCCAGTCCATAGGGGGCGCTCTCTTCTTGGAGTGTTGGGCCCTCTCTTTGGCCTCTGCTGCCGTGGGGCTCAGATGCAGTCCGCTGTCCAGGAACGGGTCGGACACCCGCCGCTCATAATCCTCCGGGACCTAGAGATACACGTAAGCAGGCATATTAAGACCTGGGTTCAAATACATGTTTATTTGTGTATCTGGTATTTAAAACACTTTTTTCTGTGTATTTGAGTATTTTAAAATACACAGCCCAAAACATATTAAACTACTTGTCTTTCCAAATAAAATATATCCAAATACTTACTTTGAATGTATGTGAAAGTAACTGAGATATTTGAAATAGTATTTGAACCCAGATCTACACATATTACATACATGTTACATATTACGTACAAAACAAACCATAAACTAGCTGTAGTATATACACACACCTGAATGCTCATATCTGAGCTGCTGAATTCTGATAGGGTAGTCGAGCCATGTGAGTACTGGGATGCTGAGCTCCCATTGGTCTGTGACTTGGGCGAGCCGTTTGTGATTGGTGATCCCATCAGGGTGACGTTGATGATTGGTGGATCCATTGGAGGGAGGTCAGTGGTTGAAGAGGGGGTGGGCGGGGCGCTGTCTGTCATTGGCTCGTCCACATAGACCTCTGTTGGAACACAGAAACAAACCACATGAGAAACTTGACAAAATCCTTAGAGATGAATCCGTCAAATTGAAATATGTTTGTGGTCATTAATGGTTTAGATACAAATATGAGTCATGTGTGTGGATTTCTGCCCTTAAAAAGAGAGATATACAGAGAGAGAGAGAGAGATACAGAGAGAGAGAGATATACAGAGAGAGAGAGATATACAGAGAGAGAGAGGGAGATACAGAGAGAGATATATACAGAGAGAGGGAGAGAGATATACAGAGAGAGAGAGAGAGAGATATACAGAGAGAGATAGAGAGATATACAGAGAGAGAGAGAGAGAGATATACAGAGAGAGAGATATACAGAGAGAGAGATAGAGAGATATACAGAGAGAGAGATATACAGAGAGAGATAGAGAGATATACAGAGAGAGAGAGATATACAGAGAGAGAGATATACAGAGAGAGATATACAGAGAGATAGAGAGAGATACACAGAGAGCGAGATAGACAGAGAGAGCGATAGAGAGATATACAGAGAGAGAGATATACAGAGAGAGAGAGAGAGATACACAGAGAGCGAGATAGAGAGATATACAGAGAGAGAGATATACAGAGAGAGATACAGAGAGAGAGATAGAGAGATATACAGAGAGAGAGAGAGATATACAGAGAGAGCGATAGAGAGATATACAGAGAGAGATATACAGAGAGAGAGAGAGAGAGAGAGATACACAGAGAGCGAGAGATAAAGAGAGAGAGATAGAGAGATATACAGAGAGAGAGATATACAGAGAGAGAGATAGAGAGATATACAGAGAGAGAGAGAGAGAGATATACAGAGAGAGAGATAGAGAGATATACAGAGAGAGAGATATATATATATATAGAGAGAGATATACAGAGAGAGATAGAGAGATATATATATATAGAGAGAGAGAGATATACAGAGAGAGAAAATGAAGACAGTCATCCTTTGACCTTTGATATGTGTGCTGGTGGGCGTGACCCCAAGCCTCTTGAACAGCTCGTCTGTTTCCACGTCGACCACCAGGAGGCGTGTCTCGTCGCCGCCGCCACGGATAAACGACACCACCTCCGAGTGTCTCAACGTCTCGATGTTCACTCCATTCACCTGCGGAAGGAGAGGAGAGGAGAGGACGATAAATTCATGAATAAAGGATGAATAAACAGATGAATGGATGAACGTTATTAAGCCACATTTAAAATGAGTATAGAGTTGATAGAGTTGATAGAGTTTATAGAGTTGATAGAGTTGATAGAGTTGATAGAGTTTATGGAGTTGATAGAGTTGGTAGAGTTGATAGAGTTTATAGAGTTGATAGAGTTGATAGAGTTGGTAGAGTTGATAGAGTTGGTAGAGTTGGTAGAGTTGATAGAGTTGATAGTTGCCTCCATGTGTCTGGGGAGTAGAGGAGTAGTTCTTAATATGTTTTTAACTGACCTGCATGAATCTGTCAGGTATCCCTGATCTCAGATGTATAAATCTATGACTGATTTTAAACTGGATTGTAAAATACTTGCTTTATTGCAAAATGTATATGAATTATTATTATTATTATCAATTTTGTGACAAAAAATACATGTATATGATTACTACCAAGTAGTTTTTTAGTGACAGCTCCTCTTTAATGACAGAGCTGCAGTTACACAACCTGTCCAGCAGGTGTCCCATGACTCCAGCCCCTGTGACTGGGATGTAGTGTAGAAAAAGAGAGAGAGAAGGCAGTGATCTGTGATCTGATTCGCTCTTTTATTTTGCATATCTCTCTCTCTCATCCTACACACTCCTACTGTGTCCTGAATCACACACACACGCAAATGCACTCCCACTCTTCTTCCCTCCCTCCCTCCCTCCCTCCCTCCCTCCCTCCATCTTCCATCCCTCCCTCCCTCCCTCCCTCCATCTTCCATCCCTCCCTCCATCCCTCCCTCCCTCCCTCCCTCCCTCCCTCCCTCCATCTTCCATCCCTCCCTCCCTCCCTCCCTCCCTCCCTCCCTCCCTCCCTCCCTCCCTCCCTCCCTCCCTCCCTCCCTCCCTCCATCCCTCCCTCCATCCCTCCCTCCATCCCTCCCTCCATCCCTCCCTCCCTCCATCTCTCCCTCCAACACTAACCCTACAGGCTAACCTAACCTGCCAAGGTCAATGTAATCAGCTCTTATCTAAGATAATCTCATCTGTGTGTGTGTGTGTATGTGTTTTAGGTAACACACACACACACACTCTCACACTCTCTCTCTCTCTCAATCTGGCCCTACCTCCACCAGCCTGTCCCGGGGTCTGAGGTCTGCGTGTTGGGCGGGGGACTCGGGGTCCACGCTGCGTATGAACTGTCCTCGCCGCGTCTTGTCACT
>CM042394.1:18697676-18700176 GCA_023634145.1 Thymallus thymallus | reverse complement strand
CTAACCTGTACCCCACACATTGACTCGGTACTGGTACCCCCTTTATATAGCCTCATTACTAACCTGTACCCCCACACATTGACTCTGTCCTGGTACCACCTGTATATAGCCTCATTACTAACCTGTACCCCCACACATTGACTCTGTACTGGTACCCCCTTTATATAGCCTCATTACTAACCTGTACCCCACACATTGACTCTGTCCTGGTACCACCTGTATATAGCCTCATTACTAACCTGTACCCCCACACATTGACTCTGTACTGGTACCCCCTTTATATAGCCTCATTACTAACCTGTACCCCCACACATTGACTCTGTACTGGTACCACCTTTATATAGCCTCATTACTAACCTGTACCCCCACACATTGACTCGGTACTGATACCACCTTTATATAGCCTCATTACTAACCTGTACCCCCACACATTGACTCGGTACCGGTACCCCCTTTATATAGCCTCATTACTAACCTGTACCCCACACATTGACTCTGTACTGGTACCACCTTTATATAGCCTTATTACTAACCTGTACCCCCACACATTGACTCGGTACCGGTACCCTGTTTATATAGCCTCATTACTAACCTGTACCCCCACACATTGACTCAGTACCGGTACCCCCTTTATATAGCCTCATTACTAACCTGTACCCCCACACATTGACTCTGTCCAGGTACCACCTTTATATAGCCTCATTACTAACCTGTACCCCCACACATTGACTCGGTACCGGTACCCCCTTTATATAGCCTCATTACTAACCTGTACCCCCACACATTGACTCTGTCCAGGTAACCCCTTTATATAGCCTCATTACTAACCTGTACCCCCACACATTGACTCTGTCCAGGTACCCCCTTTATATAGCCTCATTACTAACCTGTACCCCCACACATTGACTCTGTCCAGGTACCCCCTTTATATAGCCTCATTACTAACCTGTACCCCCACACATTGACTCTGTCCAGGTACCCCCTTTATATAGCCTCATTACTAACCTGTACCCCCACACATTGACTCTGTCCAGGTACCCCCTTTATATAGCCTCATTACTAACCTGTACCCCCACACATTGACTCTGTCCAGGTACCCCCTTTATATAGCCTCATTACTAACCTGTACCCCCACACATTGACTCTGTCCAGGTACCCCCTTTATATAGCCTCATTACTAACCTGTACCCCCACACATTGACTCTGTCCAGGTACCCCCTTTATATAGCCTCATTACTAACCTGTACCCCCACACATTGACTCTGTACTGGTACCACCTTTATATAGCCTCATTACTAACCTGTACCCCACACATTGACTCGGTACCGGTACCACCTTTATATAGCCTCATTACTAACCTGTACCCCCACACATTGACTCGGTACTGGTACCACCTTTATATAGCCTCATTACTAACCTGTACCCCCACACATTGACTCTGTCCAGGTACCCCCTTTATATAGCCTCATTACTAACCTGTACCCCCACACATTGACTCTGTCCCGGTACCACCTGTATATAGCCTCATTACTAACCTGTACCCCCGCACATTGACTCTGTCCTGGTACCACCTGTATATAGCCTCATTACTAACCTGTACCCCACACATTGACTCTGTCCTGGTACCACCTGTATATAGCCTCGTTACTAACCTGTACCCCACACATTGACTCGGTACCGGTACCCCCTTTATATAGCCTCATTACTAACCTGTACCCCACACATTGACTCTGTACTGGTACCACCTTTATATAGCCTCATTACTAACTTGTACCCCCGCACATTGACTCGGTACCGGTACCACCTTTATATAGCCTCATTACTAACCTGTACCCCCACACATTGACTCAGTACCGGTACCCCCTTTATATAGCCTCATTACTAACCTGTACCCCACACATTGACTCGGTACCGGTACCACCTTTATATAGTCTCATTACTAACCTGTACCCCCACACATTGACTCTGTCCTGGTACCACCTGTATATAGCCTCATTACTAACCTGTACCCCCACACATTGACTCTGTACTGGTACCACCTTTATATAGCCTCATTACTAACCTGTACCCCCACACATTGACTCTGTACTGGTACCACCTTTATATAGCCTCATTACTAACCTGTACCCCCGCACATTGACTCAGTACCGGTACCCCCTTTATATAGCCTCATTACTAACCTGTACCCCCACACATTGACTCGGTACCGGTACCCCCTTTATATAGCCTCATTACTAACCTGTACCCCCTTTATATAGCCTCATTACTAACCTGTACCCCCTTTATATAGCCTCATTACTAACCTGTACCCCCTTTATATAGCCTCGTTACTAACCTGTACCCCCTTTATATAGCCTTGTTATTGTTATGTTATTGTTACTCTTCAAATTTTTACTCTTATTTTTCTTAAACTGCGTTGTTGGTTAAGGGCTTGTAAGTTGTAAGCATTTCACAGTAAGGTCTACACCTGTTGTATTTGATTTGATTAAAAATGGGGTGG
>CM042394.1:18495176-18695176 GCA_023634145.1 Thymallus thymallus | reverse complement strand
AGAGAGAGAGAGAGAGAGAGAGAGAGAGAGAGAGAGAGAGAGAGAGAGAGAAAAGAGAGAGAGAATAGCTGACAACTGTGACTGACCAAAAGCGAAGGAAATCTTTGACTATGTACAGACTCAGTGAGCGTAGACTTTCTATTGAGAAAGGCCGCCGTAGGCAGACCTGGCTCTCAAGAGAAGACAGGCTATGTGCACACTGCCCACAAAATGAGGTGGAAACTGAGCTGCACTTCCTAACCTCCTAACACAAGAAAATAGCAACCAGTGAAGCACAAACACCATTGTAAATACAACTCATATTTATGTTTATTTATTTTCCCTTTTGTACAGTACTTCAACTATTTGCACATTGTTACAACACTGTACATACCCATACTATAACATTTGAAACGTATCTACTATTTTTGAAACTTTCGTGAGTGTAATGTTTACTGTTCATTTCTGATTATTTAACTTTTGTTTATTATCTATTTCACTTGCTTTGGCAATGTAAACATATGTTTCCCATGCCAATAAAATCCACTGAATTTAATTTAATTGAGAGAGAGAGAGAGCACTCACTTGATGGTGCGTCTCGTCTTCCACGTTTTCCCCGTTCACTTCCACGACCCGGTCCCCGGCGCGCAGCCCCGAAAGCTCGGCGGAGGAACCGGGTTCCACTTTCCGTATGAACTGTCCGCCTTTATTCCGCTCGCCGTGAAGGTGAAAGCCGTACCCGCGCGGCCCTTTCGTTAGGAAACAAAGCCTTGGTCTCAGGTCCCACTCCATTCTATAGAATGTCCGTGTGAAAAATCTAGAGTCCGATGAAAACCTTGAGTTTCTCAAACCAGGAACAAAGTTATGTTAGGCTATCTATCCCCGCTAGGACAGGAGCTTCAGTCCGAAGGAATGATCACAGACCTCCGCGGCCAAAAACTATCCTATCACCATGATGATGTGCACTGGTGTGCCTGTGCTGAGCACAGACAAAAGTGTCCAAACCACAATGTAAAAAGAAATACAAATACAAGTTGGCTTGAAAAAAGAGAACCGTAAAGTTGTTATGTGCGGAAAACAACTAGGACACTGTCGTTAGTTAAATTACCGGAGATTACCTCGAGCCTACTTGAGGATTTATCCAGAAGATCAGAGATTAAGAAAACGCTGCTTCACACACAGACACACACACAGTAGACTAAATCCCCCGTCAGTGTGTGTGTGTGTGTGTGTGTGTGCGTGTGTGAAGGCGATCCTGTCCCACTCCGCGTTACAGTAGAAATGACGAATACCAACAGGTGCCTCTGCGTTCCGTTCCGTTCGCACCTGCACAGCGCGACACACACACACACACACACACACACACACACACACACACACACACACACACACACACACACACACACAGCGCGACACACACACACACACACACACACACACACACACACAGCGCGACACACACACACACACACACACACAGCGCGACACACACACACACACACACACACACACACACACAGCGCGACACACACACAAACACACACACTCCACTGTAAAAACACTCATGGGAGAAATAGGATGATAAATTGTCCGTACAGGCGAAAGTCTTAGTGGGATGCGCACCCCAGTCTAATGGTTAAGGTCGGGGTTGAGGGAGGGAGAGAGAGAGAGGGTGATCTGATCCTAGTTCTGTGCTTATGAGCAACTTCTACTTGGAGCTGCAACAGGCAGGTAGGCAGCAGTGACTTGATTGGTTCATGATTGCGACCTGGATAAGAGGGAAGTATTCCTCATCTGTTGGCTGTGGAAGAGAGAGGGAGAGAGAGAGAGAGAGAGAGAGAGGGGAAGAAAGAGAGAGAGAGCGAGGAAGAGAGGCTGAGAGAGAGAGAGAGAGGGGGGGGGGAGAGAGAGAGAGCCAGGAAGAGAGGCTGAGAGAGAGAGAGAGAGAGAGAGAGAGAGAGAGAGAGAGAGAGAGAGAGCGAGAGAGGGGGGAAGAGAGGCTGAGAGAGAAAGAGGAAGAGAGGCTGAGAGAGAGAGAGAGTAGTCTGTAGATAAGAAATAGCATTACATTAACAGGCTATTGTTGAATAAATGTGTTTAATAAAGTCTACACAGGGTTGAATGGACTATTAAAATGGCTACCTAGTGTTTCATAAAGTACACAGGGGTAAAATTAGGTTAGGTTTAAAAGTTTGGTTAGGGTTAAGGTAGGGGCCAGTTTTAGATGTTGATGAGTCGTTTTGCAGGTCAGCAGTGTCCTTATAGTCTCTACCAGGCTGCAGAGTCCTCATAGTCTCTACCAGGCTGCAGTGTCCTCATAGTCTCTCCCAGCCTGCAGAGTCCTCATAGTCTCTCCCAGCCTGCAGAGTCCTTATTGTCTCTCCCGGGCTGCAATGTCCTTATTGTCTCTCCCGGGCTGCAGTGTCCTTATTGTCTCTCCCGGGCTGCAGAGTCCTTATAGTCTCTCCCGGGCTGCAACGTCCTTATTGTCTCTCCCGGGCTGCAGTGTCCTTATAGTCTCTCCCAGCCTGCAGAGTCCTTATAGTCTCTCCCAGCCTGCAGAGTCCTTATAGTCTCTACCAGGCTGCAGTGTCCTTATAGTCTCTCCCGGGCTGCAGTGTCCTTATTGTCTCTCCCGGGCTTCAGTGTCCTTATAGTCTCTCCAGGCTGCAACGTCCTTATTGTCTCTCCCGGGCTGCAGAGTCCTTATAGTCTTTCCTGGGCTGCAGTGGCTATACAGTCCAATCAGTGAGATTAAGTGGAAGACTAAATCAATATAGTTGAAGTAAATAGTTGATCTAGGACTAGGGTAAATATCCATCCAGGATGTTTACTTCCTGGATACTCATCTGTTACTTGACTCAAATATATGTGATAATTAGGTTATAATAATCTCTTGTGGACAAACTATGTAAACATAAATGGTGCATCTGATCAAATTATGCAAGATTTTAGTTGTGGGCTACCTGAGATTAAGGTTATAATAACTGTGTATAGTTATTCTCTTCCATCAGTAAATATAACTTATGCTATAGGTGTATGATTTACATATCTTGCATTACTCATCTCATATGTATAAACTGTATTCTATACTATTATACTGTATCTTAGTCAATGCCGCTCGTCCACATGTTTTTAGGCCTAATTCATTCCTTACTAGATGTGTGTGTATTGGGTATATGTTGTGTAACTGTTAGATATTACTGGTTAGATATTACTGCACTGTCGGAGCTGGAAGCACAAGCATTTCGCTACATTAACATCTGCTAAACACGTGTATGTGACCAATACAATTTGATTTGATTTGATTTTATATGATTAGACCCATAGGCCTACAGTTGTTGGATGTTATAGAATCAAATAGTAGTGGAAAATACACATCCAACCCCTCTTTAGAACACAGGAATACTCATCCAACCCTCTTTAGAACACAGGAATACTCATCCAACCCTCTTTAGAACACAGGAATACTCATCCAACCCTCTTCAGAACACAGGAATCGCATAACAACGAGTCTAAGTTTGATCTAGTAAAAAACAGAATGGGAATACTAGGCTATATTCTCCTGTCTGTCTTATTCTGACTCAGTGTTCAGCAGCACCACCTGGGGAACAGTTATATGAAATGCATTTCACTGCATGCGCCAAAATAAAGAGCACATTGCACATTTCTAATATATTATTGTTGTTGTTTTAAAAAAGTAAAATTATATTTTCCGAAAAAAATAAATAAATATATAAAATATTTTTTATTGCTATTGTTACGGCCCCGACTACAAAAACAAAATAATTAAATACATGGAATTTTGTCCTTGAAACATTTATTCAAAATACTGGAGGATTCCATTAATTCCTATAGAGTACTGTTCCTACAGGGGAGTGCCAACATGGCCGACCAGTGGGTTCAAAGCATAGAGAATGATAGTGGCTTCTAATGGCCAATAGGCAGCATTGGCAGCACCATTCTTCTTCTTCTTTTATGGTATATTGGCGATCGAACAATTTAATGTACATTCTGCCACCTACTGTGCCTCTACCCCCCCCCCCCCAAAAAAAATAAACAACTACTAAAAAATGTATACAAATAAACCCCAACTAAACTAAATCAAACTACTTTTATGTAAAAATGTAATTAAAGGAAACAGATCTGATCCCTACACAGGCTCAAGGGGGAACCTGGGAGGGCAGGTCTTCCAGAGCCAGTACCCCTTGCAAGTCTTCAGATGTAAAATCCTTAAGTCCCAAAAACGTTTCTGCCACAGCAACAACAATGTTCAATTTCTTAGATTTCTTTGAGACTTGTGCCGTACAGTTTATACCTGTGGCAATGAAAGCCACAAAATCCACCTTTTTAACACACAGGGTATCTTTCACCTGACAGCAAACATTTACTACAGGCTGTATTGTATCCACTACACTATCTTCACTAGCATCACTTGTTTTCTCAATTATTTTAATCGCCTCCGCATAGGAGATTCTATTGACCGCTCTCATTTTTGCCATCTCAATCTCCTTCACCCTTAAAGGTCAGTCCAGGAACTCAGGATCGTGATCCTCACCACAATTGCAACACCGTTGTCCTTCTACACACCGTTCTTCAATATACTCTGTCCGTCTGCACACACTTGAAACATGGCCAAATCCTTTACAATTCTTACACTGAAATGGTTTTGGGACTTTATTCATTTTCTCCATTCACCCAGCTGGGTCAAATGCCGGTTACCAACCACATCAGGAATTCTCTTCAGGGATTCAACCTGAACATCCGTCATCACCCCTGAGATGACTCCTTTGACTGGTGCTCTACTCCGAAGTTCAAAACACAAAATTGTCTATTGTCCGGATTCTTCTGAGGCTCATTGCAATCTTCCTCTGTTCTTCTGAAATACAATGAATCCAAATAAGACCACTCCTGGTCACTCTGACAGACTCCACTTTTCCCAGCACATACTGCAACATTTTCAACACCTCAAAGGGGTCTCCCACATATGCATCCTTACTCAACAAAAAGTATCCCAACAAGAAGCGATTAATTATCATTCATACATTTATAATCCACTCCAATTTTAGACAATTTCCTTTTTGTTCCAGTTTTTCGATACTACCGTATATTTATCTTCATCAACTTTGCTTGATGTGCTGCTTGATTTGAACTCAGCATCCACTTCCTCCATCTTTTCTCTCGCCATTTAGGGCTTCCACCATTTTTATGGACTCATCTGGACTTCCAACTTCATTGGCTGATCCCTCCTGGTGACCCTGTTGGAGTGATGCCCTACCTGGACATCAGGAGGGATCAGCCAATCGTGAGAAAGAAAATTGACTACTTGAAAATGGAAATTGCCTCAATGAAGCTGTCACAGACACCATTGAGTACCACAGTATGAGCCACTATCATAATACCCATAAAACCTAGCAGTCAAACAAGGAAATGGTTCCAATTGTTTTTCCACCATTCATTTTTCCCATAGGGATTTTAGACACACTTAATAAAGGCTGTGTTTCATGTAGAATTACCCTGACATGACGTTTTGATAACCGTGTAAATCGCTCAAGGAAAAGGGAACTTTTATCAATATATTCACTTGTATTTACCCCCCAAAATGAAATTCTAATTAGCTGCTAATGTGACTATCATAAAGAACTACAAATGCCATGATGATCTGGACTAGACTGGCAAGGTAAGAATCTCTGGATTAACAAATGTTGGCTAAATGTAGTAATTAAATTTTAAATTTAGTTTTACACTGACACAATACCTGTTAGCAAAGGTATCAGCCTTTGATGACGTGCAGGAGCTTGCAGGGATTTGTAGTCTTGCATGATTTCTACTTTGATGCTAATTAGCATTTTCGAATCTGAGAGTAAATAGAGCCGAATATATTGATAAAAGTCACCTTGTCCGAGAGAGATTTACATGGTTATCAAAACGTCAAGCCAGGATAATCCTACACGAAACACAGCCTTTATTTTAAGTGTTTCTAAAATCCCCTATGGGAAAAATTAATGGTGGAAAAATGATTGGAACCATTCCCCTGTTTGACTGCTAGGTTTTATGGGTATTATGACTCCTACTGTGGTTCATAACCAAGTGGGTGGTGGGAATTTACCCGTTGTGAAGGTTTTGGGCTCCCAAGTGGCACAGCGGTCTAAGGCATCTCAGTGCTAGAGGCGTCACCCTGGTTCAAATCCAGGCTGTATCACAACCGACCGTGATTGGGAGTCCCATAGGGCGGCGCACAATTGGCATAGCGTCACCCGAATATGGCCGGTGTAGGCCGTCATTGTAAACAAGAATTTGTTCTTAATTGACTTGCCTCGTTAAATAAAGGTTGTAATTAATAATTAAGTTGTAAATACCAGTTGGATGCATTAACGTGCTTTGAACTCATTGAGAAAAAGGCTGATGGTCAACAAGCTGTGAAACCATAAACTAAGAGTACTGCTATCATGCATTATAGTGTTCAAAACCCATTTTAATACACACAAATATATATATATATATATATATATATATATATATATATATATATATATATATATATATATATATATATATATATATATAAAAACAAAAAGTAAAGTGTTGAGGAGTTTTTCTATCTGTAATAAAGCCCTTTAGTTGGAAAAAACGAATCCTGATTGGCAGAGCCTGGCTCCCTAGTCAGTGGGCCTATGCCCTCCCAGGCCCACCCATAGATGCGCCCCTGCCCAGTAATGTGAAAGCCATAGATTAGGGCCTAATTCATTTATTTCAAATGACTGATTTCCTTATATGAACTGTAACTCAGCAACATCTTTTAAATTGTTGCATATTGTGGTTATATTTCTGTTCAGTATATTGCTGTTCTCAGAGGCCAGCGTGCGGAGAAGTGGGAGATGAGGATGATAGATGAGTTTCCCACTTGTAATTACCAGTTGGAAGGCCGTTCAAGTGGATTTAGTGTACAAGATGCAGGGTTTGTATAGGCCTACAATGGTCTGGCCCGGGAGGAGTTTGCGCAGGGTGATTCGTGATTGCATTCGTTTTGTAACCGGGCTGCCTCCCGGCATGAGCCAGGTGCCGCCAAAGGCGAAGTCAAAACAAAGTGATGTAGCTCAAACACGTGGAGCAATGATTTAGGATTCGGATTTGTAATATGCATGCAATAGGCCTAAGCGTTTGGTCTTGATACAATGCCCATTATGTGCTTTAAATGCCTTTCCAATGTTGGAAAATTCGAACATTTTAAGGAAAATACATGTATGTTCCTGAACGACGCACCATGCTGCCTTGTTGACAAGATTACTGTTCGATTTGAGATGGGCGCTCCTCCCTACCGGCTTTGCCAGGTCACGTGCACCCCGGTTTAGCCCAATCGAACTCCTTCAATATCCAGCAGGTGTGCGCACTTAGTTATTAGAAAACAAATTCGTGACTAGCGGCGTACCTGCAGGATATTTAAGAGGACATGACTGAGGAGTATCATTTTTAAATAATTCTGAGTCGACAAACAATCCGCCGTGGTGAGTATACCTACACCACAGGTGTTATTGCAATTTGTGGCGCAATCGTTATTCCCATAAGAACAGGTCGGGGATTTACTTCTAATAAGATAATAGATAACTATTTTATTTTCCTCTGATATTTTACAGGCTATACCAAATGCAATCCAAACTGGTTTAGAAACAGAGTAGTCTGTGCGCACTAGACAAACATTGATTTTTGTTAATCACTCTCACTCAGATATCATTAACATGGCAATAGTCATGCGGAAATGTGTAGCATTGCAGGAAATAAACTGTAAAACTGCCACTTTTATTCTCTCTGCCACATGGCAAAATTGGTAGAATTGCATGAAATTGATCATAAATAAAAAAATATATATACTTTGTCCCTTGGCAAAATACCAGAAAATTAACTTTTTAAAAGAAAATGTCTGATAGATAGATAGATAGGTACTTTATTTATCCCCCGGGGGGGAAATTACATAAGAGGGAGGCTGCTAAAATGTATCCAATCTAGACACAACCTCTAGACAGTGCAGTAGAGGACTTCCCAGTAGGAATACTGAGTCATAACTGACTTATTTATTTTTCCCTTTTAGTCATGGTTCTTCATGGGCTTCAGGTTTGGAGATGGATACTCTTTGCCTGCATTCACTGGCTTTGTGTCTGTCAAACTCCAAGACCGTAAGTAAATCTGCAGTTAGAATTTATTAATCAGAACTGCGGCGTCTTGGTGTAACATTCTGTTAGAGCAGTTTATCTACCCTTTCTGCAGTTCTTTATTCCCCACACAGTATATTTCACCTAGGTTTGTGTTTAGAGGTACCCTCATTAGGTAACTGATTTTCCTGTTGATGGGTGTGTTCTCTGTAGGGTTTACATAGTAGCCATTCCTGCAGTGATCCAGGCAGGCTCTGAGGCCAAGCTTTGTGCCAGCCTTCTACAGCCCAACGAGACACTGATCATGACTATATCTCTGATGGCTGATGGACAGAACAAAAGACTTCTCCACAAGCGTTCTGACCAAGCGTTTCACAGCTGCTTCCAGTTTCAGGTCAGCCCAGCACTGGTGGACATCCAGAACATTCCATTAAGAGTGTACTGTACTTAACAGCTTTGATACATCTTAGTTTCTCTGTGAAACATCAATGTGGTAGCCTACCACAACTTTTCTGTGATTCAGGGTCAAATTTGTACCAGGTTTTGATTGAATGCTACTATACACTATCTAGACAATATATATATGCCACTTAAATGCTTTTGAGTGCATAATATGATCCCTGCAGGAATTAAACACACTACCTTGAAGTTGCTAGTGGCACACTCTTACCAAATGGGCCACACGGCACCACCATTGAATGTGCTATGTTTTTGGTTCATTAGTTAACAAGTGTTGCCCTCCCTGTCTCTGTCAGGCCCCTCATGTGAAGAGTGAAAAAGTGCACAACTTTAAGGTGGAAGTTCGAGGTGAAACGTTTCTATCAACAGAAGAGCGTAAGGTCTTGATTAAACCCTACAGCCCTATGACATTCATCCAAACGGACAAACCAATCTACAACCCAGGACAAACCGGTAACGTTAGACAGTACATTCAGTCTGGTTGCTAAGAAACAGGACAATTACATGATGGCATGTTCTGTTATGGATTACTCAGGACTTCCCAAACTTTTTGGGCCCTGTACCCCATTTTGATACAAACAATTTTCCATGACCCATGTTCCTTTTATTTGGGGCAATGGCTGTATTACAGTAAGGTCTGATGGTAATTCTATATGAATTTGGAAGTGATTGCAATTCTTCAGAAAAGTGTTCAGAAGATGATCAGGCAATAGTTGTATGATCTTCAGTGTAGAAAAGAACACCATTGCTGTCAATGAGCTTCGCCCCAGTCTGAGTTGGTGCCTGGTCCTGTCCACCGTCATTCATGGCTTATGAGCATTCTAGAGGGAAACTAGACTCCTGAAGAGCCTCATATTTCAGTAATGGGGTGCAGATACAGGAAGAAATCCACTGGGTTCACTCAGGATGTGTTCCCTGGAACGGAGTTCACTCAGGATGTGTTCCCTGGAACGGTGTTCACTCAGGATGTGTTCCCTGGAACGGAGTTTGAACAGACATGTTACAATATGATCCCCTTGTAGACCTCGTCATTAGATATTTATAGTGTAAATGTTTTCAAAACTCAGTGCAGTTTTCCTTTATCTGCAATTGATTAATTTGGGGCCTTAGTACCAACGTTGTAAAATATTATCCGGAGTAGCTGTAAAAAGTTCTAGTAACTTCCCCAGTTTTCCAGAAATACTTGGTGAAAGAGCCCTGAAATAAGGATGTAGATCTTGGACTCCTCCAACCAATTTTTCTGGAAAACCTGGGAATTTTGATTTGTCAAATAGTGCTTCTAATATTCTCATAGATTGCTTGTCTTGTCATTGGCTTTTTACAGTGCATTTTAGAGTCGTGACCTTGGATACCAATTTTATCCCTGTCAATCAGCTGGTGAGTTGAAAAATGTACCTTAGATCAGTTTATTTTTCCAACTGAACATGGATACAGGAGTATTGCAATACTGTGATGGCCATGGCAATCTGGTATTATGTAACACAATGCACAGAAATGTACCAGCCAGTACATGGGGTTTCTATTCATATATGTCAGCTTGAAATATATGGGATAATATTTTACTTGGATTGAATTGACCGTCCCAGTGCAAATGCTACATGTGGGGTTTACTTGAAGAGACCAAGCCAATCACCTGTCTAGTTCCTATAGTTATAGACAGCGAGGCTCTGCTGATTTATTTTGGAATTGGTTTTATGTTTCATGAATAACACATTCTCTTGTCTTTGCCCTTCACAGTACAACATTGTGGAACTGGAGGTAAGACTTAGTCTAACTTTATGACTGTCACTAAATAATGCCACCATCTGGGCAGGTCATTAATTTCCCTCTACTGTAGAAGTTGGCTAAATGCTGCCAGTCAGCATTGGGATCTGGGCCCCCTTCAATAAGCAAATGTTGTGCAACGTTGCATATGGAGGTGACTCCTTGTCCTCTATACTGTTATCTGAACGTTTTTAACGTTGTCCTGCTGAACGAACCAACAGGATGTGAATCAGAACAGGATTGGACAGTGGGTCAACACTACATCCAGTGGTAACATCCTGCAGCTATCTCACCCCCTGAACTCTGAAGCACCTGTAGGATCCTATACCATCGTAGTGTGGATTGGTGAAGACTACAAAATATACCAGAACTTCAAGATAGACAAGTATGGTAGGTTGAGCCTTTTTTTTTACCTGTCATGCTTGCTAATGTTGTAGCCGTTGAATCGATGCATCACAGCCATGGAACATTCTAGAGTTGACTGCTGTTCTTTATCTGTAGTTTTACCAAAGTTTGAGATCAAAATGAACCTCACCGACGAGATCAACATTGTTCAAGAAAAGTATAAAGTGGAAGTCTGTGCAACGTGAGTAAACACTAACGGTGCTGTACTGTATTTACAAGATGTGTAACTCCACTAAATGTCATTACCTAATCGCTTTACGCTACTGCAGTTCTTGGGGTTTAAATACTATTTGAAGTATATCATTTACTTTCACATTTCAAAGTAAGTTTTTGGCTGTTTGGAAATGCATGTGTTTGGACGAACACATAATTATTTAAAATACTTAAATATGCATGTAGGCTAATTTAACCTAGGCCTGCACTAATGACCCATGCTAATTCAAGACTTAGTGCTGCTGCTATAATCCCAGAGTTTGGTACTGTGGCATTTACATGAACAGCTGGTTCTGTATTCATAAAGCATCTTGGCTTAGAATTGCTGCTCTAGGATCAGGTCCACCCCTGACATGTCATTATGATACAAAAGTTAAAACTGATCCATTCTGAGGCTTTATGAATACAGGTCTAGATTCATTGACAATGTTAAATGCTTGACTTAAAGCCTGCAGGTATGCACAAGCCTTTATGTCATGTTAGGATTTTAATATAGTAACTGTCTATGTAGGAAATGGTTTTGATTTGTTTGTCTTGGGAATTGAAATCAGATACACGTACGGGCAGCCTGTACCTGGTAAAGCAGGGATGAAGTTGTGCCGACCCTTGGTGGAAAATGCAGTGATACCAATCACAATTGATGAGAGAAATCCACAAGGAGTTCCTGATTACACACCTCCATGCCACGAAGAGTCAATACAGGTTTGTATGCTTTCCTAAAACTAGTAGTTCGGGTTTTATAACTTTTTTTTAATATGATTGAATTGATTTAAATCTAATCTTAATGTGTGGTTCTGCTTGATTTTCCCAGATGGACCAAGCTGGCTGTGCTTCTTACGTCTTCAACATGGCAATTTTCACAAAGAATGCAGGAGAGAAATTGCTAGGAGACGTGCTTAGTTTCCATGCAGAAGTACAGGAGGAGGGAACAGGCAAGTCCTCTATCACAATCACTTGGAGATGAAGGGTTGTATTGAGTAAATTACATGATGTAACTATTGCTTGTTTCATAAGATCAGGGTTTCCCAAACTGGGACCCCTCCGGGGGAACGTTTTTGTTTGACCTAGCACTACACAGCTGATTAAAATACCCAACTCATCAAGCTTTGATTATTTGAATCCGCTGTAGTTCATACTGTGTAAGAAAGCAGTTTGATTTTTGGTGCTACAGCATTTTATAGATTTTGTCTGTTTAAATCATGTTTTTAATATCCTGTGTAAAACTGCACTGCAATTCAGTTTATGCATTGTAAACTGCCTTTCTGCATGATGGTAATTGTGAAATATACCATCTTATTATCATTTGTTTTCCTTTGACAGGTATTACACGGTCAGAGGATAAACTCATAGCGCTCTCCTATGTGATTGGGGAACTCACCTTTGTTGACCTGCCCAAAATCTATGCACATGGATCAATTATTGAGGGCAAGGTAAGTCTAAATGGTGTTACTGTTGCATTGTGGATGTTTGGTCTTTGTCCTGCTTCTTGAACTACTAGTATGTTGTAGGTAATGATGAAAATGTAGCATCACTTCATTCATTCAACACCCCCCTTTCCCTCAGATTCATGCTGTTCACTTCAACAACACACCCATCTCTGACATGTTAGTCTTCCTGTTGGAGGAGAAAGGCTGGTCCTCATATCTACGACTACAGAACCTAACCACGGACAGTCATGGTATTGCCAGGTTCTCCATCAACACAACCAATATGCCCAAAGAGAATATTAACCTCCTAGTAAGTATGATTCCTGTATTGTGTTAGAGTAAAAACAATGTGCACCGCTTGGGTCCATAGGACAGTTGGGGAAACACTGCCCTAAGGCCTTGGCCCTATGCCCTAAGGCCTTGGCCCTATGCCCTAAGGCCTTGGCCCTATGCCCTAAGGCCTTGGCCCTATGCCCTAAGGCCTTGGCCCTATGCCCTAAGGCCTTGGCCCTATGCCCTAAGGCCTTGGCCCTATGCCCTAAGGCCTTGGCCCTATGCCCTAAGGCCTTGGCCCTATGCCCTAAGGCCTTGGCCCTATGCCCTAAGGCCTTGGCCCTATGCCCTAAGGCCTTGGCCCTATGCCCGGATCTGAAGATTGGATTGGTAATAGCATGGTGAAACCTCCACCTAGCCTATCAGAGGGTGAGGTGGATCTGTACCAAGCTGCTTACACCTGTTATCCCACTGTGTATAGAACATAGGGGTTGATTTAGGATTGGGCCTTTACTCTCCCTTCTGTTCCTATCCAGGTAAGTGACACCCCACAAGTAGAGTATCCAGGATACAGGGTCCCCCATTTCAACAGAGGGCACCGTGTACTCTCACTGATCCAGCCCGCTGCCCCTGACACTGAACAGTCCAGCTCCCTGGCTATTCAGAAGATGGAGAACCCACTGGCATGTGGGGTGGAAGTGTCAATCACCATCCACTATGCCATCGTAAGGGAGACCTGCCCAAAGGGGTTTCTCCAGCCTGTCTTCTACCTGGTGAGTAGACCCAGGAACAAGTTGACAACCTGCAAAACCCAGGGTGCCATATTTCCTAATTGCACTACTTTTGACTGTTGAAAATGAGGCTGGGAAATGGCTGATATGACAAAGGATGTTCCTCTATAACACATACTCTTAATCATAGACCGTTAGCCACCATTAGTGTTAGCCACCTACATAACGTTAACAAATTGGACTCTGTAACATATCATACATTTTGCAAAGTCATTACCCATACAAAATGGATGGACATCCACAAATTGACACATATGACACTTAAGTCTTCTTTGGAGTGTCCCGGATTAGTTTACCATGTTACGTCTACCCCTTGAGTCCAGGTTGCTGCGTCTGTTGTTGAGGACTTTTCCCTTTCCCTCCAGGCCTTATCCAGAGGAGTCATAGTTCAGCATGGACTCGTGCATGTTACTGTGCAGCAGGACTGTCCTGGTGAGTGAGTTTAATTAAGTGATTCTGAATGTTCTGGAAGGTGCTTAATGACAGTGTGACCTGCTCTTGCTTTGCAGTAGCTGAGGGTGAACTCACCTTGACGTTGGCAGTGGTTCCAGAGATGGCGCCGGTGGTTCAACTCCTGGTGTACAGTATGCTACCCAGTGAGACTGTCATTGCCCACAGCATGAACTTCCCCACTGAGAAATGCTTCAGGAACAAGGTGTGTGTGTGTGCAGGAGTCTTGCACATCAGACATGTTCTCATTTTATGAAAGGTGTGGAGTATTTCCATGCCCATAGATACTGTATCATACCTGAAGTAAAGGTGTATGTGTGTGGCAGGTGTCTGTGGCGTTCTCACCCTCCAATGCGGTCCCAGGGGAGAAGAACACCCTGCGTCTCTCGGCCCAGCCTGGTTCCCTCTGTGGCCTCAGTGCTGTGGACCAGAGTGTTGGCATCATGGAGCCAGGGAAGAGGCTACATGCTGACAAGGTAACATAACTCACTGAAGTGAACAGTTATACACCATACCTACTGTTGGTGCTGCTGGGAATACAACTAACCTCAGGGGAATAACCAGACATGGAGGGGTCTGTTCACTGTTGGCCATTTGGTCTGCTTTTATCAAAGGTACTGGGACTCATTCTCTGGGTTGATTCCCACTTTCTATTGAGTATCAGTAAGTGGAAAGCACCTCCCTATTGATATCTAATGAGGTAATATTCTGGGTTGTGTTCATAGGAGCGTTGTCTCAACATTTAACAATGGAAAACAAGTATCCTTGACTTTATAGTCCATTTGTCCAGGTTTCAGTCTGTTCTGTTTGGTCCCCAATGAACAAGGTCATGTGACACCTTCCCATATTGTCCCATTCCAGATTTTTGATTTGTTACCAGTCAAGGAGACTACTTATATTCCCTATGAGCTTGAAGAGCCGTTGGCGTGTTTGCGTGTAAGACCAAGGAGATTCATAATGCCATACCCAGATGGAACGTCTAGGGAGATGAATGATCCTTATGCAGTTTTTCAGGTAAATACTTCTGCCCTGCTCTCAACTCTGAAGCCATACTGTTACAATGTGTTCAACTTACATTTTACGTTGCTAAAAAAACCTCATATGCAATGACAAAAACAAAATGGACATTAATTTGATGCCGTTTCTAGACACTGGGACTGGCGCTAGTGACCAATCTACATATAAGAGTACCTTCCTGCCTCAGTTACCAGGGGAACCAGTACTATCGCTCCTATGGTGAGATGTCCTTACCAACCCTTCTCATCATTGCCAGAAGTCTTCAATGAGTCATGGGAAATTACTTTTTATTCTAACAAAGCCTGGTTAAACTGGTCTGAATGCTGCATGCACTCACCAGTGAGCACAGGATTCAGTCCATTTTTAACTTTTGTGTTCGTAGTAGCTTACAGCCATATGGCCAGGCCTGGATCAGCAGGTCCTAGTCTTGAAATGGCTTTAGCTGGTGGAGTTGCCCCTACACCACCACCACCCATACAGACGGACCGTAGGTTCTTCCCTGAGACATGGATTTGGGATCTTGTGGAAGTTGGGTAAGTGCTCTGCACAGTGAGCCAGACCTTAGGTGAAAACATATATATTTTGACCTCAATGGGTCTCCCTGGTTTGATTAAACTTAAATGCATTTGAAACATTAAAAGTTTTCAAATAATTAGTACAGTCATTCTCTATTAGACACTTGGGGGCTTTCTTTATTCCAGGGAGTCTGGCTCAGCAGATGTCTCCCTGACAGTCCCAGACACCATCACCACCTGGGAGACTGAGGTCTTCTGCCTGGGCCCCATTGGCTTCGGTCTGGCTCCTCTGGTGGTTCTCACGGTCTTCCAGCCCTTCTTTCTGGAGCTCGCCCTGCCCTACTCAGTCATCCGGGGAGAGCACTTTGAGCTGAAGGCCACCGTGTTCAACTACCTCTCCAAGTGCATCATGGTATAGCACTGCACCAGGATTGTTTCTTGAATTGAATTGAATTTGTCAGACTTACAAGTCTTCCCCTTGCAGGTTTCTGTGACTCCGGCGCGCTCCTCAGACTACACTCTCACACCCTTGAAAAATGTCCAGTACTCCTCATGCTTGTGTGCCAGAGGACGAAAGACCTTCAGTTGGACAATGGCACCCTCTGTCCTGGGCAAGTCTCAGTCTTCATTCCATTGAAAAAGCAGAATGGATGTCAACCTGGGTTGTGTACTGTCACTGTATTGGGTATTGTGTAATCTGTACTGTCTGGCGATGTGTGTAGGGGTTTTGAATGTGTCCTTTAGTGCAGCGGCTGTCCATTCTCACACTGCGTGTGACAAAGAGATTGTGGACGTACCAGAGAGGGGACGCATTGACACAGTCACACGGAGCCTGCTGGTGAAGGTATGTAGTTTACTACTGTGGGGGAACTAATGTTAGGTTGCATAATATGTTCTAGTGTAACTGCCTCTGAAAAGAATCTCTCCTCTCCTCCAGGCTGAGGGAACAGAAAAGGCTGACACCCACAACTGGTTGCTGTGTCGAACTGGTCAGTATGAATGAACGTTGAATGTTCCCGGTGATGGACATGATCTGCATCGTGTCATCTTTGTGTCCACAGGAGAAGCTCTGACAGAGGTGGAACTGAAACTCCCTCAGAATGTGGTGGCTGGATCTGCTAGAATTTCAATCTCAGTTCTGGGTAAAATAAACCACTGGTGTCGTGCTGGAAAAATGCAACCCTTTTCCAGTGATAATGCTGTTGGCTAAAGAGGATCATCTTACTGAAGTTCCTTGTTTCTCTGTAGGTGACATCCTTGGTCGGGCCCTCAACAACCTGGATGGACTGTTACAGATGCCGTATGGGTGTGGAGAGCAGAATATGGCCCTCCTCTCCCCCAATATCTACATCCTGGAGTACCTGAGGAACACTAAGCAGCTCACCCCAGCCATCCTAGATAAGGCCACCAAGTTCCTCACTAGTGGTAGAAGAGTCCCTTCAATCTGGGTGTATTCATTATGCACCAAACTGGGCTGATTTTATTAGAATTATTTGTATTTTCCCCCAATGAGGTTTAAGTTTTGCATGAACTATTTAAAGTGTTTCTCCACGGTGTTCCCTAATGACTAGGACCCTGCAGTCATGTAACTGGACTTACAGTACAGATGACATCAGTGTCTTAACAGAACATCCCTGAACAACACATGGAGGGACTTCCACAGTTTCCTACTGAAATCATTTGCTTGTAGAATATTGCGTCTGCATCCCAAAGTGCACTATGTAAAGAACAGGGTGCCATATCTAGTGTAGTTCTCAACCCTGTTCCTGGAGAGATTCTGTCCTCAAGGGTTTCACTCCAACCCTAATCTAGCTACCTTCTAATAATTAGCTGGTTGAGCTGAATCTGATTAATTACAACTTGGGTTGGAGTGAACCTACAGGAGGGCAGCTCTAAGGAACAGTGTTGGAGTACCCTGATATAGGGTGCCATTTGGGGCCCAAACTCTATGACTAATAAAAACCACTTGGTCACTGTTCATGCTAAACCCACCAACAGGTTACCAAAGGCAGCTGAACTACAAGAA
Source organism: Thymallus thymallus (assembly GCA_023634145.1). Taxonomy (NCBI): domain Eukaryota; kingdom Metazoa; phylum Chordata; class Actinopteri; order Salmoniformes; family Salmonidae; genus Thymallus; species Thymallus thymallus. The sequence goes on along the minus strand of CM042394.1, from coordinate 18,677,710 downwards.
TGCTGATGGTGCATACAGCACGTTTGGACAAGGCTTGGGGAACACTTGGTGAGTACTTGGCTTGTCTTTCACCTACTGGTAAATAACTTTGAATGAAGTATTGACCAATCAAATGGAATCTCTTGCAGAGAGACTACTGATGTGAACACGTGATAAGCTTTAAGTCATGTTTATGACAGCATATGTTATTATGATGGGGCTTTTAAAGAAAGTTCTTTCCTCAGGCTGACTGCTTTTGTCTTGAGATCTTTTGGCAAAGCACGGTCTTTCATCTATATTGACCCGGCAAAAATGGAGGAATCCAAAACTTGGTTGGAACGTCAACAAGGCAAACATGGCTGTTTCAGAATTTTGGGGAAACCTTTCAACAGAATAAAGGTATTTATATTGCAATAAACTGAACGATAGACGTAGTCTGTTTTGTCAGGTTGGATCGTTAGTATTTTGACTTTGTTTTACAGGGAGGAGTGACTGAAGTCACCCTGACTGCTTACATCACTGCTTCATTGCTGGAGTTACACCGGTCAGTGTCGGTAAGTAGCCTCACTCCATATAACCATTACAGGCAACTAGGTTTACCTCCTGTATGAAGTCTGTATACATCTTGCATAAACTGTCACATACAGTTTCTACAGTAATTTCTCTGAAAGTAGCCTGTAAGAATGAGCATTACCATAAGCACATCTGAAGGGTATAGTGTAGTTACTACGGATAGGCTCTGTATGCTACTGTTAAGTTAGACAGGACTGGTCCCAGATCAGTTTGTATTGTCTGATTTCACCTTTTTAAGTCTGTCCTTAATCCACAATTTGAACTGCCTGAGGCACCAGAACAGCAAGTCCAAAACTGATCTGTGACCAGGCTAGCATGTTATTTTGTGCTCCAGGATCTTGTTGTGGACCACAGCTTGTCTTGCCTGAAGAACTCCACCAGTGATTTGTCTAACACCTATGCTACTGCTCTGCTGGCCTACACCTTCACCCTGGCAGGGGACATGGAGACACGGGCCCAGCTGCTGCGACACCTCAACACCATCTCATTACAAGAGGGTGCGCTATATCCTGATCCCAGATCTGTTAGTGCTGTCTTTCCTTAATTGAGCTTGCCTAGACAATGGATTACTCCTAAAATTGCAAACTCTCGGCCCGTCTGTCACTCCAGATAAACTCAATCAAACAGCCAGTAAATGTATATAAGACTAAAATACTATTTGAACTTTCAGTGTGTATGATGAATAAGCTAGTCCTTATTCTGACTCGTGTGCTCCTCCACCCTCAGGGGGTCTCCTGCACTGGTCCCAGACCTCAGAGACCTCCCCCTCCCTGGAGGTGGAGATCAGCGCCTATGTTCTGCTGGCGTACCTCAGTGCTTCTCGTCAGTCTACCTCTGACCTGGGCTACGCCTCCCGCATTGTCAGGTGGCTGGTGAGGCAGCAGAATGCCTACGGAGGCTTCTCCTCCACACAGGTATACTTCCCAAACACTGGTGGTCTGAAATGGCACCATGTGCTGTGCACTAGTAGAGGCCTTATGACTTCTATCAGACCACAGGCATGTATGTAGTCTTAATGTCCAACCTGGTGATGTTAACTTGTAGAGCCACGAAATCATGGATGGAATTGTGAAATGGTCACTTTAGGAACTGTTCAATGTAAAATGGCGTTTCATTTTTTTTATTTATTGTCCATTGGTCTGTCTAGGACACAGTGGTGGCCCTCCAGGCCCTGGCTCTCTACTCCACCAGGGTGTTCAGTAGAGTAGGAGGAGCCAGCACAGTGACTGTACGGTCTCCCAGTGGGAAACAGCAGCTCTTCAATGTGAACCAAAACAACAAGCTTCTGTACCAGGAGAGGGCGCTGCATTACACAGAAGGGAAGTACATCATTGAAGTCAAGGGCAGTGCTTGTGCCTCAGTGCAGGTCAGTGAATACAAATCTCTCATCCCAGTCCTGTGGCACAAGATGCACTTTAATATATATTACTGTGATCAAACATTTGAAGAAGCTTCTGGCTTGATTTCTAGTTCATTAAATACTTTGTCTAGCTTACAAAATGTTCTTATGGACAGGATGGTTTCCCTGACTACTTCTCTTCCACAGGTGGTGCTCCACTACAACATCCCTACTCCTACCAGAAGCACAACACTCGGTATCCAGGTGACTCCAGAGGCGGACTGCAACAGCAAGTCTTTGAGACCCAGAGTCATGCTGAAACTCAAGTCTCAGTAAGGATGAAGGACCATTTGGATTCATTTCTTTTCAATGCGTTGATTGATGACACGTTATTTTGGAGCATGTCTTCCGAATGGATTTGACCCAAATGAATTTGTTTCATTATACCTGTGTATTGGTTATTGACCTTCTAGTTGATACTTAGGCTTGGATCAGTACCAGTAAGACAAAGGCGGCAGCTTTTGTACTTGTTACTGTAAGGCAGCGTGAGCTTAATGGTTAAATAAGTCATTTGATTATTAGTAAGCACTTGTCAAATTCCAACTTTCAGTCGTTCTTTCACAGATATCGTGGAAAGCAGCCGACTACCAATATGATTATAGTGGATTTGAAAATGCTGTCTGGGTTTTCCCCAGATCCAGATTCTTTGGGGAGGGTGAGTTGTGGTGTGAACTTTATCCATGAAGGTCTTGCCTCATGTGACCCTTTCTAACGCTGAATGTTTTGGTCCATGCGATTTGAATGGTTTGTCTTCACAGCTGAGGGGTTTAAGTGAAGTGAATCGTGTTGATACCAAAGATGACCATGTGTTAATGTACTTGACAGAGGTGAGGCAAACCACCCGTCAGTTAGAAACGGTGCACATAACACCATATATAATGGGTTTAATTAAACAACATATTTAGCGAAGAGAACTATTGCTAAGATCATTTAATGATCAATGTGTTTGTTTTTCAACCAACAGTTAAAATCCCAATTTCCTTTCAACATCACCTTGGACATTATACAGGAGCTCCCAGTACAGAATCTAAAGCCTGCTGGGGTCAAGATCTACGACTACTACCAGCCAAGTAAGTATCTCTCTACTAACCCTCCCCAAAACATCCTTTTCCCCTCTTCTAAGTAACATTTGGTTAATTTACTGAGACTAACCTTTCTTACAGCTGACCAGGCTGAGACAGAATACATGTTCCCTTGCAAGTAGGGTTCTAAGCTGGTGAGCTACGTTGGATCTAGAATGATTGGTGATGAAATGTTTTCTATAGCAGACTCTTATACTATACATGTAGTGTAAATGATTAGGGAGACAATATTACTTTAATCTAAAGGCAGGTCAGTTTGGTAAAGCGTTCATTAAATGTATTTGTGCCTACAGATGGAGGATTATGTTGAGGTCACACCTGCAATCCTTGAGACTTCTTTGAAGAGCTGAAGTGAAACTATATATAACTGGAAATAAACTCATTAACTCTTTTCTGGAGCAGTTTGTTTTCTTCTGATTGTCACACTGATAAGCGGTGAATGCTGAGGTGAATATTTGAAGGTAGTGGTTCTAGTACCTGTGGAGTTAACTGGCCTATCAACTGTGGGAAACTCATGTGCATTATGTGAGTGGGGTACAGGAAACTGAAGAACAAACTATACCTCCAGGTCACCAGCTGTACAAAGGTCTGGTTTGTCTCATTTTGTCATGAACTCCTGTAGTTGTGAAGACCTGGTTCTTTTATTTCTCCTCAGGGAATCGTCTCAGAACATTTTTTTAAAATGATATAAACATCTTACAAGGGAATAAGTCCTGGCTATGATCTCCTAATGACAAATGGTGTGGCTGTTTGAAAGATGTGGTCATTAACAAATCAAGGAGATTGACATACTGTTGCCAACACAGCTCACTAACATTTAGATGTTATTGTGGGTCAAGCAATGCTTGTTTCTAGCGCAGATAGAGCATGGCAGTTGCAATGAAAGGGTTGTGGGTTTGACTCTAATGGGGGACCAGTACGAACATTAATGCTCTGGCTAAATGACAAATGCAGTAGTTCAACAAACTCATTTAAAATGTAATTCAATATTAGGATGTTTAATGTCAGTGGTGTTGACAAATACTGTATATACAGTTGTGGCCAAAAGTTGAGTGACAAGTATCGGTCCCCACAAAGTTTGCTGCGTCAGTGTTTATGGCAATTTGCATATACTCCAGAATGTCATGAGTGATCAGATGAATTGCAAAGTCCCTCTTTGCCATGAAAATGAACTTAATCCCCAAAAAACATTTCCACTGCATTTCAGCCCTGCCACAAAAGGACCAGCTGCCATCATGTCAGTGATTGTCTCATTAACACAGGTGTGTGTTGACGAGGACAAGGCTGGAGATCACTCTGTCATGCTGATTGAGTCAGAATAACAGACTGGAAGCTTTAAAAGGAGGGTGGTGCTTGAAATCATTGTTCTTCCTCTGTCAACCATGGTTACCTGCAAGGAAACGCGTGCCGTCATTGCTTTGCACAAAGGGCTTCACAGGCAAGGATATTGCTGCTGGTAAGACTTTTGGAGGATGGCCTGGTGTCAAGAAGGGCAGCAAAGAAGCCACTTCTCTCCAGGATAAACATCAGGGACAGACTGATATTCTGCAAAAGGTACAAGGATTGGACTGCTGAGGACTGGGGTAGAGTAATTTTCTCTGAATCCCCTTTACGATTGTTTGGGCCATCCGTAAAACACCTTGTCCGGAGAAGACAAGGTGAGCGCTACCATCAGTCCTGTCATGCCAACAGTAAAGCATCCTCAGACCATTCATGTGTGGGGTTGCTTCTCAGCCAAGGGAGTGGGCTCACTCACAATTTTGCCTAGGAACACAGCCATGAATAAAGAATGGTACCAACACATCCTCCGAGAGCAACTTCTCCCAACCATCCAAGAACAGTTTGGTGACGACCAATGCCTTTTCCAGCATGATGGAGCACCTTGCCATAAGGCAAAAGTGATAACTAAGTGGCTCTGGGAACAAAACATTTTGCGTCCATGGCCAGGAAACACCCCAGACCTTAAACCCCAGACCTTAATCCCATTGAGAACTTTTTTTTTTTTTACCTTTTATTTTACTAGGCAAGTCAGTTAAGAACAAATTCTTATAACTTGTGGTCGATCCTCAAGAGGTGGTTGGACAAACAAAAACCCACAACTTCTGACAAACTCCAAGCATTGATTATGCAAGAATGGCCTGCCATCAGTCAGGATGTGGCCCAGAAGTTAATTGACAGCATGCCAGGGCGGATTGCAGAGGTCTTGAAAAAGAAGGGTCAACACTGCTATTGACTAAACTGAATGTCATTGTCAATGAAAGCCTTTGACACTTATGGAATACTTGTAATTATACTTCAGTGTACCATAGTAACTACTGACATAAAGATCTAAGAACACTGAAGCAGCAAACTTTGTGGAGACAAATACTTGTCATTCTCAAAACTTTTGGCCACAATTGTACATGAGATTAGTGAAATGTTAGTGGCCAGTGTTACGTCCCTCTCGCTCTCCCTGTTTCCTTCTGTTCTGACTCTGTTTTCCAGTTTGGACACAGGTGGAGCTGATTGGGTCGTTAGCTGACAAGGGGCACCTGGGTTGATTCAGGCTTTGATATAAATCCCATTGTTCAGACCTGACTGTCGCTCTCTCAGCCTGCACCCTGTTTTTGTGGTTTGTAGTATTTTTGGGTTTACTTTTTGATTAGATGCACCATTCAACACTTACACCTTATATTCATTCCACTTGCATCCAAACACCACCACTACACTCTTCATGTCCACTTTCACACCTCACAGTTACTATTGTTTGTATAGTTTTGTTTTGTTTAGTTATTTAATAAATATCTATTAAACCCTTAACTCTGTCAAAGTGTGGACTCCCTTGTTTGTCACTCTCTATGAGCCGGGTTGTGACACCAGTGATTCCAAGTCTATAGCACAGCCTCTAAGTTGCAGCGTTGTAACTGGGTGGAAGCTGGCTAGTGATGGCTAACAGTCTGGCCTGGAGAGAAGCTGTTTTCCCAGTCCCAGCGTTGATGCAGCTGTACTGACCTCACCTGGGTTTTAGGCAAGACATTTGTTCAGCGTCGTGAGGTTGAGGCACTATTGTGCTTTCTTAACCACACTGGATGGTCCATTTCAGAGCGTCAGTGTACGGCGAGCAACTTGACGCTTTCCTCCACCTTCTGTGCGTTGATGTGGATAGGGCCATGCGCCATCTGTTTTCAGAAGTCGACGATCAGCTCCTTTTTGTTTTGACGTTATTTTCCTGGCACCATATAAAGATCAATGGATACATATCAACCCAATTCAGTGGTCACTTAAGGGTAGAATGATAAAGTGCATTCTATCCAAAAACTCAAATGATCAGATTAGGACTGTGACAGTTGGATCTGGTAATGCTGGATCCAACCACCCTGTAGTCCACTCCCATTGTTAAGGCCAAATACACATATCTGCAAGGATTCCATCAGTGGTGTTATCGGGTTGCTTTTTGTTTTGGGAATGGGATAATATACAAACATGTTTCAGAACATTTGAAAAATACAATTTTATTGAGTACATTTATTGGTGTCTTTTCAGTTTAAAATATGAAAATATAATGAATTGGTTATTAGTTGATGTAAAACTCTAAATGTACTGATTTGAATGTTATTTGTTTTGGAGAGGGGTCGTGAGAAACTGTCAAAGAAATGGTATCCCCACTAAAACCGTTTGAATCCCACTGGGCTGGTGGGATTTACCACCATATTTATTCTACTGGTCATTTCAAATCTGTGACAAGTGCACACTGGGAGGAAGGAGAGAGAATTGGGACAAAGTCCCTATATCTCTATAGGGATTCCACCCTCTTGTCGTATCATGTAGAGAAGGCTTAGGACTTCCTTTTTCTGGGCAGCAGAGGAGGGGAGAGGGGGGTGGCCAGAGATTCCTCTTTGACCGGTGTGGCTGAGGAGGTGGGTGGTAACCCCGAACCAGGCTCCAGCTTCAACCTGGAGGTCTTAGTGGAGTGTGGTGAGCCAGCTTTAGGCCTCTTGGTTGGGGAGGCTTGGTGGGCGGAGGGGCAGCTGTGCTGGTTCAGACACACAGAGCAGAGAGGATTGACAGGTAGACACACCTGTTGACCAAACCCCACCAGCAACCAGTTGATCTCACTCCATAGATCCCTGTGTCGGGGAAGTGAGAGGAAGATCATCAATCACCGTCTTCATCAAAATCATAATGTAAGTAAGTAAGAGTATGTGTAAGAGTATGTGCCTTCAGAAAGTATTCACACCCTTTGACTTTTTCCACGTTTTACAGCCTGAATTTAAAATGGATTACATTTACATTTTGTCACTGGCCTACCCACAATACCCCATAATGTGGAATTATGTTTACCACAACAACTTGGGAGGTTTTCCAATGCCTCACAATGGGTTGGTAGATGGGTAAAAATAAAAACAGCAGATATTTAATATCCCTTTCAACATGGTGAAGTTATTAATTACACTTGGGATGGTGTATCAAAAAAAGACAAAATCAATTTTAATCCCACTTTGTAACACAACAAAATGTGGAAAAAGTCATGGGGTGTGAATACTTTGAAGGCAGTGTATAGTGTGTGTGTGTTACCCTCCAGAAGCCGACGGGGTAGATGAGTTGTCCCAGTGTGTCATCGTCAGTGTTGACTATGTTGTCCACCGTACAGCCATGATCCCTGAGTCTCTGCAGAGCTGCACTGGTCACCTGGTACCTAGTCTGGCTAGACAACATCAGACACCAGTACCTGGTAACGTCTCACCTGGTGGGAGAGAGAATAGGTGGTGGGAAGTGGGCATCTTTTAGATAGTAAAGTACACAAGATATACAGAAGTATATGGACACCCCTTCAAATGAGTGGATTCGGCCATTTCAGCCACACCCATTGTGGACAGGTGTATAAAATCGATCACACAGCCATTTAATCGCCATAGACAAACATTGGAAGTGGAATGTCCTTACTGAAGAGCTCAGTGGCACCGTCATAGGATGCCACCTTTCCAACAAGTCAGTACGTATTAACAGCACTTACAGCTGCCCCGGTCAACGATAAGTGCTGTTATTGTGAAGTGGAAATGTCTAGGAGCAACAACGGCTCAGCCACACAAGCTCACAGAACGGGATCACTGAGTGCTAAAGTGCGTAAAAATCGTATGTCCTCGGTTGCAACACTCACTACCGAGTTCCAAACTGCCTCTAGAAGCAACGTCAGCACAAGAACTGTTCGTCGGGAGCTTCATGAAATGGGTTTCCATGGCCAAGCAGCCGCACACAAGCGTAAGATCACAATGCGCAATGCCAAGCGTCGGCTGGAGTGGTGTAAAGCTCGCCGCCATTAGATAGATAGGTACTTTATTGATCCCCCGGGGGGGAAATTTCATTGTCAAGCAGCTACAACAAAACACAGGGCAGGTGCAAAATGCCACAACGAAAGTACACAAAAGACAGATACACGGTACATGATACATAGAGCGGCAGTATGAAAAAGTATAGAAATACAAGATATCTGGAGTGCAAAAAAAACAACTATAAAAAGACATTGCATAGTATGGGTGGTTGGCTGAATATGTACACTATACATTGGTGGATGTTGGATGGTTAGCTATACTATACAGGTCGATGGCAGAGAAATACTTCAGTAGCTAAAAATGCGTATGATATGAGCGAGGGTAATAATAGTTTACTTAATAGACAGACTGGCTAAATGAACAGGTAAGTGAACATTTTGCATGGTTAAATGAGCTGTACAGGTAAGTATACATTTATATTTACAGATAAGTGAATACTTGCATGGTTACACAAACTGTACAGGTAAATGACAGGAAAAGATACTTTAATAGCTAAATGTGTGTATGATATAATTTGGGGTAATAATAGTAATTCCCTTAAAATACAGTCCTTAGTGCGCAGGGTTTAATTACAGACAACTGCACGTATTGCACATTCGATATACTAAAAGCAATGAGAAAAGGTGCAACTGACAGGATACTAATATGCATTCCTGAGTGAATGCCTACGTAGGTTAGGTCCAAGAATTACTTACAATATTGCACGTGATATGATATAACAACTGTACATGAGTATGTATATACAGACCTGCATGAATAAATAGGTCCTGAGTGAATGAGTGCTGAAGGACCAGAGTTACTCACGGATGGATGCATAATTGTTAAACTAGGTCCTAACACCCCAACAGTTCCAGATCTATGTTGCCGACGGCACGGCACCCCGGTGAGGCATTATATAGTCTAATAGCCGCCAGCAGGAAGGACCTCCTGTAGCGCTCTCTGGCACATTGTGGTGGGATCAGTCTGTGACTGAAAGTGCTCCTCTGCGTCATAACCATAGCGTGCAGAGGGTGGGTGACGTTGTCCATGATGGCCAGCAGTTTGGCCAGGATCCGTCTCTCCGCCACCTCCTCTAGAGTGTCAAGGCTCGCTCATCCCCAGGACAGAGCTAGCCTTCCTGTTCAGCTTATTTACACGAGAAGTATCACCGGCTTTGATGTTAGCTCCCCAGCACACCACTGCAAAAAATAAAAACACAGACTGGTAGAAGGTATGCAGTAGTTTACTGCACACGTTGAGGGACCTGAGCCTCCTCAGAAAGTAGAGTCGGCGCAGGGTGATTTGCGCAGGGTGATTCGTGATTGCATTCGTTTTGTAACCGGGCTGGCTCCCGGCATGAGCCAGGTGCCGCCAAAGGCGAAGTCAAAACAAAGTGATGTAGCTCAAGCACGTGGAGCAATGATTTAGGATTCGGATTTGTAATATGCATGCAATAGGCCTAAGCGTTTGGTCTTGATACAATCCCCATTATGTGCTTTAAGTGCCTTTCCAATGTTGGAAAATTCGAACATTTTAAGGAAAATACATGTATGTTCCTGAACGACGCACCATGCTGCCTTGTTGACAAGATTACTGTTCGATTTGAGATGGGCGCTCCTCCCTACCGGCTTTGCCAGGTCACGTGCACCCCGGTTTAGCCCAATCGAACTCCTTCAATACCCAGCAGGTGTGCGCACTTAGTTATTAGAAAACAAATTCGTGACTAGAGGCGTACCTGCAGGATATTTAAGAGGACATGACTGAGGAGTATCATTTTTAAATCGACAAACAATCCGCCGTGGTGAGTATACCTACACCACAGGTGTTATTGCAATTTGTGGCGCAGTCGTTATTCCCATAAGAGAAAGTTAATAGATAACTTGTTTTACTTTCCTCTGATATTTTACAGGCTATACCAAATACAATCCAAACGGGTTTAGAAACAGAGTAGTCTGTGCGCACTAGACAAACATTGATTTTTGTTAATCACTCTCACACAGATATCATTAACATGGCATAGTCATGCGGAAATGTGTAGCATTGCAGGAAATAAACTGTAAAACTGCCACTTTTATTCTCTCTGCCACATGGCAAAATTAGTAGAATTGCATGAAATTGATCATAAATAAATAAAAAAAATTCTTTGTCCCTTGGCAAAATACCAGAAAATTATTTTTTTTTAAAAGGAAAAATGTCTGTCAAGAGGGAGGCTGCTAAAATGTATCCCATCTAGACACAACCTCTAGACAGTGCAGTAGAGGACTTCCCAGTAGGAATACTGAGTCATAACTGACTTATTTTTCCCTTTTAGTCATGGTTCTTCATGGGCTTCAGGTTTGGAGATGGATACTCTTTGCCTGCATTCACTGGCTTTGTGTCTGTCAAACTCCAAGGCCGTAAGTAAATCTGCAGTTAGAATTTATTAATCAGAACTGCGGCGTCTTGGTGTAACATTCTGTTAGAGCAGTTTATCTACCCTTTCTGCAGTTCTTTATTCCCCACACAGTATATTTCACCTAGGTTTGTGTTTAGAGGTACCCTCATTAGGTAACTGATTTTCCTGTTGATGGGTGTGTTCTCTGTAGGGTTTACATAGTAGCCATTCCTGCAGTGATCCAGGCAGGCTCAGAGGCCAAGCTTTGTGCCAGCCTTCTACAGCCCAACGAGACACTGATCATGACTATATCTCTGATGGCTGATGGACAGAACAAAAGACTTCTCCACAAGCGTTCTGACCAAGCGTTTCACAGCTGCTTCCAGTTTCAGGTCAGCCCAGCACTGGTGGATATCCAGAACATTCCATTAAGAGTGTACTGTACTTAACAGCTTTGATACATCTTAGTTTCTCTGTGAAACATCAATGTGGTAGCCTACCACAACTTTTCTGTGATTCAGGGTCAAATTTGTACCAGGTTTTGATTGAATGCTACTATACACTATCTAGACAATATATATATATATATGCCACTTAAATGCTTTTGAGTGCATAATATGATCCCTGCAGGAATTAAACACACTACCTTGAAGTTGCTAGTGGCACACTCTTACCAAATGGGCCACACGGCACCACCATTGAATGTGCTATGTTTTTGGTTCATTAGTTAACAAGTGTTGCCCTCCCTGTCTCTGTCAGGCCCCTCATGTGAAGAGTGAAAAAGTGCACAACTTTAAGGTGGAAGTTCGAGGTGAAACGTTTCTATCAACAGAAGAGCGTAAGGTCTTGATTAAACCCTACAGCCCTATGACATTCATCCAAACGGACAAACCAATCTACAACCCAGGACAAACCGGTAACGTTAGACAGTACATTCAGTCTGGTTGCTAAGAAACAGGACAATTACATGATGGCATGTTCTGTTATGGATTACTCAGGAGTTCCCAAACTTTTTGGGCCCTGTACCCCATTTTGATACAAACAATTTTCCATGACCCATGTTCCTTTTATTTGGGGCAATGGCTGTATTACAGTAAGGTCTGATGGTAATTCTATATGAATTTGGAAGTGATTGCAATTCTTCAGAAAAGTGTTCAGAAGATGATCAGGCAATAGTTGTATGATCTTCAGTGTAGAAAAGAACACCATTGCTGTCAATGAGCTTCGCCCCAGTCTGAGTTGGTGCCTGGTCCTGTCCACCGTCATTCATGGCTTATGAGCATTCTAGAGGGAAACTAGACTCCTGAAGAGCCTCATATTTCAGTAATGGGGTGCAGATACAGGAAGAAATCCACTGGGTTCACTCAGGATGTGTTCCCTGGAACGGAGTTCACTCAGGATGTGTTCCCTGGAACGGTGTTCACTCAGGATGTGTTCCCTGGAACGGAGTTTGAACAGACATGTTACAATATGATCCCCTTGTAGACCTCGTCATTAGATATTTATAGTGTAAATGTTTTCAAAACTCAGTGCAGTTTTCCTTTATCTGCAATTGATTAATTTGGGGCCTTAGTACCAACGTTGTAAAATATTATCCGGAGTAGCTGTAAAAAGTTCTAGTAACTTCCCCAGTTTTCCAGAAATACTTGGTGAAAGAGCCCTGAAATAAGGATGTAGATCTTGGACTCCTCCAACCAATTTTTCTGGAAAACCTGGGAATTTTGATTTGTCAAATAGTGCTTCTAATATTCTCATAGATTGCTTGTCTTGTCATTGGCTTTTTACAGTGCATTTTAGAGTCGTGACCTTGGATACCAATTTTATCCCTGTCAATCAGCTGGTGAGTTGAAAAATGTACCTTAGATCAGTTTATTTTTCCAACTGAACATGGATACAGGAGTATTGCAATACTGTGATGGCCATGGCAATCTGGTATTATGTAACACAATGCACAGAAATGTACCAGCCAGTACATGGGGTTTCTATTCATATATGTCAGCTTGAAATATATGGGATAATATTTTACTTGGATTGAATTGACCGTCCCAGTGCAAATGCTACATGTGGGGTTTACTTGAAGAGACCAAGCCAATCACCTGTCTAGTTCCTATAGTTATAGACAGCGAGGCTCTGCTGATTTATTTTGGAATTGGTTTTATGTTTCATGAATAACACATTCTCTTGTCTTTGCCCTTCACAGTACAACATTGTGGAACTGGAGGTAAGACTTAGTCTAACTTTATGACTGTCACTAAATAATGCCACCATCTGGGCAGGTCATTAATTTCCCTCTACTGTAGAAGTTGGCTAAATGCTGCCAGTCAGCATTGGGATCTGGGCCCCCTTCAATAAGCAAATGTTGTGCAACGTTGCATATGGAGGTGACTCCTTGTCCTCTATACTGTTATCTGAACGTTTTTAACGTTGTCCTGCTGAACGAACCAACAGGATGTGAATCAGAACAGGATTGGACAGTGGGTCAACACTACATCCAGTGGTAACATCCTGCAGCTATCTCACCCCCTGAACTCTGAAGCACCTGTAGGATCCTATACCATCGTAGTGTGGATTGGTGAAGACTACAAAATATACCAGAACTTCAAGATAGACAAGTATGGTAGGTTGAGCCTTTTTTTTTACCTGTCATGCTTGCTAATGTTGTGGCCGTTGAATCGATGCATCACAGCCATGGAACATTCTAGAGTTGACTGCTGTTCTTTATCTGTAGTTTTACCAAAGTTTGAGATCAAAATGAACCTCACCGACGAGATCAACATTGTTCAAGAAAAGTATAAAGTGGAAGTCTGTGCAACGTGAGTAAACACTAACGGTGCTGTACTGTATTTACAAGATGTGTAACTCCACTAAATGTCATTACCTAATCGCTTTACGCTACTGCAGTTCTTGGGGTTTAAATACTATTTGAAGTATATCATTTACTTTCACATTTCAAAGTAAGTTTTTGGCTGTTTGGAAATGCATGTGTTTGGACGAACACATAATTATTTAAAATACTTAAATATGCATGTAGGCTAATTTAACCTAGGCCTGCACTAATGACCCATGCTAATTCAAGACTTAGTGCTGCTGCTATAATCCCAGAGTTTGGTACTGTGGCATTTACATGAACAGCTGGTTCTGTATTCATAAAGCATCTTGGCTTAGAATTGCTGCTCTAGGATCAGGTCCACCCCTGACATGTCATTATGATACAAAAGTTAAAACTGATCCATTCTGAGGCTTTATGAATACAGGTCTAGATTCATTGACAATGTTAAATGCTTGACTTAAAGCCTGCAGGTATGCACAAGCCTTTATGTCATGTTAGGATTTTAATATAGTAACTGTCTATGTAGGAAATGGTTTTGATTTGTTTGTCTTGGGAATTGAAATCAGATACACGTACGGGCAGCCTGTACCTGGTAAAGCAGGGATGAAGTTGTGCCGACCCTTGGTGGAAAATGCAGTGATACCAATCACAATTGATGAGAGAAATCCACAAGGAGTTCCTGATTACACACCTCCATGCCACGAAGAGTCAATACAGGTTTGTATGCTTTCCTAAAACTAGTAGTTCGGGTTTTATAACTTTTTTTTAATATGATTGAATTGATTTAAATCTAATCTTAATGTGTGGTTCTGCTTGATTTTCCCAGATGGACCAAGCTGGCTGTGCTTCTTACGTCTTCAACATGGCAATTTTCACAAAGAATGCAGGAGAGAAATTGCTAGGAGACGTGCTTAGTTTCCATGCAGAAGTACAGGAGGAGGGAACAGGCAAGTCCTCTATCACAATCACTTGGAGATGAAGGGTTGTATTGAGTAAATTACATGATGTAACTATTGCTTGTTTCATAAGATCAGGGTTTCCCAAACTGGGACCCCTCCGGGGGAACGTTTTTGTTTGACCTAGCACTACACAGCTGATTAAAATACCCAACTCATCAAGCTTTGATTATTTGAATCCGCTGTAGTTCATACTGTGTAAGAAAGCAGTTTGATTTTTGGTGCTACAGCATTTTATAGATTTTGTCTGTTTAAATCATGTTTTTAATATCCTGTGTAAAACTGCACTGCAATTCAGTTTATGCATTGTAAACTGCCTTTCTGCATGATGGTAATTGTGAAATATACCATCTTATTATCATTTGTTTTCCTTTGACAGGTATTACACGGTCAGAGGATAAACTCATAGCGCTCTCCTATGTGATTGGGGAACTCACCTTTGTTGACCTGCCCAAAATCTATGCACATGGATCAATTATTGAGGGCAAGGTAAGTCTAAATGGTGTTACTGTTGCATTGTGGATGTTTGGTCTTTGTCCTGCTTCTTGAACTACTAGTATGTTGTAGGTAATGATGAAAATGTAGCATCACTTCATTCATTCAACACCCCCCTTTCCCTCAGATTCATGCTGTTCACTTCAACAACACACCCATCTCTGACATGTTAGTCTTCCTGTTGGAGGAGAAAGGCTGGTCCTCATATCTACGACTACAGAACCTAACCACGGACAGTCATGGTATTGCCAGGTTCTCCATCAACACAACCAATATGCCCAAAGAGAATATTAACCTCCTAGTAAGTATGATTCCTGTATTGTGTTAGAGTAAAAACAATGTGCACCGCTTGGGTCCATAGGACAGTTGGGGAAACACTGCCCTAAGGCCTTGGCCCTATGCCCTAAGGCCTTGGCCCTATGCCCTAAGGCCTTGGCCCTATGCCCTAAGGCCTTGGCCCTATGCCCTAAGGCCTTGGCCCTATGCCCTATGCCCTAAGGCCTTGGCCCTATGCCCTATGCCCTAAGGCCTTGGCCCTATGCCCTAAGGCCTTGGCCCTATGCCCTAAGGCCTTGGCCCTATGCCCTAAGGCCTTGGCCCTATGCCCTAAGGCCTTGGCCCTATGCCCTAAGGCCTTGGCCCTATGCCCTAAGGCCTTGGCCCTATGCCCTAAGGCCTTGGCCCTATGCCCTAAGGCCTTGGCCCTATGCCCTAAGGCCTTGGCCCTATGCCCTAAGGCCTTGGCCCTATGCCCTAAGGCCTTGGCCCTATGCCCTAAGGCCTTGGCCCTATGCCCTAAGGCCTTGGCCCTATGCCCTAAGGCCTTGGCCCTATGCCCTAAGGCCTTGGCCCTATGCCCTAAGGCCTTGGCCCTATGCCCTAAGGCCTTGGCCCTATGCCCTAAGGCCTTGGCCCTATGCCCTAAGGCCTTGGCCCTATGCCCTAAGGCCTTGGCCCTATGCCCTAAGGCCTTGGCCCTATGCCCTAAGGCCTTGGCCCTATGCCCGGATCTGAAGATTGGATTGGTAATAGCATGGTGAAACCTCCACCTAGCCTATCAGAGGGTGAGGTGGATCTGTACCAAGCTGCTTACACCTGTTATCCCACTGTGTATAGAACATAGGGGTTGATTTAGGATTGAGCCTTTACTCTCCCTTCTGTTCCTATCCAGGTAAGTGACACCCCACAAGTAGAGTATCCAGGATACAGGGTCCCCCATTTCAACAGAGGGCACCGTGTACTCTCACTGATCCAGCCCGCTGCCCCTGACACTGAACAGTCCAGCTCCCTGGCTATTCAGAAGATGGAGAACCCACTGGCATGTGGGGTGGAAGTGTCAATCACCATCCACTATGCCATCGTAAGGGAGACCTGCCCAAAGGGGTTTCTCCAGCCTGTCTTCTACCTGGTGAGTAGACCCAGGAACAAGTTGACAACCTGCAAAACCCAGGGTGCCATATTTCCTAATTGCACTACTTTTGACTGTTGAAAATGAGGCTGGGAAATGGCTGATATGACAAAGGATGTTCCTCTATAACACATACTCTTAATCATAGACCGTTAGCCACCATTAGTGTTAGCCACCTACATAACGTTAACAAATTGGACTCTGTAACATATCATACATTTTGCAAAGTCATTACCCATACAAAATGGATGGACATCCACAAATTGACACATATGACACTTAAGTCTTCTTTGGAGTGTCCCGGATTAGTTTACCATGTTACGTCTACCCCTTGAGTCCAGGTTGCTGCGTCTGTTGTTGAGGACTTTTCCCTTTCCCTCCAGGCCTTATCCAGAGGAGTCATAGTTCAGCATGGACTCGTGCATGTTACTGTGCAGCAGGACTGTCCTGGTGAGTGAGTTTAATTAAGTGATTCTGAATGTTCTGGAAGGTGCTTAATGACAGTGTGACCTGCTCTTGCTTTGCAGTAGCTGAGGGTGAACTCACCTTGACGTTGGCAGTGGTTCCAGAGATGGCGCCGGTGGTTCAACTCCTGGTGTACAGTATGCTACCCAGTGAGACTGTCATTGCCCACAGCATGAACTTCCCCACTGAGAAATGCTTCAGGAACAAGGTGTGTGTGTGTGTGTGCAGGAGTCTTGCACATCAGACATGTTCTCATTTTATGAAAGGTGTGGAGTATTTCCATGCCCATAGATACTGTATCATACCTGAAGTAAAGGTGTATGTGTGTGGCAGGTGTCTGTGGCGTTCTCACCCTCCAATGCGGTCCCAGGGGAGAAGAACACCCTGCATCTCTCGGCCCAGCCTGGTTCCCTCTGTGGCCTCAGTGCTGTGGACCAGAGTGTTGGCATCATGGAGCCAGGGAAGAGGCTACATGCTGACAAGGTAACATAACTCACTGAAGTGAACAGTTATACACCATACCTACTGTTGGTGCTGCTGGGAATACAACTAACCTCAGGGGAATAACCAGACATGGAGGGGTCTGTTCACTGTTGGCCATTTGGTCTGCTTTTATCAAAGGTACTGGGACTCATTCTCTGGGTTGATTCCCACTTTCTATTGAGTATCAGTAAGTGGAAAGCACCTCCCTATTGATATCTAATGAGGTAATATTCTGGGTTGTGTTCATAGGAGCGTTGTCTCAACATTTAACAATGGAAAACAAGTATCCTTGACTTTATAGTCCATTTGTCCAGGTTTCAGTCTGTTCTGTTTGGTCCCCAATGAACAAGGTCATGTGACACCTTCCCATATTGTCCCATTCCAGATTTTTGATTTGTTACCAGTCAAGGAGACTACTTATATTCCCTATGAGCTTGAAGAGCCGTTGGCGTGTTTGCGTGTAAGACCAAGGAGATTCATAATGCCATACCCAGATGGAACGTCTAGGGAGATGAATGATCCTTATGCAGTTTTTCAGGTAAATACTTCTGCCCTGCTCTCAACTCTGAAGCCATACTGTTACAATGTGTTCAACTTACATTTTACGTTGCTAAAAAAACCTCATATGCAATGACAAAAACAAAATGGACATTAATTTGATGCCGTTTCTAGACACTGGGACTGGCGCTAGTGACCAATCTACATATAAGAGTACCTTCCTGCCTCAGTTACCAGGGGAACCAGTACTATCGCTCCTATGGTGAGATGTCCTTACCAACCCTTCTCATCATTGCCAGAAGTCTTCAATGAGTCATGGGAAATTACTTTTTATTCTAACAAAGCCTGGTTAAACTGGTCTGAATGCTGCATGCACTCACCAGTGAGCACAGGATTCAGTCCATTTTTAACTTTTGTGTTCGTAGTAGCTTACAGCCATATGGCCAGGCCTGGATCAGCAGGTCCTAGTCTTGAAATGGCTTTAGCTGGTGGAGTTGCCCCTACACCACCACCACCCATACAGACGGACCGTAGGTTCTTCCCTGAGACATGGATTTGGGATCTTGTGGAAGTTGGGTAAGTGCTCTGCACAGTGAGCCAGACCTTAGGTGAAAACATATATATTTTGACCTCAATGGGTCTCCCTGGTTTGATTAAACTTAAATGCATTTGAAACATTAAAAGTTTTCAAATAATTAGTACAGTCATTCTCTATTAGACACTTGGGGGCTTTCTTTATTCCAGGGAGTCTGGCTCAGCAGATGTCTCCCTGACAGTCCCAGACACCATCACCACCTGGGAGACTGAGGTCTTCTGCCTGGGCCCCATTGGCTTCGGTCTGGCTCCTCTGGTGGTTCTCACGGTCTTCCAGCCCTTCTTTCTGGAGCTCGCCCTGCCCTACTCAGTCATCCGGGGAGAGCACTTTGAGCTGAAGGCCACCGTGTTCAACTACCTCTCCAAGTGCATCATGGTATAGCACTGCACCAGGATTGTTTCTTGAATTGAATTGAATTTGTCAGACTTACAAGTCTTCCCCTTGCAGGTTTCTGTGACTCCGGCGCGCTCCTCAGACTACACTCTCACACCCTTGAAAAATGTCCAGTACTCCTCATGCTTGTGTGCCAGAGGACGAAAGACCTTCAGTTGGACAATGGCACCCTCTGTCCTGGGCAAGTCTCAGTCTTCATTCCATTGAAAAAGCAGAATGGATGTCAACCTGGGTTGTGTACTGTCACTGTATTGGGTATTGTGTAATCTGTACTGTCTGGCGATGTGTGTAGGGGTTTTGAATGTGTCCTTTAGTGCAGCGGCTGTCCATTCTCACACTGCGTGTGACAAAGAGATTGTGGACGTACCAGAGAGGGGACGCATTGACACAGTCACACGGAGCCTGCTGGTGAAGGTATGTAGTTTACTACTGTGGGGGAACTAATGTTAGGTTGCATAATATGTTCTAGTGTAACTGCCTCTGAAAAGAATCTCTCCTCTCCTCCAGGCTGAGGGAACAGAAAAGGCTGACACCCACAACTGGTTGCTGTGTCGAACTGGTCAGTATGAATGAACGTTGAATGTTCCCGGTGATGGACATGATCTGCATCGTGTCATCTTTGTGTCCACAGGAGAAGCTCTGACAGAGGTGGAACTGAAACTCCCTCAGAATGTGGTGGCTGGATCTGCTAGAATTTCAATCTCAGTTCTGGGTAAAATAAACCACTGGTGTCGTGCTGGAAAAATGCAACCCTTTTCCAGTGATAATGCTGTTGGCTAAAGAGGATCATCTTACTGAAGTTCCTTGTTTCTCTGTAGGTGACATCCTTGGTCGGGCCCTCAACAACCTGGATGGACTGTTACAGATGCCGTATGGGTGTGGAGAGCAGAATATGGCCCTCCTCTCCCCCAATATCTACATCCTGGAGTACCTGAGGAACACTAAGCAGCTCACCCCAGCCATCCTAGATAAGGCCACCAAGTTCCTCACTAGTGGTAGAAGAGTCCCTTCAATCTGGGTGTATTCATTATGCACCAAACTGGGCTGATTTTATTAGAATTATTTGTATTTTCCCCCAATGAGGTTTAAGTTTTGCATGAACTATTTAAAGTGTTTCTCCACGGTGTTCCCTAATGACTAGGACCCTGCAGTCATGTAACTGGACTTACAGTACAGATGACATCAGTGTCTTAACAGAACATCCCTGAACAACACATGGAGGGACTTCCACAGTTTCCTACTGAAATCATTTGCTTGTAGAATATTGCGTCTGCATCCCAAAGTGCACTATGTAAAGAACAGGGTGCCATATCTAGTGTAGTTCTCAACCCTGTTCCTGGAGAGATGCTGTCCTCAAGGGTTTCACTCCAACCCTAATCTAGCTACCTTCTAATAATTAGCTGGTTGAGCTGAATCTGATTAATTACAACTTGGGTTGGAGTGAACCTACAGGAGGGCAGCTCTAAGGAACAGGGTTGGAGTACCCTGATATAGGGTGCCATTTGGGGCCCAAACTCTATGACTAATAAAAACCACTTGGTCACTGTTCATGCTAAACCCACCAACAGGTTACCAAAGGCAGCTGAACTACAAGAATGCTGATGGTGCATACAGCACGTTTGGACAAGGCTTGGGGAACACTTGGTGAGTACTTGGCTTGTCTTTCACCTACTGGTAAATAACTTTGAATGAAGTATTGACCAATCAAATGGAATCTCTTGCAGAGAGACTACTGATGTGAACACGTGATAAGCTTTAAGTCATGTTTATGACAGCATATGTTATTATGATGGGGCTTTTAAAGAAAGTTCTTTCCTCAGGCTGACTGCTTTTGTCTTGAGATCTTTTGGCAAAGCACGGTCTTTCATCTATATTGACCCGGCAAAAATGGAGGAATCCAAAACTTGGTTGGAACGTCAACAAGGCAAACATGGCTGTTTCAGAATTTTGGGGAAACCTTTCAACAGAATAAAGGTATTTATATTGCAATAAACTGAACGATAGACGTAGTCTGTTTTGTCAGGTTGGATCGTTAGTATTTTGACTTTGTTTTACAGGGAGGAGTGACTGAAGTCACCCTGACTGCTTACATCACTGCTTCATTGCTGGAGTTACACCGGTCAGTGTCGGTAAGTAGCCTCACTCCATATAACCATTACAGGCAACTAGGTTTACCTCCTGTATGAAGTCTGTATACATCTTGCATAAACTGTCACATACAGTTTCTACAGTAATTTCTCTGAAAGTAGCCTGTAAGAATGAGCATTACCATAAGCACATCTGAAGGGTATAGTGTAGTTACTACGGATAGGCTCTGTATGCTACTGTTAAGTTAGACAGGACTGGTCCCAGATCAGTTTGTATTGTCTGATTTCACCTTTTTAAGTCTGTCCTTAATCCACAATTTGAACTGCCTGAGGCACCAGAACAGCAAGTCCAAAACTGATCTGTGACCAGGCTAGCATGTTATTTTGTGCTCCAGGATCTTGTTGTGGACCACAGCTTGTCTTGCCTGAAGAACTCCACCAGTGATTTGTCTAACACCTATGCTACTGCTCTGCTGGCCTACACCTTCACCCTGGCAGGGGACATGGAGACACGGGCCCAGCTGCTGCGACACCTCAACACCATCTCATTACAAGAGGGTGCGCTATATCCTGATCCCAGATCTGTTAGTGCTGTCTTTCCTTAATTGAGCTTGCCTAGACAATGGATTACTCCTAAAATTGCAAACTCTCGGCCCGTCTGTCACTCCAGATAAACTCAATCAAACAGCCAGTAAATGTATATAAGACTAAAATACTATTTGAACTTTCAGTGTGTATGATGAATAAGCTAGTCCTTATTCTGACTCGTGTGCTCCTCCACCCTCAGGGGGTCTCCTGCACTGGTCCCAGACCTCAGAGACCTCCCCCTCCCTGGAGGTGGAGATCAGCGCCTATGTTCTGCTGGCGTACCTCAGTGCTTCTCGTCAGTCTACCTCTGACCTGGGCTACGCCTCCCGCATTGTCAGGTGGCTGGTGAGGCAGCAGAATGCCTACGGAGGCTTCTCCTCCACACAGGTATACTTCCCAAACACTGGTGGTCTGAAATGGCACCATGTGCTGTGCACTAGTAGAGGCCTTATGACTTCTATCAGACCACAGGCATGTATGTAGTCTTAATGTCCAACCTGGTGATGTTAACTTGTAGAGCCACGAAATCATGGATGGAATTGTGAAATGGTCACTTTAGGAACTGTTCAATGTAAAATGGCGTTTCATTTTTTTTATTTATTGTCCATTGGTCTGTCTAGGACACAGTGGTGGCCCTCCAGGCCCTGGCTCTCTACTCCACCAGGGTGTTCAGTAGAGTAGGAGGAGCCAGCACAGTGACTGTACGGTCTCCCAGTGGGAAACAGCAGCTCTTCAATGTGAACCAAAACAACAAGCTTCTGTACCAGGAGAGGGCGCTGCATTACACAGAAGGGAAGTACATCATTGAAGTCAAGGGCAGTGCTTGTGCCTCAGTGCAGGTCAGTGAATACAAATCTCTCATCCCAGTCCTGTGGCACAAGATGCACTTTAATATATATTACTGTGATCAAACATTTGAAGAAGCTTCTGGCTTGATTTCTAGTTCATTAAATACTTTGTCTAGCTTACAAAATGTTCTTATGGACAGGATGGTTTCCCTGACTACTTCTCTTCCACAGGTGGTGCTCCACTACAACATCCCTACTCCTACCAGAAGCACAACACTCGGTATCCAGGTGACTCCAGAGGCGGACTGCAACAGCAAGTCTTTGAGACCCAGAGTCATGCTGAAACTCAAGTCTCAGTAAGGATGAAGGACCATTTGGATTCATTTCTTTTCAATGCGTTGATTGATGACACGTTATTTTGGAGCATGTCTTCCGAATGGATTTGACCCAAATGAATTTGTTTCATTATACCTGTGTATTGGTTATTGACCTTCTAGTTGATACTTAGGCTTGGATCAGTACCAGTAAGACAAAGGCGGCAGCTTTTGTACTTGTTACTGTAAGGCAGCGTGAGCTTAATGGTTAAATAAGTCATTTGATTATTAGTAAGCACTTGTCAAATTCCAACTTTCAGTCGTTCTTTCACAGATATCGTGGAAAGCAGCCGACTACCAATATGATTATAGTGGATTTGAAAATGCTGTCTGGGTTTTCCCCAGATCCAGATTCTTTGGGGAGGGTGAGTTGTGGTGTGAACTTTATCCATGAAGGTCTTGCCTCATGTGACCCTTTCTAACGCTGAATGTTTTGGTCCATGCGATTTGAATGGTTTGTCTTCACAGCTGAGGGGTTTAAGTGAAGTGAATCGTGTTGATACCAAAGATGACCATGTGTTAATGTACTTGACAGAGGTGAGGCAAACCACCCGTCAGTTAGAAACGGTGCACATAACACCATATATAATGGGTTTAATTAAACAACATATTTAGCGAAGAGAACTATTGCTAAGATCATTTAATGATCAATGTGTTTGTTTTTCAACCAACAGTTAAAATCCCAATTTCCTTTCAACATCACCTTGGACATTATACAGGAGCTCCCAGTACAGAATCTAAAGCCTGCTGGGGTCAAGATCTACGACTACTACCAGCCAAGTAAGTATCTCTCTACTAACCCTCCCCAAAACATCCTTTTCCCCTCTTCTAAGTAACATTTGGTTAATTTACTGAGACTAACCTTTCTTACAGCTGACCAGGCTGAGACAGAATACATGTTCCCTTGCAAGTAGGGTTCTAAGCTGGTGAGCTACGTTGGATCTAGAATGATTGGTGATGAAATGTTTTCTATAGCAGACTCTTATACTATACATGTAGTGTAAATGATTAGGGAGACAATATTACTTTAATCTAAAGGCAGGTCAGTTTGGTAAAGCGTTCATTAAATGTATTTGTGCCTACAGATGGAGGATTATGTTGAGGTCACACCTGCAATCCTTGAGACTTCTTTGAAGAGCTGAAGTGAAACTATATATAACTGGAAATAAACTCATTAACTCTTTTCTGGAGCAGTTTGTTTTCTTCTGATTGTCACACTGATAAGCGGTGAATGCTGAGGTGAATATTTGAAGGTAGTGGTTCTAGTACCTGTGGAGTTAACTGGCCTATCAACTGTGGGAAACTCATGTGCATTATGTGAGTGGGGTACAGGAAACTGAAGAACAAACTATACCTCCAGGTCACCAGCTGTACAAAGGTCTGGTTTGTCTCATTTTGTCATGAACTCCTGTAGTTGTGAAGACCTGGTTCTTTTATTTCTCCTCAGGGAATCGTCTCAGAACATTTTTTTAAAATGATATAAACATCTTACAAGGGAATAAGTCCTGGCTATGATCTCCTAATGACAAATGGTGTGGCTGTTTGAAAGATGTGGTCATTAACAAATCAAGGAGATTGACATACTGTTGCCAACACAGCTCACTAACATTTAGATGTTATTGTGGGTCAAGCAATGCTTGTTTCTAGCGCAGATAGAGCATGGCAGTTGCAATGAAAGGGTTGTGGGTTTGACTCTAATGGGGGACCAGTACGAACATTAATGCTCTGGCTAAATGACAAATGCAGTAGTTCAACAAACTCATTTAAAATGTAATTCAATATTAGGATGTTTAATGTCAGTGGTGTTGACAAATACTGTATATACAGTTGTGGCCAAAAGTTGAGTGACAAGTATCGGTCCCCACAAAGTTTGCTGCGTCAGTGTTTATGGCAATTTGCATATACTCCAGAATGTCATGAGTGATCAGATGAATTGCAAAGTCCCTCTTTGCCATGAAAATGAACTTAATCCCCAAAAAACATTTCCACTGCATTTCAGCCCTGCCACAAAAGGACCAGCTGCCATCATGTCAGTGATTGTCTCATTAACACAGGTGTGTGTTGACGAGGACAAGGCTGGAGATCACTCTGTCATGCTGATTGAGTCAGAATAACAGACTGGAAGCTTTAAAAGGAGGGTGGTGCTTGAAATCATTGTTCTTCCTCTGTCAACCATGGTTACCTGCAAGGAAACGCGTGCCGTCATTGCTTTGCACAAAGGGCTTCACAGGCAAGGATATTGCTGCTGGTAAGACTTTTGGAGGATGGCCTGGTGTCAAGAAGGGCAGCAAAGAAGCCACTTCTCTCCAGGATAAACATCAGGGACAGACTGATATTCTGCAAAAGGTACAAGGATTGGACTGCTGAGGACTGGGGTAGAGTAATTTTCTCTGAATCCCCTTTACGATTGTTTGGGCCATCCGTAAAACACCTTGTCCGGAGAAGACAAGGTGAGCGCTACCATCAGTCCTGTCATGCCAACAGTAAAGCATCCTCAGACCATTCATGTGTGGGGTTGCTTCTCAGCCAAGGGAGTGGGCTCACTCACAATTTTGCCTAGGAACACAGCCATGAATAAAGAATGGTACCAACACATCCTCCGAGAGCAACTTCTCCCAACCATCCAAGAACAGTTTGGTGACGACCAATGCCTTTTCCAGCATGATGGAGCACCTTGCCATAAGGCAAAAGTGATAACTAAGTGGCTCTGGGAACAAAACATTTTGCGTCCATGGCCAGGAAACACCCCAGACCTTAAACCCCAGACCTTAATCCCATTGAGAACTTTTTTTTTTTTTACCTTTTATTTTACTAGGCAAGTCAGTTAAGAACAAATTCTTATAACTTGTGGTCGATCCTCAAGAGGTGGTTGGACAAACAAAAACCCACAACTTCTGACAAACTCCAAGCATTGATTATGCAAGAATGGCCTGCCATCAGTCAGGATGTGGCCCAGAAGTTAATTGACAGCATGCCAGGGCGGATTGCAGAGGTCTTGAAAAAGAAGGGTCAACACTGCTATTGACTAAACTGAATGTCATTGTCAATGAAAGCCTTTGACACTTATGGAATACTTGTAATTATACTTCAGTGTACCATAGTAACTACTGACATAAAGATCTAAGAACACTGAAGCAGCAAACTTTGTGGAGACAAATACTTGTCATTCTCAAAACTTTTGGCCACAATTGTACATGAGATTAGTGAAATGTTAGTGGCCAGTGTTACGTCCCTCTCGCTCTCCCTGTTTCCTTCTGTTCTGACTCTGTTTTCCAGTTTGGACACAGGTGGAGCTGATTGGGTCGTTAGCTGACAAGGGGCACCTGGGTTGATTCAGGCTTTGATATAAATCCCATTGTTCAGACCTGACTGTCGCTCTCTCAGCCTGCACCCTGTTTTTGTGGTTTGTAGTATTTTTGGGTTTACTTTTTGATTAGATGCACCATTCAACACTTACACCTTATATTCATTCCACTTGCATCCAAACACCACCACTACACTCTTCATGTCCACTTTCACACCTCACAGTTACTATTGTTTGTATAGTTTTGTTTTGTTTAGTTATTTAATAAATATCTATTAAACCCTTAACTCTGTCAAAGTGTGGACTCCCTTGTTTGTCACTCTCTATGAGCCGGGTTGTGACACCAGTGATTCCAAGTCTATAGCACAGCCTCTAAGTTGCAGCGTTGTAACTGGGTGGAAGCTGGCTAGTGATGGCTAACAGTCTGGCCTGGAGAGAAGCTGTTTTCCCAGTCCCAGCGTTGATGCAGCTGTACTGACCTCACCTGGGTTTTAGGCAAGACATTTGTTCAGCGTCGTGAGGTTGAGGCACTATTGTGCTTTCTTAACCACACTGGATGGTCCATTTCAGAGCGTCAGTGTACGGCGAGCAACTTGACGCTTTCCTCCACCTTCTGTGCGTTGATGTGGATAGGGCCATGCGCCATCTGTTTTCAGAAGTCGACGATCAGCTCCTTTTTGTTTTGACGTTATTTTCCTGGCACCATATAAAGATCAATGGATACATATCAACCCAATTCAGTGGTCACTTAAGGGTAGAATGATAAAGTGCATTCTATCCAAAAACTCAAATGATCAGATTAGGACTGTGACAGTTGGATCTGGTAATGCTGGATCCAACCACCCTGTAGTCCACTCCCATTGTTAAGGCCAAATACACATATCTGCAAGGATTCCATCAGTGGTGTTATCGGGTTGCTTTTTGTTTTGGGAATGGGATAATATACAAACATGTTTCAGAACATTTGAAAAATACAATTTTATTGAGTACATTTATTGGTGTCTTTTCAGTTTAAAATATGAAAATATAATGAATTGGTTATTAGTTGATGTAAAACTCTAAATGTACTGATTTGAATGTTATTTGTTTTGGAGAGGGGTCGTGAGAAACTGTCAAAGAAATGGTATCCCCACTAAAACCGTTTGAATCCCACTGGGCTGGTGGGATTTACCACCATATTTATTCTACTGGTCATTTCAAATCTGTGACAAGTGCACACTGGGAGGAAGGAGAGAGAATTGGGACAAAGTCCCTATATCTCTATAGGGATTCCACCCTCTTGTCGTATCATGTAGAGAAGGCTTAGGACTTCCTTTTTCTGGGCAGCAGAGGAGGGGAGAGGGGGGTGGCCAGAGATTCCTCTTTGACCGGTGTGGCTGAGGAGGTGGGTGGTAACCCCGAACCAGGCTCCAGCTTCAACCTGGAGGTCTTAGTGGAGTGTGGTGAGCCAGCTTTAGGCCTCTTGGTTGGGGAGGCTTGGTGGGCGGAGGGGCAGCTGTGCTGGTTCAGACACACAGAGCAGAGAGGATTGACAGGTAGACACACCTGTTGACCAAACCCCACCAGCAACCAGTTGATCTCACTCCATAGATCCCTGTGTCGGGGAAGTGAGAGGAAGATCATCAATCACCGTCTTCATCAAAATCATAATGTAAGTAAGTAAGAGTATGTGTAAGAGTATGTGCCTTCAGAAAGTATTCACACCCTTTGACTTTTTCCACGTTTTACAGCCTGAATTTAAAATGGATTACATTTACATTTTGTCACTGGCCTACCCACAATACCCCATAATGTGGAATTATGTTTACCACAACAACTTGGGAGGTTTTCCAATGCCTCACAATGGGTTGGTAGATGGGTAAAAATAAAAACAGCAGATATTTAATATCCCTTTCAACATGGTGAAGTTATTAATTACACTTGGGATGGTGTATCAAAAAAAGACAAAATCAATTTTAATCCCACTTTGTAACACAACAAAATGTGGAAAAAGTCATGGGGTGTGAATACTTTGAAGGCAGTGTATAGTGTGTGTGTGTTACCCTCCAGAAGCCGACGGGGTAGATGAGTTGTCCCAGTGTGTCATCGTCAGTGTTGACTATGTTGTCCACCGTACAGCCATGATCCCTGAGTCTCTGCAGAGCTGCACTGGTCACCTGGTACCTAGTCTGGCTAGACAACATCAGACACCAGTACCTGGTAACGTCTCACCTGGTGGGAGAGAGAATAGGTGGTGGGAAGTGGGCATCTTTTAGATAGTAAAGTACACAAGATATACAGAAGTATATGGACACCCCTTCAAATGAGTGGATTCGGCCATTTCAGCCACACCCATTGTGGACAGGTGTATAAAATCGATCACACAGCCATTTAATCGCCATAGACAAACATTGGAAGTGGAATGTCCTTACTGAAGAGCTCAGTGGCACCGTCATAGGATGCCACCTTTCCAACAAGTCAGTACGTATTAACAGCACTTACAGCTGCCCCGGTCAACGATAAGTGCTGTTATTGTGAAGTGGAAATGTCTAGGAGCAACAACGGCTCAGCCACACAAGCTCACAGAACGGGATCACTGAGTGCTAAAGTGCGTAAAAATCGTATGTCCTCGGTTGCAACACTCACTACCGAGTTCCAAACTGCCTCTAGAAGCAACGTCAGCACAAGAACTGTTCGTCGGGAGCTTCATGAAATGGGTTTCCATGGCCAAGCAGCCGCACACAAGCGTAAGATCACAATGCGCAATGCCAAGCGTCGGCTGGAGTGGTGTAAAGCTCGCCGCCATTAGATAGATAGGTACTTTATTGATCCCCCGGGGGGGAAATTTCATTGTCAAGCAGCTACAACAAAACACAGGGCAGGTGCAAAATGCCACAACGAAAGTACACAAAAGACAGATACACGGTACATGATACATAGAGCGGCAGTATGAAAAAGTATAGAAATACAAGATATCTGGAGTGCAAAAAAAACAACTATAAAAAGACATTGCATAGTATGGGTGGTTGGCTGAATATGTACACTATACATTGGTGGATGTTGGATGGTTAGCTATACTATACAGGTCGATGGCAGAGAAATACTTCAGTAGCTAAAAATGCGTATGATATGAGCGAGGGTAATAATAGTTTACTTAATAGACAGACTGGCTAAATGAACAGGTAAGTGAACATTTTGCATGGTTAAATGAGCTGTACAGGTAAGTATACATTTATATTTACAGATAAGTGAATACTTGCATGGTTACACAAACTGTACAGGTAAATGACAGGAAAAGATACTTTAATAGCTAAATGTGTGTATGATATAATTTGGGGTAATAATAGTAATTCCCTTAAAATACAGTCCTTAGTGCGCAGGGTTTAATTACAGACAACTGCACGTATTGCACATTCGATATACTAAAAGCAATGAGAAAAGGTGCAACTGACAGGATACTAATATGCATTCCTGAGTGAATGCCTACGTAGGTTAGGTCCAAGAATTACTTACAATATTGCACGTGATATGATATAACAACTGTACATGAGTATGTATATACAGACCTGCATGAATAAATAGGTCCTGAGTGAATGAGTGCTGAAGGACCAGAGTTACTCACGGATGGATGCATAATTGTTAAACTAGGTCCTAACACCCCAACAGTTCCAGATCTATGTTGCCGACGGCACGGCACCCCGGTGAGGCATTATATAGTCTAATAGCCGCCAGCAGGAAGGACCTCCTGTAGCGCTCTCTGGCACATTGTGGTGGGATCAGTCTGTGACTGAAAGTGCTCCTCTGCGTCATAACCATAGCGTGCAGAGGGTGGGTGACGTTGTCCATGATGGCCAGCAGTTTGGCCAGGATCCGTCTCTCCGCCACCTCCTCTAGAGTGTCAAGGCTCGCTCATCCCCAGGACAGAGCTAGCCTTCCTGTTCAGCTTATTTACACGAGAAGTATCACCGGCTTTGATGTTAGCTCCCCAGCACACCACTGCAAAAAATAAAAACACAGACTGGTAGAAGGTATGCAGTAGTTTACTGCACACGTTGAGGGACCTGAGCCTCCTCAGAAAGTAGAGTCGGCGCAGGGTGATTTGCGCAGGGTGATTCGTGATTGCATTCGTTTTGTAACCGGGCTGGCTCCCGGCATGAGCCAGGTGCCGCCAAAGGCGAAGTCAAAACAAAGTGATGTAGCTCAAGCACGTGGAGCAATGATTTAGGATTCGGATTTGTAATATGCATGCAATAGGCCTAAGCGTTTGGTCTTGATACAATCCCCATTATGTGCTTTAAGTGCCTTTCCAATGTTGGAAAATTCGAACATTTTAAGGAAAATACATGTATGTTCCTGAACGACGCACCATGCTGCCTTGTTGACAAGATTACTGTTCGATTTGAGATGGGCGCTCCTCCCTACCGGCTTTGCCAGGTCACGTGCACCCCGGTTTAGCCCAATCGAACTCCTTCAATACCCAGCAGGTGTGCGCACTTAGTTATTAGAAAACAAATTCGTGACTAGAGGCGTACCTGCAGGATATTTAAGAGGACATGACTGAGGAGTATCATTTTTAAATCGACAAACAATCCGCCGTGGTGAGTATACCTACACCACAGGTGTTATTGCAATTTGTGGCGCAGTCGTTATTCCCATAAGAGAAAGTTAATAGATAACTTGTTTTACTTTCCTCTGATATTTTACAGGCTATACCAAATACAATCCAAACGGGTTTAGAAACAGAGTAGTCTGTGCGCACTAGACAAACATTGATTTTTGTTAATCACTCTCACACAGATATCATTAACATGGCATAGTCATGCGGAAATGTGTAGCATTGCAGGAAATAAACTGTAAAACTGCCACTTTTATTCTCTCTGCCACATGGCAAAATTAGTAGAATTGCATGAAATTGATCATAAATAAATAAAAAAAATTCTTTGTCCCTTGGCAAAATACCAGAAAATTATTTTTTTTTAAAAGGAAAAATGTCTGTCAAGAGGGAGGCTGCTAAAATGTATCCCATCTAGACACAACCTCTAGACAGTGCAGTAGAGGACTTCCCAGTAGGAATACTGAGTCATAACTGACTTATTTTTCCCTTTTAGTCATGGTTCTTCATGGGCTTCAGGTTTGGAGATGGATACTCTTTGCCTGCATTCACTGGCTTTGTGTCTGTCAAACTCCAAGGCCGTAAGTAAATCTGCAGTTAGAATTTATTAATCAGAACTGCGGCGTCTTGGTGTAACATTCTGTTAGAGCAGTTTATCTACCCTTTCTGCAGTTCTTTATTCCCCACACAGTATATTTCACCTAGGTTTGTGTTTAGAGGTACCCTCATTAGGTAACTGATTTTCCTGTTGATGGGTGTGTTCTCTGTAGGGTTTACATAGTAGCCATTCCTGCAGTGATCCAGGCAGGCTCAGAGGCCAAGCTTTGTGCCAGCCTTCTACAGCCCAACGAGACACTGATCATGACTATATCTCTGATGGCTGATGGACAGAACAAAAGACTTCTCCACAAGCGTTCTGACCAAGCGTTTCACAGCTGCTTCCAGTTTCAGGTCAGCCCAGCACTGGTGGATATCCAGAACATTCCATTAAGAGTGTACTGTACTTAACAGCTTTGATACATCTTAGTTTCTCTGTGAAACATCAATGTGGTAGCCTACCACAACTTTTCTGTGATTCAGGGTCAAATTTGTACCAGGTTTTGATTGAATGCTACTATACACTATCTAGACAATATATATATATATATGCCACTTAAATGCTTTTGAGTGCATAATATGATCCCTGCAGGAATTAAACACACTACCTTGAAGTTGCTAGTGGCACACTCTTACCAAATGGGCCACACGGCACCACCATTGAATGTGCTATGTTTTTGGTTCATTAGTTAACAAGTGTTGCCCTCCCTGTCTCTGTCAGGCCCCTCATGTGAAGAGTGAAAAAGTGCACAACTTTAAGGTGGAAGTTCGAGGTGAAACGTTTCTATCAACAGAAGAGCGTAAGGTCTTGATTAAACCCTACAGCCCTATGACATTCATCCAAACGGACAAACCAATCTACAACCCAGGACAAACCGGTAACGTTAGACAGTACATTCAGTCTGGTTGCTAAGAAACAGGACAATTACATGATGGCATGTTCTGTTATGGATTACTCAGGAGTTCCCAAACTTTTTGGGCCCTGTACCCCATTTTGATACAAACAATTTTCCATGACCCATGTTCCTTTTATTTGGGGCAATGGCTGTATTACAGTAAGGTCTGATGGTAATTCTATATGAATTTGGAAGTGATTGCAATTCTTCAGAAAAGTGTTCAGAAGATGATCAGGCAATAGTTGTATGATCTTCAGTGTAGAAAAGAACACCATTGCTGTCAATGAGCTTCGCCCCAGTCTGAGTTGGTGCCTGGTCCTGTCCACCGTCATTCATGGCTTATGAGCATTCTAGAGGGAAACTAGACTCCTGAAGAGCCTCATATTTCAGTAATGGGGTGCAGATACAGGAAGAAATCCACTGGGTTCACTCAGGATGTGTTCCCTGGAACGGAGTTCACTCAGGATGTGTTCCCTGGAACGGTGTTCACTCAGGATGTGTTCCCTGGAACGGAGTTTGAACAGACATGTTACAATATGATCCCCTTGTAGACCTCGTCATTAGATATTTATAGTGTAAATGTTTTCAAAACTCAGTGCAGTTTTCCTTTATCTGCAATTGATTAATTTGGGGCCTTAGTACCAACGTTGTAAAATATTATCCGGAGTAGCTGTAAAAAGTTCTAGTAACTTCCCCAGTTTTCCAGAAATACTTGGTGAAAGAGCCCTGAAATAAGGATGTAGATCTTGGACTCCTCCAACCAATTTTTCTGGAAAACCTGGGAATTTTGATTTGTCAAATAGTGCTTCTAATATTCTCATAGATTGCTTGTCTTGTCATTGGCTTTTTACAGTGCATTTTAGAGTCGTGACCTTGGATACCAATTTTATCCCTGTCAATCAGCTGGTGAGTTGAAAAATGTACCTTAGATCAGTTTATTTTTCCAACTGAACATGGATACAGGAGTATTGCAATACTGTGATGGCCATGGCAATCTGGTATTATGTAACACAATGCACAGAAATGTACCAGCCAGTACATGGGGTTTCTATTCATATATGTCAGCTTGAAATATATGGGATAATATTTTACTTGGATTGAATTGACCGTCCCAGTGCAAATGCTACATGTGGGGTTTACTTGAAGAGACCAAGCCAATCACCTGTCTAGTTCCTATAGTTATAGACAGCGAGGCTCTGCTGATTTATTTTGGAATTGGTTTTATGTTTCATGAATAACACATTCTCTTGTCTTTGCCCTTCACAGTACAACATTGTGGAACTGGAGGTAAGACTTAGTCTAACTTTATGACTGTCACTAAATAATGCCACCATCTGGGCAGGTCATTAATTTCCCTCTACTGTAGAAGTTGGCTAAATGCTGCCAGTCAGCATTGGGATCTGGGCCCCCTTCAATAAGCAAATGTTGTGCAACGTTGCATATGGAGGTGACTCCTTGTCCTCTATACTGTTATCTGAACGTTTTTAACGTTGTCCTGCTGAACGAACCAACAGGATGTGAATCAGAACAGGATTGGACAGTGGGTCAACACTACATCCAGTGGTAACATCCTGCAGCTATCTCACCCCCTGAACTCTGAAGCACCTGTAGGATCCTATACCATCGTAGTGTGGATTGGTGAAGACTACAAAATATACCAGAACTTCAAGATAGACAAGTATGGTAGGTTGAGCCTTTTTTTTTACCTGTCATGCTTGCTAATGTTGTGGCCGTTGAATCGATGCATCACAGCCATGGAACATTCTAGAGTTGACTGCTGTTCTTTATCTGTAGTTTTACCAAAGTTTGAGATCAAAATGAACCTCACCGACGAGATCAACATTGTTCAAGAAAAGTATAAAGTGGAAGTCTGTGCAACGTGAGTAAACACTAACGGTGCTGTACTGTATTTACAAGATGTGTAACTCCACTAAATGTCATTACCTAATCGCTTTACGCTACTGCAGTTCTTGGGGTTTAAATACTATTTGAAGTATATCATTTACTTTCACATTTCAAAGTAAGTTTTTGGCTGTTTGGAAATGCATGTGTTTGGACGAACACATAATTATTTAAAATACTTAAATATGCATGTAGGCTAATTTAACCTAGGCCTGCACTAATGACCCATGCTAATTCAAGACTTAGTGCTGCTGCTATAATCCCAGAGTTTGGTACTGTGGCATTTACATGAACAGCTGGTTCTGTATTCATAAAGCATCTTGGCTTAGAATTGCTGCTCTAGGATCAGGTCCACCCCTGACATGTCATTATGATACAAAAGTTAAAACTGATCCATTCTGAGGCTTTATGAATACAGGTCTAGATTCATTGACAATGTTAAATGCTTGACTTAAAGCCTGCAGGTATGCACAAGCCTTTATGTCATGTTAGGATTTTAATATAGTAACTGTCTATGTAGGAAATGGTTTTGATTTGTTTGTCTTGGGAATTGAAATCAGATACACGTACGGGCAGCCTGTACCTGGTAAAGCAGGGATGAAGTTGTGCCGACCCTTGGTGGAAAATGCAGTGATACCAATCACAATTGATGAGAGAAATCCACAAGGAGTTCCTGATTACACACCTCCATGCCACGAAGAGTCAATACAGGTTTGTATGCTTTCCTAAAACTAGTAGTTCGGGTTTTATAACTTTTTTTTAATATGATTGAATTGATTTAAATCTAATCTTAATGTGTGGTTCTGCTTGATTTTCCCAGATGGACCAAGCTGGCTGTGCTTCTTACGTCTTCAACATGGCAATTTTCACAAAGAATGCAGGAGAGAAATTGCTAGGAGACGTGCTTAGTTTCCATGCAGAAGTACAGGAGGAGGGAACAGGCAAGTCCTCTATCACAATCACTTGGAGATGAAGGGTTGTATTGAGTAAATTACATGATGTAACTATTGCTTGTTTCATAAGATCAGGGTTTCCCAAACTGGGACCCCTCCGGGGGAACGTTTTTGTTTGACCTAGCACTACACAGCTGATTAAAATACCCAACTCATCAAGCTTTGATTATTTGAATCCGCTGTAGTTCATACTGTGTAAGAAAGCAGTTTGATTTTTGGTGCTACAGCATTTTATAGATTTTGTCTGTTTAAATCATGTTTTTAATATCCTGTGTAAAACTGCACTGCAATTCAGTTTATGCATTGTAAACTGCCTTTCTGCATGATGGTAATTGTGAAATATACCATCTTATTATCATTTGTTTTCCTTTGACAGGTATTACACGGTCAGAGGATAAACTCATAGCGCTCTCCTATGTGATTGGGGAACTCACCTTTGTTGACCTGCCCAAAATCTATGCACATGGATCAATTATTGAGGGCAAGGTAAGTCTAAATGGTGTTACTGTTGCATTGTGGATGTTTGGTCTTTGTCCTGCTTCTTGAACTACTAGTATGTTGTAGGTAATGATGAAAATGTAGCATCACTTCATTCATTCAACACCCCCCTTTCCCTCAGATTCATGCTGTTCACTTCAACAACACACCCATCTCTGACATGTTAGTCTTCCTGTTGGAGGAGAAAGGCTGGTCCTCATATCTACGACTACAGAACCTAACCACGGACAGTCATGGTATTGCCAGGTTCTCCATCAACACAACCAATATGCCCAAAGAGAATATTAACCTCCTAGTAAGTATGATTCCTGTATTGTGTTAGAGTAAAAACAATGTGCACCGCTTGGGTCCATAGGACAGTTGGGGAAACACTGCCCTAAGGCCTTGGCCCTATGCCCTAAGGCCTTGGCCCTATGCCCTAAGGCCTTGGCCCTATGCCCTAAGGCCTTGGCCCTATGCCCTAAGGCCTTGGCCCTATGCCCTAAGGCCTTGGCCCTATGCCCTAAGGCCTTGGCCCTATGCCCTAAGGCCTTGGCCCTATGCCCTAAGGCCTTGGCCCTATGCCCTAAGGCCTTGGCCCTATGCCCTAAGGCCTTGGCCCTATGCCCTAAGGCCTTGGCCCTATGCCCTAAGGCCTTGGCCCTATGCCCTAAGGCCTTGGCCCTATGCCCTAAGGCCTTGGCCCTATGCCCTAAGGCCTTGGCCCTATGCCCTAAGGCCTTGGCCCTATGCCCTAAGGCCTTGGCCCTATGCCCTAAGGCCTTGGCCCTATGCCCTAAGGCCTTGGCCCTATGCCCTAAGGCCTTGGCCCTATGCCCTAAGGCCTTGGCCCTATGCCCTAAGGCCTTGGCCCTATGCCCTAAGGCCTTGGCCCTATGCCCTAAGGCCTTGGCCCTATGCCCTAAGGCCTTGGCCCTATGCCCTAAGGCCTTGGCCCTATGCCCGGATCTGAAGATTGGATTGGTAATAGCATGGTGAAACCTCCACCTAGCCTATCAGAGGGTGAGGTGGATCTGTACCAAGCTGCTTACACCTGTTATCCCACTGTGTATAGAACATAGGGGTTGATTTAGGATTGAGCCTTTACTCTCCCTTCTGTTCCTATCCAGGTAAGTGACACCCCACAAGTAGAGTATCCAGGATACAGGGTCCCCCATTTCAACAGAGGGCACCGTGTACTCTCACTGATCCAGCCCGCTGCCCCTGACACTGAACAGTCCAGCTCCCTGGCTATTCAGAAGATGGAGAACCCACTGGCATGTGGGGTGGAAGTGTCAATCACCATCCACTATGCCATCGTAAGGGAGACCTGCCCAAAGGGGTTTCTCCAGCCTGTCTTCTACCTGGTGAGTAGACCCAGGAACAAGTTGACAACCTGCAAAACCCAGGGTGCCATATTTCCTAATTGCACTACTTTTGACTGTTGAAAATGAGGCTGGGAAATGGCTGATATGACAAAGGATGTTCCTCTATAACACATACTCTTAATCATAGACCGTTAGCCACCATTAGTGTTAGCCACCTACATAACGTTAACAAATTGGACTCTGTAACATATCATACATTTTGCAAAGTCATTACCCATACAAAATGGATGGACATCCACAAATTGACACATATGACACTTAAGTCTTCTTTGGAGTGTCCCGGATTAGTTTACCATGTTACGTCTACCCCTTGAGTCCAGGTTGCTGCGTCTGTTGTTGAGGACTTTTCCCTTTCCCTCCAGGCCTTATCCAGAGGAGTCATAGTTCAGCATGGACTCGTGCATGTTACTGTGCAGCAGGACTGTCCTGGTGAGTGAGTTTAATTAAGTGATTCTGAATGTTCTGGAAGGTGCTTAATGACAGTGTGACCTGCTCTTGCTTTGCAGTAGCTGAGGGTGAACTCACCTTGACGTTGGCAGTGGTTCCAGAGATGGCGCCGGTGGTTCAACTCCTGGTGTACAGTATGCTACCCAGTGAGACTGTCATTGCCCACAGCATGAACTTCCCCACTGAGAAATGCTTCAGGAACAAGGTGTGTGTGTGTGTGTGCAGGAGTCTTGCACATCAGACATGTTCTCATTTTATGAAAGGTGTGGAGTATTTCCATGCCCATAGATACTGTATCATACCTGAAGTAAAGGTGTATGTGTGTGGCAGGTGTCTGTGGCGTTCTCACCCTCCAATGCGGTCCCAGGGGAGAAGAACACCCTGCATCTCTCGGCCCAGCCTGGTTCCCTCTGTGGCCTCAGTGCTGTGGACCAGAGTGTTGGCATCATGGAGCCAGGGAAGAGGCTACATGCTGACAAGGTAACATAACTCACTGAAGTGAACAGTTATACACCATACCTACTGTTGGTGCTGCTGGGAATACAACTAACCTCAGGGGAATAACCAGACATGGAGGGGTCTGTTCACTGTTGGCCATTTGGTCTGCTTTTATCAAAGGTACTGGGACTCATTCTCTGGGTTGATTCCCACTTTCTATTGAGTATCAGTAAGTGGAAAGCACCTCCCTATTGATATCTAATGAGGTAATATTCTGGGTTGTGTTCATAGGAGCGTTGTCTCAACATTTAACAATGGAAAACAAGTATCCTTGACTTTATAGTCCATTTGTCCAGGTTTCAGTCTGTTCTGTTTGGTCCCCAATGAACAAGGTCATGTGACACCTTCCCATATTGTCCCATTCCAGATTTTTGATTTGTTACCAGTCAAGGAGACTACTTATATTCCCTATGAGCTTGAAGAGCCGTTGGCGTGTTTGCGTGTAAGACCAAGGAGATTCATAATGCCATACCCAGATGGAACGTCTAGGGAGATGAATGATCCTTATGCAGTTTTTCAGGTAAATACTTCTGCCCTGCTCTCAACTCTGAAGCCATACTGTTACAATGTGTTCAACTTACATTTTACGTTGCTAAAAAAACCTCATATGCAATGACAAAAACAAAATGGACATTAATTTGATGCCGTTTCTAGACACTGGGACTGGCGCTAGTGACCAATCTACATATAAGAGTACCTTCCTGCCTCAGTTACCAGGGGAACCAGTACTATCGCTCCTATGGTGAGATGTCCTTACCAACCCTTCTCATCATTGCCAGAAGTCTTCAATGAGTCATGGGAAATTACTTTTTATTCTAACAAAGCCTGGTTAAACTGGTCTGAATGCTGCATGCACTCACCAGTGAGCACAGGATTCAGTCCATTTTTAACTTTTGTGTTCGTAGTAGCTTACAGCCATATGGCCAGGCCTGGATCAGCAGGTCCTAGTCTTGAAATGGCTTTAGCTGGTGGAGTTGCCCCTACACCACCACCACCCATACAGACGGACCGTAGGTTCTTCCCTGAGACATGGATTTGGGATCTTGTGGAAGTTGGGTAAGTGCTCTGCACAGTGAGCCAGACCTTAGGTGAAAACATATATATTTTGACCTCAATGGGTCTCCCTGGTTTGATTAAACTTAAATGCATTTGAAACATTAAAAGTTTTCAAATAATTAGTACAGTCATTCTCTATTAGACACTTGGGGGCTTTCTTTATTCCAGGGAGTCTGGCTCAGCAGATGTCTCCCTGACAGTCCCAGACACCATCACCACCTGGGAGACTGAGGTCTTCTGCCTGGGCCCCATTGGCTTCGGTCTGGCTCCTCTGGTGGTTCTCACGGTCTTCCAGCCCTTCTTTCTGGAGCTCGCCCTGCCCTACTCAGTCATCCGGGGAGAGCACTTTGAGCTGAAGGCCACCGTGTTCAACTACCTCTCCAAGTGCATCATGGTATAGCACTGCACCAGGATTGTTTCTTGAATTGAATTGAATTTGTCAGACTTACAAGTCTTCCCCTTGCAGGTTTCTGTGACTCCGGCGCGCTCCTCAGACTACACTCTCACACCCTTGAAAAATGTCCAGTACTCCTCATGCTTGTGTGCCAGAGGACGAAAGACCTTCAGTTGGACAATGGCACCCTCTGTCCTGGGCAAGTCTCAGTCTTCATTCCATTGAAAAAGCAGAATGGATGTCAACCTGGGTTGTGTACTGTCACTGTATTGGGTATTGTGTAATCTGTACTGTCTGGCGATGTGTGTAGGGGTTTTGAATGTGTCCTTTAGTGCAGCGGCTGTCCATTCTCACACTGCGTGTGACAAAGAGATTGTGGACGTACCAGAGAGGGGACGCATTGACACAGTCACACGGAGCCTGCTGGTGAAGGTATGTAGTTTACTACTGTGGGGGAACTAATGTTAGGTTGCATAATATGTTCTAGTGTAACTGCCTCTGAAAAGAATCTCTCCTCTCCTCCAGGCTGAGGGAACAGAAAAGGCTGACACCCACAACTGGTTGCTGTGTCGAACTGGTCAGTATGAATGAACGTTGAATGTTCCCGGTGATGGACATGATCTGCATCGTGTCATCTTTGTGTCCACAGGAGAAGCTCTGACAGAGGTGGAACTGAAACTCCCTCAGAATGTGGTGGCTGGATCTGCTAGAATTTCAATCTCAGTTCTGGGTAAAATAAACCACTGGTGTCGTGCTGGAAAAATGCAACCCTTTTCCAGTGATAATGCTGTTGGCTAAAGAGGATCATCTTACTGAAGTTCCTTGTTTCTCTGTAGGTGACATCCTTGGTCGGGCCCTCAACAACCTGGATGGACTGTTACAGATGCCGTATGGGTGTGGAGAGCAGAATATGGCCCTCCTCTCCCCCAATATCTACATCCTGGAGTACCTGAGGAACACTAAGCAGCTCACCCCAGCCATCCTAGATAAGGCCACCAAGTTCCTCACTAGTGGTAGAAGAGTCCCTTCAATCTGGGTGTATTCATTATGCACCAAACTGGGCTGATTTTATTAGAATTATTTGTATTTTCCCCCAATGAGGTTTAAGTTTTGCATGAACTATTTAAAGTGTTTCTCCACGGTGTTCCCTAATGACTAGGACCCTGCAGTCATGTAACTGGACTTACAGTACAGATGACATCAGTGTCTTAACAGA
Organism: Thymallus thymallus; assembly: GCA_023634145.1. NCBI lineage: Eukaryota > Metazoa > Chordata > Actinopteri > Salmoniformes > Salmonidae > Thymallus > Thymallus thymallus. The sequence continues at coordinate 18,637,336 of CM042394.1, read as the reverse complement.
ACATCCCTGAACAACACATGGAGGGACTTCCACAGTTTCCTACTGAAATCATTTGCTTGTAGAATATTGCGTCTGCATCCCAAAGTGCACTATGTAAAGAACAGGGTGCCATATCTAGTGTAGTTCTCAACCCTGTTCCTGGAGAGATTCTGTCCTCAAGGGTTTCACTCCAACCCTAATCTAGCTACCTTCTAATAATTAGCTGGTTGAGCTGAATCTGATTAATTACAACTTGGGTTGGAGTGAACCTACAGGAGGGCAGCTCTAAGGAACAGTGTTGGAGTACCCTGATATAGGGTGCCATTTGGGGCCCAAACTCTATGACTAATAAAAACCACTTGGTCACTGTTCATGCTAAACCCACCAACAGGTTACCAAAGGCAGCTGAACTACAAGAATGCTGATGGTGCATACAGCACGTTTGGACAAGGCTTGGGGAACACTTGGTGAGTACTTGGCTTGTCTTTCACCTACTGGTAAATAACTTTGAATGAAGTATTGACCAATCAAATGGAATCTCTTGCAGAGAGACTACTGATGTGAACACGTGATAAGCTTTAAGTCATGTTTATGACAGCATATGTTATTATGATGGGGCTTTTAAAGAAAGTTCTTTCCTCAGGCTGACTGCTTTTGTCTTGAGATCTTTTGGCAAAGCACGGTCTTTCATCTATATTGACCCGGCAAAAATGGAGGAATCCAAAACTTGGTTGGAACGTCAACAAGGCAAACATGGCTGTTTCAGAATTTTGGGGAAACCTTTCAACAGAATAAAGGTATTTATATTGCAATAAACTGAACGATAGACGTAGTCTGTTTTGTCAGGTTGGATCGTTAGTATTTTGACTTTGTTTTACAGGGAGGAGTGACTGAAGTCACCCTGACTGCTTACATCACTGCTTCATTGCTGGAGTTACACCGGTCAGTGTCGGTAAGTAGCCTCACTCCATATAACCATTACAGGCAACTAGGTTTACCTCCTGTATGAAGTCTGTATACATCTTGCATAAACTGTCACATACAGTTTCTACAGTAATTTCTCTGAAAGTAGCCTGTAAGAATGAGCATTACCATAAGCACATCTGAAGGGTATAGTGTAGTTACTACGGATAGGCTCTGTATGCTACTGTTAAGTTAGACAGGACTGGTCCCAGATCAGTTTGTATTGTCTGATTTCACCTTTTTAAGTCTGTCCTTAATCCACAATTTGAACTGCCTGAGGCACCAGAACAGCAAGTCCAAAACTGATCTGTGACCAGGCTAGCATGTTATTTTGTGCTCCAGGATCTTGTTGTGGACCACAGCTTGTCTTGCCTGAAGAACTCCACCAGTGATTTGTCTAACACCTATGCTACTGCTCTGCTGGCCTACACCTTCACCCTGGCAGGGGACATGGAGACACGGGCCCAGCTGCTGCGACACCTCAACACCATCTCATTACAAGAGGGTGCGCTATATCCTGATCCCAGATCTGTTAGTGCTGTCTTTCCTTAATTGAGCTTGCCTAGACAATGGATTACTCCTAAAATTGCAAACTCTCGGCCCGTCTGTCACTCCAGATAAACTCAATCAAACAGCCAGTAAATGTATATAAGACTAAAATACTATTTGAACTTTCAGTGTGTATGATGAATAAGCTAGTCCTTATTCTGACTCGTGTGCTCCTCCACCCTCAGGGGGTCTCCTGCACTGGTCCCAGACCTCAGAGACCTCCCCCTCCCTGGAGGTGGAGATCAGCGCCTATGTTCTGCTGGCGTACCTCAGTGCTTCTCGTCAGTCTACCTCTGACCTGGGCTACGCCTCCCGCATTGTCAGGTGGCTGGTGAGGCAGCAGAATGCCTACGGAGGCTTCTCCTCCACACAGGTATACTTCCCAAACACTGGTGGTCTGAAATGGCACCATGTGCTGTGCACTAGTAGAGGCCTTATGACTTCTATCAGACCACAGGCATGTATGTAGTCTTAATGTCCAACCTGGTGATGTTAACTTGTAGAGCCACGAAATCATGGATGGAATTGTGAAATGGTCACTTTAGGAACTGTTCAATGTAAAATGGCGTTTCATTTTTTTTATTTATTGTCCATTGGTCTGTCTAGGACACAGTGGTGGCCCTCCAGGCCCTGGCTCTCTACTCCACCAGGGTGTTCAGTAGAGTAGGAGGAGCCAGCACAGTGACTGTACGGTCTCCCAGTGGGAAACAGCAGCTCTTCAATGTGAACCAAAACAACAAGCTTCTGTACCAGGAGAGGGCGCTGCATTACACAGAAGGGAAGTACATCATTGAAGTCAAGGGCAGTGCTTGTGCCTCAGTGCAGGTCAGTGAATACAAATCTCTCATCCCAGTCCTGTGGCACAAGATGCACTTTAATATATATTACTGTGATCAAACATTTGAAGAAGCTTCTGGCTTGATTTCTAGTTCATTAAATACTTTGTCTAGCTTACAAAATGTTCTTATGGACAGGATGGTTTCCCTGACTACTTCTCTTCCACAGGTGGTGCTCCACTACAACATCCCTACTCCTACCAGAAGCACAACACTCGGTATCCAGGTGACTCCAGAGGCGGACTGCAACAGCAAGTCTTTGAGACCCAGAGTCATGCTGAAACTCAAGTCTCAGTAAGGATGAAGGACCATTTGGATTCATTTCTTTTCAATGCGTTGATTGATGACACGTTATTTTGGAGCATGTCTTCCGAATGGATTTGACCCAAATGAATTTGTTTCATTATACCTGTGTATTGGTTATTGACCTTCTAGTTGATACTTAGGCTTGGATCAGTACCAGTAAGACAAAGGCGGCAGCTTTTGTACTTGTTACTGTAAGGCAGCGTGAGCTTAATGGTTAAATAAGTCATTTGATTATTAGTAAGCACTTGTCAAATTCCAACTTTCAGTCGTTCTTTCACAGATATCGTGGAAAGCAGCCGACTACCAATATGATTATAGTGGATTTGAAAATGCTGTCTGGGTTTTCCCCAGATCCAGATTCTTTGGGGAGGGTGAGTTGTGGTGTGAACTTTATCCATGAAGGTCTTGCCTCATGTGACCCTTTCTAACGCTGAATGTTTTGGTCCATGCGATTTGAATGGTTTGTCTTCACAGCTGAGGGGTTTAAGTGAAGTGAATCGTGTTGATACCAAAGATGACCATGTGTTAATGTACTTGACAGAGGTGAGGCAAACCACCCGTCAGTTAGAAACGGTGCACATAACACCATATATAATGGGTTTAATTAAACAACATATTTAGCGAAGAGAACTATTGCTAAGATCATTTAATGATCAATGTGTTTGTTTTTCAACCAACAGTTAAAATCCCAATTTCCTTTCAACATCACCTTGGACATTATACAGGAGCTCCCAGTACAGAATCTAAAGCCTGCTGGGGTCAAGATCTACGACTACTACCAGCCAAGTAAGTATCTCTCTACTAACCCTCCCCAAAACATCCTTTTCCCCTCTTCTAAGTAACATTTGGTTAATTTACTGAGACTAACCTTTCTTACAGCTGACCAGGCTGAGACAGAATACATGTTCCCTTGCAAGTAGGGTTCTAAGCTGGTGAGCTACGTTGGATCTAGAATGATTGGTGATGAAATGTTTTCTATAGCAGACTCTTATACTATACATGTAGTGTAAATGATTAGGGAGACAATATTACTTTAATCTAAAGGCAGGTCAGTTTGGTAAAGCGTTCATTAAATGTATTTGTGCCTACAGATGGAGGATTATGTTGAGGTCACACCTGCAATCCTTGAGACTTCTTTGAAGAGCTGAAGTGAAACTATATATAACTGGAAATAAACTCATTAACTCTTTTCTGGAGCAGTTTGTTTTCTTCTGATTGTCACACTGATAAGCGGTGAATGCTGAGGTGAATATTTGAAGGTAGTGGTTCTAGTACCTGTGGAGTTAACTGGCCTATCAACTGTGGGAAACTCATGTGCATTATGTGAGTGGGGTACAGGAAACTGAAGAACAAACTATACCTCCAGGTCACCAGCTGTACAAAGGTCTGGTTTGTCTCATTTTGTCATGAACTCCTGTAGTTGTGAAGACCTGGTTCTTTTATTTCTCCTCAGGGAATCGTCTCAGAACATTTTTTAAAATGATATAAACATCTTACAAGGGAATAAGTCCTGGCTATGATCTCCTAATGACAAATGGTGTGGCTGTTTGAAAGATGTGGTCATTAACAAATCAAGGAGATTGACATACTGTTGCCAACACAGCTCACTAACATTTAGATGTTATTGTGGGTCAAGCAATGCTTGTTTCTAGCGCAGATAGAGCATGGCAGTTGCAATGAAAGGGTTGTGGGTTTGACTCTAATGGGGGACCAGTACGAACATTAATGCTCTGGCTAAATGACAAATGCAGTAGTTCAACAAACTCATTTAAAATGTAATTCAATATTAGGATGTTTAATGTCAGTGGTGTTGACAAATACTGTATATACAGTTGTGGCCAAAAGTTGAGTGACAAGTATCGGTCCCCACAAAGTTTGCTGCGTCAGTGTTTATGGCAATTTGCATATACTCCAGAATGTCATGAGTGATCAGATGAATTGCAAAGTCCCTCTTTGCCATGAAAATGAACTTAATCCCCAAAAAACATTTCCACTGCATTTCAGCCCTGCCACAAAAGGACCAGCTGCCATCATGTCAGTGATTGTCTCATTAACACAGGTGTGTGTTGACGAGGACAAGGCTGGAGATCACTCTGTCATGCTGATTGAGTCAGAATAACAGACTGGAAGCTTTAAAAGGAGGGTGGTGCTTGAAATCATTGTTCTTCCTCTGTCAACCATGGTTACCTGCAAGGAAACGCGTGCCGTCATTGCTTTGCACAAAGGGCTTCACAGGCAAGGATATTGCTGCTGGTAAGACTTTTGGAGGATGGCCTGGTGTCAAGAAGGGCAGCAAAGAAGCCACTTCTCTCCAGGATAAACATCAGGGACAGACTGATATTCTGCAAAAGGTACAAGGATTGGACTGCTGAGGACTGGGGTAGAGTAATTTTCTCTGAATCCCCTTTACGATTGTTTGGGCCATCCGTAAAACACCTTGTCCGGAGAAGACAAGGTGAGCGCTACCATCAGTCCTGTCATGCCAACAGTAAAGCATCCTCAGACCATTCATGTGTGGGGTTGCTTCTCAGCCAAGGGAGTGGGCTCACTCACAATTTTGCCTAGGAACACAGCCATGAATAAAGAATGGTACCAACACATCCTCCGAGAGCAACTTCTCCCAACCATCCAAGAACAGTTTGGTGACGACCAATGCCTTTTCCAGCATGATGGAGCACCTTGCCATAAGGCAAAAGTGATAACTAAGTGGCTCTGGGAACAAAACATTTTGCGTCCATGGCCAGGAAACACCCCAGACCTTAAACCCCAGACCTTAATCCCATTGAGAACTTTTTTTTTTTTTACCTTTTATTTTACTAGGCAAGTCAGTTAAGAACAAATTCTTATAACTTGTGGTCGATCCTCAAGAGGTGGTTGGACAAACAAAAACCCACAACTTCTGACAAACTCCAAGCATTGATTATGCAAGAATGGCCTGCCATCAGTCAGGATGTGGCCCAGAAGTTAATTGACAGCATGCCAGGGCGGATTGCAGAGGTCTTGAAAAAGAAGGGTCAACACTGCTATTGACTAAACTGAATGTCATTGTCAATGAAAGCCTTTGACACTTATGGAATACTTGTAATTATACTTCAGTGTACCATAGTAACTACTGACATAAAGATCTAAGAACACTGAAGCAGCAAACTTTGTGGAGACAAATACTTGTCATTCTCAAAACTTTTGGCCACAATTGTACATGAGATTAGTGAAATGTTAGTGGCCAGTGTTACGTCCCTCTCGCTCTCCCTGTTTCCTTCTGTTCTGACTCTGTTTTCCAGTTTGGACACAGGTGGAGCTGATTGGGTCGTTAGCTGACAAGGGGCACCTGGGTTGATTCAGGCTTTGATATAAATCCCATTGTTCAGACCTGACTGTCGCTCTCTCAGCCTGCACCCTGTTTTTGTGGTTTGTAGTATTTTTGGGTTTACTTTTTGATTAGATGCACCATTCAACACTTACACCTTATATTCATTCCACTTGCATCCAAACACCACCACTACACTCTTCATGTCCACTTTCACACCTCACAGTTACTATTGTTTGTATAGTTTTGTTTTGTTTAGTTATTTAATAAATATCTATTAAACCCTTAACTCTGTCAAAGTGTGGACTCCCTTGTTTGTCACTCTCTATGAGCCGGGTTGTGACACCAGTGATTCCAAGTCTATAGCACAGCCTCTAAGTTGCAGCGTTGTAACTGGGTGGAAGCTGGCTAGTGATGGCTAACAGTCTGGCCTGGAGAGAAGCTGTTTTCCCAGTCCCAGCGTTGATGCAGCTGTACTGACCTCACCTGGGTTTTAGGCAAGACATTTGTTCAGCGTCGTGAGGTTGAGGCACTATTGTGCTTTCTTAACCACACTGGATGGTCCATTTCAGAGCGTCAGTGTACGGCGAGCAACTTGACGCTTTCCTCCACCTTCTGTGCGTTGATGTGGATAGGGCCATGCGCCATCTGTTTTCAGAAGTCGACGATCAGCTCCTTTTTGTTTTGACGTTATTTTCCTGGCACCATATAAAGATCAATGGATACATATCAACCCAATTCAGTGGTCACTTAAGGGTAGAATGATAAAGTGCATTCTATCCAAAAACTCAAATGATCAGATTAGGACTGTGACAGTTGGATCTGGTAATGCTGGATCCAACCACCCTGTAGTCCACTCCCATTGTTAAGGCCAAATACACATATCTGCAAGGATTCCATCAGTGGTGTTATCGGGTTGCTTTTTGTTTTGGGAATGGGATAATATACAAACATGTTTCAGAACATTTGAAAAATACAATTTTATTGAGTACATTTATTGGTGTCTTTTCAGTTTAAAATATGAAAATATAATGAATTAGTTATTAGTTGATGTAAAACTCTAAATGTACTGATTTGAATGTTATTTGTTTTGGAGAGGGGTCGTGAGAAACTGTCAAAGAAATGGTATCCCCACTAAAACCGTTTGAATCCCACTGGGCTGGTGGGATTTACCACCATATTTATTCTACTGGTCATTTCAAATCTGTGACAAGTGCACACTGGGAGGAAGGAGAGAGAATTGGGACAAAGTCCCTATATCTCTATAGGGATTCCACCCTCTTGTCGTATCATGTAGAGAAGGCTTAGGACTTCCTTTTTCTGGGCAGCAGAGGAGGGGAGAGGGGGGTGGCCAGAGATTCCTCTTTGACCGGTGTGGCTGAGGAGGTGGGTGGTAACCCCGAACCAGGCTCCAGCTTCAACCTGGAGGTCTTAGTGGAGTGTGGTGAGCCAGCTTTAGGCCTCTTGGTTGGGGAGGCTTGGTGGGCGGAGGGGCAGCTGTGCTGGTTCAGACACACAGAGCAGAGAGGATTGACAGGTAGACACACCTGTTGACCAAACCCCACCAGCAACCAGTTGATCTCACTCCATAGATCCCTGTGTCGGGGAAGTGAGAGGAAGATCATCAATCACCGTCTTCATCAAAATCATAATGTAAGTAAGTAAGAGTATGTGTAAGAGTATGTGCCTTCAGAAAGTATTCACACCCTTTGACTTTTTCCACGTTTTACAGCCTGAATTTAAAATGGATTACATTTACATTTTGTCACTGGCCTACCCACAATACCCCATAATGTGGAATTATGTTTACCACAACAACTTGGGAGGTTTTCCAATGCCTCACAATGGGTTGGTAGATGGGTAAAAATAAAAACAGCAGATATTTAATATCCCTTTCAACATGGTGAAGTTATTAATTACACTTGGGATGGTGTATCAAAAAAAGACAAAATCAATTTTAATCCCACTTTGTAACACAACAAAATGTGGAAAAAGTCATGGGGTGTGAATACTTTGAAGGCAGTGTATAGTGTGTGTGTGTTACCCTCCAGAAGCCGACGGGGTAGATGAGTTGTCCCAGTGTGTCATCGTCAGTGTTGACTATGTTGTCCACCGTACAGCCATGATCCCTGAGTCTCTGCAGAGCTGCACTGGTCACCTGGTACCTAGTCTGGCTAGACAACATCAGACACCAGTACCTGGTAACGTCTCACCTGGTGGGAGAGAGAATAGGTGGTGGGAAGTGGGCATCTTTTAGATAGTAAAGTACACAAGATATACAGAAGTATATGGACACCCCTTCAAATGAGTGGATTCGGCCATTTCAGCCACACCCATTGTGGACAGGTGTATAAAATCGATCACACAGCCATTTAATCGCCATAGACAAACATTGGAAGTGGAATGTCCTTACTGAAGAGCTCAGTGGCACCGTCATAGGATGCCACCTTTCCAACAAGTCAGTACGTATTAACAGCACTTACAGCTGCCCCGGTCAACGATAAGTGCTGTTATTGTGAAGTGGAAATGTCTAGGAGCAACAACGGCTCAGCCACACAAGCTCACAGAACGGGATCACTGAGTGCTAAAGTGCGTAAAAATCGTATGTCCTCGGTTGCAACACTCACTACCGAGTTCCAAACTGCCTCTAGAAGCAACGTCAGCACAAGAACTGTTCGTCGGGAGCTTCATGAAATGGGTTTCCATGGCCAAGCAGCCGCACACAAGCGTAAGATCACAATGCGCAATGCCAAGCGTCGGCTGGAGTGGTGTAAAGCTCGCCGCCATTAGATAGATAGGTACTTTATTGATCCCCCGGGGGGGAAATTTCATTGTCAAGCAGCTACAACAAAACACAGGGCAGGTGCAAAATGCCACAACGAAAGTACACAAAAGACAGATACACGGTACATGATACATAGAGCGGCAGTATGAAAAAGTATAGAAATACAAGATATCTGGAGTGCAAAAAAAACAACTATAAAAAGACATTGCATAGTATGGGTGGTTGGCTGAATATGTACACTATACATTGGTGGATGTTGGATGGTTAGCTATACTATACAGGTCGATGGCAGAGAAATACTTCAGTAGCTAAAAATGCGTATGATATGAGCGAGGGTAATAATAGTTTACTTAATAGACAGACTGGCTAAATGAACAGGTAAGTGAACATTTTGCATGGTTAAATGAGCTGTACAGGTAAGTATACATTTATATTTACAGATAAGTGAATACTTGCATGGTTACACAAACTGTACAGGTAAATGACAGGAAAAGATACTTTAATAGCTAAATGTGTGTATGATATAATTTGGGGTAATAATAGTAATTCCCTTAAAATACAGTCCTTAGTGCGCAGGGTTTAATTACAGACAACTGCACGTATTGCACATTCGATATACTAAAAGCAATGAGAAAAGGTGCAACTGACAGGATACTAATATGCATTCCTGAGTGAATGCCTACGTAGGTTAGGTCCAAGAATTACTTACAATATTGCACGTGATATGATATAACAACTGTACATGAGTATGTATATACAGACCTGCATGAATAAATAGGTCCTGAGTGAATGAGTGCTGAAGGACCAGAGTTACTCACGGATGGATGCATAATTGTTAAACTAGGTCCTAACACCCCAACAGTTCCAGATCTATGTTGCCGACGGCACGGCACCCCGGTGAGGCATTATATAGTCTAATAGCCGCCAGCAGGAAGGACCTCCTGTAGCGCTCTCTGGCACATTGTGGTGGGATCAGTCTGTGACTGAAAGTGCTCCTCTGCGTCATAACCATAGCGTGCAGAGGGTGGGTGACGTTGTCCATGATGGCCAGCAGTTTGGCCAGGATCCGTCTCTCCGCCACCTCCTCTAGAGTGTCAAGGCTCGCTCATCCCCAGGACAGAGCTAGCCTTCCTGTTCAGCTTATTTACACGAGAAGTATCACCGGCTTTGATGTTAGCTCCCCAGCACACCACTGCAAAAAATAAAAACACAGACTGGTAGAAGGTATGCAGTAGTTTACTGCACACGTTGAGGGACCTGAGCCTCCTCAGAAAGTAGAGTCGGCGCAGGGTGATTTGCGCAGGGTGATTCGTGATTGCATTCGTTTTGTAACCGGGCTGGCTCCCGGCATGAGCCAGGTGCCGCCAAAGGCGAAGTCAAAACAAAGTGATGTAGCTCAAGCACGTGGAGCAATGATTTAGGATTCGGATTTGTAATATGCATGCAATAGGCCTAAGCGTTTGGTCTTGATACAATCCCCATTATGTGCTTTAAGTGCCTTTCCAATGTTGGAAAATTCGAACATTTTAAGGAAAATACATGTATGTTCCTGAACGACGCACCATGCTGCCTTGTTGACAAGATTACTGTTCGATTTGAGATGGGCGCTCCTCCCTACCGGCTTTGCCAGGTCACGTGCACCCCGGTTTAGCCCAATCGAACTCCTTCAATACCCAGCAGGTGTGCGCACTTAGTTATTAGAAAACAAATTCGTGACTAGAGGCGTACCTGCAGGATATTTAAGAGGACATGACTGAGGAGTATCATTTTTAAATCGACAAACAATCCGCCGTGGTGAGTATACCTACACCACAGGTGTTATTGCAATTTGTGGCGCAGTCGTTATTCCCATAAGAGAAAGTTAATAGATAACTTGTTTTACTTTCCTCTGATATTTTACAGGCTATACCAAATACAATCCAAACGGGTTTAGAAACAGAGTAGTCTGTGCGCACTAGACAAACATTGATTTTTGTTAATCACTCTCACACAGATATCATTAACATGGCATAGTCATGCGGAAATGTGTAGCATTGCAGGAAATAAACTGTAAAACTGCCACTTTTATTCTCTCTGCCACATGGCAAAATTAGTAGAATTGCATGAAATTGATCATAAATAAATAAAAAAAATTCTTTGTCCCTTGGCAAAATACCAGAAAATTATTTTTTTTTAAAAGGAAAAATGTCTGTCAAGAGGGAGGCTGCTAAAATGTATCCCATCTAGACACAACCTCTAGACAGTGCAGTAGAGGACTTCCCAGTAGGAATACTGAGTCATAACTGACTTATTTTTCCCTTTTAGTCATGGTTCTTCATGGGCTTCAGGTTTGGAGATGGATACTCTTTGCCTGCATTCACTGGCTTTGTGTCTGTCAAACTCCAAGGCCGTAAGTAAATCTGCAGTTAGAATTTATTAATCAGAACTGCGGCGTCTTGGTGTAACATTCTGTTAGAGCAGTTTATCTACCCTTTCTGCAGTTCTTTATTCCCCACACAGTATATTTCACCTAGGTTTGTGTTTAGAGGTACCCTCATTAGGTAACTGATTTTCCTGTTGATGGGTGTGTTCTCTGTAGGGTTTACATAGTAGCCATTCCTGCAGTGATCCAGGCAGGCTCAGAGGCCAAGCTTTGTGCCAGCCTTCTACAGCCCAACGAGACACTGATCATGACTATATCTCTGATGGCTGATGGACAGAACAAAAGACTTCTCCACAAGCGTTCTGACCAAGCGTTTCACAGCTGCTTCCAGTTTCAGGTCAGCCCAGCACTGGTGGATATCCAGAACATTCCATTAAGAGTGTACTGTACTTAACAGCTTTGATACATCTTAGTTTCTCTGTGAAACATCAATGTGGTAGCCTACCACAACTTTTCTGTGATTCAGGGTCAAATTTGTACCAGGTTTTGATTGAATGCTACTATACACTATCTAGACAATATATATATATATATGCCACTTAAATGCTTTTGAGTGCATAATATGATCCCTGCAGGAATTAAACACACTACCTTGAAGTTGCTAGTGGCACACTCTTACCAAATGGGCCACACGGCACCACCATTGAATGTGCTATGTTTTTGGTTCATTAGTTAACAAGTGTTGCCCTCCCTGTCTCTGTCAGGCCCCTCATGTGAAGAGTGAAAAAGTGCACAACTTTAAGGTGGAAGTTCGAGGTGAAACGTTTCTATCAACAGAAGAGCGTAAGGTCTTGATTAAACCCTACAGCCCTATGACATTCATCCAAACGGACAAACCAATCTACAACCCAGGACAAACCGGTAACGTTAGACAGTACATTCAGTCTGGTTGCTAAGAAACAGGACAATTACATGATGGCATGTTCTGTTATGGATTACTCAGGAGTTCCCAAACTTTTTGGGCCCTGTACCCCATTTTGATACAAACAATTTTCCATGACCCATGTTCCTTTTATTTGGGGCAATGGCTGTATTACAGTAAGGTCTGATGGTAATTCTATATGAATTTGGAAGTGATTGCAATTCTTCAGAAAAGTGTTCAGAAGATGATCAGGCAATAGTTGTATGATCTTCAGTGTAGAAAAGAACACCATTGCTGTCAATGAGCTTCGCCCCAGTCTGAGTTGGTGCCTGGTCCTGTCCACCGTCATTCATGGCTTATGAGCATTCTAGAGGGAAACTAGACTCCTGAAGAGCCTCATATTTCAGTAATGGGGTGCAGATACAGGAAGAAATCCACTGGGTTCACTCAGGATGTGTTCCCTGGAACGGAGTTCACTCAGGATGTGTTCCCTGGAACGGTGTTCACTCAGGATGTGTTCCCTGGAACGGAGTTTGAACAGACATGTTACAATATGATCCCCTTGTAGACCTCGTCATTAGATATTTATAGTGTAAATGTTTTCAAAACTCAGTGCAGTTTTCCTTTATCTGCAATTGATTAATTTGGGGCCTTAGTACCAACGTTGTAAAATATTATCCGGAGTAGCTGTAAAAAGTTCTAGTAACTTCCCCAGTTTTCCAGAAATACTTGGTGAAAGAGCCCTGAAATAAGGATGTAGATCTTGGACTCCTCCAACCAATTTTTCTGGAAAACCTGGGAATTTTGATTTGTCAAATAGTGCTTCTAATATTCTCATAGATTGCTTGTCTTGTCATTGGCTTTTTACAGTGCATTTTAGAGTCGTGACCTTGGATACCAATTTTATCCCTGTCAATCAGCTGGTGAGTTGAAAAATGTACCTTAGATCAGTTTATTTTTCCAACTGAACATGGATACAGGAGTATTGCAATACTGTGATGGCCATGGCAATCTGGTATTATGTAACACAATGCACAGAAATGTACCAGCCAGTACATGGGGTTTCTATTCATATATGTCAGCTTGAAATATATGGGATAATATTTTACTTGGATTGAATTGACCGTCCCAGTGCAAATGCTACATGTGGGGTTTACTTGAAGAGACCAAGCCAATCACCTGTCTAGTTCCTATAGTTATAGACAGCGAGGCTCTGCTGATTTATTTTGGAATTGGTTTTATGTTTCATGAATAACACATTCTCTTGTCTTTGCCCTTCACAGTACAACATTGTGGAACTGGAGGTAAGACTTAGTCTAACTTTATGACTGTCACTAAATAATGCCACCATCTGGGCAGGTCATTAATTTCCCTCTACTGTAGAAGTTGGCTAAATGCTGCCAGTCAGCATTGGGATCTGGGCCCCCTTCAATAAGCAAATGTTGTGCAACGTTGCATATGGAGGTGACTCCTTGTCCTCTATACTGTTATCTGAACGTTTTTAACGTTGTCCTGCTGAACGAACCAACAGGATGTGAATCAGAACAGGATTGGACAGTGGGTCAACACTACATCCAGTGGTAACATCCTGCAGCTATCTCACCCCCTGAACTCTGAAGCACCTGTAGGATCCTATACCATCGTAGTGTGGATTGGTGAAGACTACAAAATATACCAGAACTTCAAGATAGACAAGTATGGTAGGTTGAGCCTTTTTTTTTACCTGTCATGCTTGCTAATGTTGTGGCCGTTGAATCGATGCATCACAGCCATGGAACATTCTAGAGTTGACTGCTGTTCTTTATCTGTAGTTTTACCAAAGTTTGAGATCAAAATGAACCTCACCGACGAGATCAACATTGTTCAAGAAAAGTATAAAGTGGAAGTCTGTGCAACGTGAGTAAACACTAACGGTGCTGTACTGTATTTACAAGATGTGTAACTCCACTAAATGTCATTACCTAATCGCTTTACGCTACTGCAGTTCTTGGGGTTTAAATACTATTTGAAGTATATCATTTACTTTCACATTTCAAAGTAAGTTTTTGGCTGTTTGGAAATGCATGTGTTTGGACGAACACATAATTATTTAAAATACTTAAATATGCATGTAGGCTAATTTAACCTAGGCCTGCACTAATGACCCATGCTAATTCAAGACTTAGTGCTGCTGCTATAATCCCAGAGTTTGGTACTGTGGCATTTACATGAACAGCTGGTTCTGTATTCATAAAGCATCTTGGCTTAGAATTGCTGCTCTAGGATCAGGTCCACCCCTGACATGTCATTATGATACAAAAGTTAAAACTGATCCATTCTGAGGCTTTATGAATACAGGTCTAGATTCATTGACAATGTTAAATGCTTGACTTAAAGCCTGCAGGTATGCACAAGCCTTTATGTCATGTTAGGATTTTAATATAGTAACTGTCTATGTAGGAAATGGTTTTGATTTGTTTGTCTTGGGAATTGAAATCAGATACACGTACGGGCAGCCTGTACCTGGTAAAGCAGGGATGAAGTTGTGCCGACCCTTGGTGGAAAATGCAGTGATACCAATCACAATTGATGAGAGAAATCCACAAGGAGTTCCTGATTACACACCTCCATGCCACGAAGAGTCAATACAGGTTTGTATGCTTTCCTAAAACTAGTAGTTCGGGTTTTATAACTTTTTTTTAATATGATTGAATTGATTTAAATCTAATCTTAATGTGTGGTTCTGCTTGATTTTCCCAGATGGACCAAGCTGGCTGTGCTTCTTACGTCTTCAACATGGCAATTTTCACAAAGAATGCAGGAGAGAAATTGCTAGGAGACGTGCTTAGTTTCCATGCAGAAGTACAGGAGGAGGGAACAGGCAAGTCCTCTATCACAATCACTTGGAGATGAAGGGTTGTATTGAGTAAATTACATGATGTAACTATTGCTTGTTTCATAAGATCAGGGTTTCCCAAACTGGGACCCCTCCGGGGGAACGTTTTTGTTTGACCTAGCACTACACAGCTGATTAAAATACCCAACTCATCAAGCTTTGATTATTTGAATCCGCTGTAGTTCATACTGTGTAAGAAAGCAGTTTGATTTTTGGTGCTACAGCATTTTATAGATTTTGTCTGTTTAAATCATGTTTTTAATATCCTGTGTAAAACTGCACTGCAATTCAGTTTATGCATTGTAAACTGCCTTTCTGCATGATGGTAATTGTGAAATATACCATCTTATTATCATTTGTTTTCCTTTGACAGGTATTACACGGTCAGAGGATAAACTCATAGCGCTCTCCTATGTGATTGGGGAACTCACCTTTGTTGACCTGCCCAAAATCTATGCACATGGATCAATTATTGAGGGCAAGGTAAGTCTAAATGGTGTTACTGTTGCATTGTGGATGTTTGGTCTTTGTCCTGCTTCTTGAACTACTAGTATGTTGTAGGTAATGATGAAAATGTAGCATCACTTCATTCATTCAACACCCCCCTTTCCCTCAGATTCATGCTGTTCACTTCAACAACACACCCATCTCTGACATGTTAGTCTTCCTGTTGGAGGAGAAAGGCTGGTCCTCATATCTACGACTACAGAACCTAACCACGGACAGTCATGGTATTGCCAGGTTCTCCATCAACACAACCAATATGCCCAAAGAGAATATTAACCTCCTAGTAAGTATGATTCCTGTATTGTGTTAGAGTAAAAACAATGTGCACCGCTTGGGTCCATAGGACAGTTGGGGAAACACTGCCCTAAGGCCTTGGCCCTATGCCCTAAGGCCTTGGCCCTATGCCCTAAGGCCTTGGCCCTATGCCCTAAGGCCTTGGCCCTATGCCCTAAGGCCTTGGCCCTATGCCCTAAGGCCTTGGCCCTATGCCCTAAGGCCTTGGCCCTATGCCCTAAGGCCTTGGCCCTATGCCCTAAGGCCTTGGCCCTATGCCCTAAGGCCTTGGCCCTATGCCCTAAGGCCTTGGCCCTATGCCCTAAGGCCTTGGCCCTATGCCCTAAGGCCTTGGCCCTATGCCCTAAGGCCTTGGCCCTATGCCCTAAGGCCTTGGCCCTATGCCCTAAGGCCTTGGCCCTATGCCCTAAGGCCTTGGCCCTATGCCCTAAGGCCTTGGCCCTATGCCCTAAGGCCTTGGCCCTATGCCCTAAGGCCTTGGCCCTATGCCCTAAGGCCTTGGCCCTATGCCCTAAGGCCTTGGCCCTATGCCCGGATCTGAAGATTGGATTGGTAATAGCATGGTGAAACCTCCACCTAGCCTATCAGAGGGTGAGGTGGATCTGTACCAAGCTGCTTACACCTGTTATCCCACTGTGTATAGAACATAGGGGTTGATTTAGGATTGAGCCTTTACTCTCCCTTCTGTTCCTATCCAGGTAAGTGACACCCCACAAGTAGAGTATCCAGGATACAGGGTCCCCCATTTCAACAGAGGGCACCGTGTACTCTCACTGATCCAGCCCGCTGCCCCTGACACTGAACAGTCCAGCTCCCTGGCTATTCAGAAGATGGAGAACCCACTGGCATGTGGGGTGGAAGTGTCAATCACCATCCACTATGCCATCGTAAGGGAGACCTGCCCAAAGGGGTTTCTCCAGCCTGTCTTCTACCTGGTGAGTAGACCCAGGAACAAGTTGACAACCTGCAAAACCCAGGGTGCCATATTTCCTAATTGCACTACTTTTGACTGTTGAAAATGAGGCTGGGAAATGGCTGATATGACAAAGGATGTTCCTCTATAACACATACTCTTAATCATAGACCGTTAGCCACCATTAGTGTTAGCCACCTACATAACGTTAACAAATTGGACTCTGTAACATATCATACATTTTGCAAAGTCATTACCCATACAAAATGGATGGACATCCACAAATTGACACATATGACACTTAAGTCTTCTTTGGAGTGTCCCGGATTAGTTTACCATGTTACGTCTACCCCTTGAGTCCAGGTTGCTGCGTCTGTTGTTGAGGACTTTTCCCTTTCCCTCCAGGCCTTATCCAGAGGAGTCATAGTTCAGCATGGACTCGTGCATGTTACTGTGCAGCAGGACTGTCCTGGTGAGTGAGTTTAATTAAGTGATTCTGAATGTTCTGGAAGGTGCTTAATGACAGTGTGACCTGCTCTTGCTTTGCAGTAGCTGAGGGTGAACTCACCTTGACGTTGGCAGTGGTTCCAGAGATGGCGCCGGTGGTTCAACTCCTGGTGTACAGTATGCTACCCAGTGAGACTGTCATTGCCCACAGCATGAACTTCCCCACTGAGAAATGCTTCAGGAACAAGGTGTGTGTGTGTGTGTGCAGGAGTCTTGCACATCAGACATGTTCTCATTTTATGAAAGGTGTGGAGTATTTCCATGCCCATAGATACTGTATCATACCTGAAGTAAAGGTGTATGTGTGTGGCAGGTGTCTGTGGCGTTCTCACCCTCCAATGCGGTCCCAGGGGAGAAGAACACCCTGCATCTCTCGGCCCAGCCTGGTTCCCTCTGTGGCCTCAGTGCTGTGGACCAGAGTGTTGGCATCATGGAGCCAGGGAAGAGGCTACATGCTGACAAGGTAACATAACTCACTGAAGTGAACAGTTATACACCATACCTACTGTTGGTGCTGCTGGGAATACAACTAACCTCAGGGGAATAACCAGACATGGAGGGGTCTGTTCACTGTTGGCCATTTGGTCTGCTTTTATCAAAGGTACTGGGACTCATTCTCTGGGTTGATTCCCACTTTCTATTGAGTATCAGTAAGTGGAAAGCACCTCCCTATTGATATCTAATGAGGTAATATTCTGGGTTGTGTTCATAGGAGCGTTGTCTCAACATTTAACAATGGAAAACAAGTATCCTTGACTTTATAGTCCATTTGTCCAGGTTTCAGTCTGTTCTGTTTGGTCCCCAATGAACAAGGTCATGTGACACCTTCCCATATTGTCCCATTCCAGATTTTTGATTTGTTACCAGTCAAGGAGACTACTTATATTCCCTATGAGCTTGAAGAGCCGTTGGCGTGTTTGCGTGTAAGACCAAGGAGATTCATAATGCCATACCCAGATGGAACGTCTAGGGAGATGAATGATCCTTATGCAGTTTTTCAGGTAAATACTTCTGCCCTGCTCTCAACTCTGAAGCCATACTGTTACAATGTGTTCAACTTACATTTTACGTTGCTAAAAAAACCTCATATGCAATGACAAAAACAAAATGGACATTAATTTGATGCCGTTTCTAGACACTGGGACTGGCGCTAGTGACCAATCTACATATAAGAGTACCTTCCTGCCTCAGTTACCAGGGGAACCAGTACTATCGCTCCTATGGTGAGATGTCCTTACCAACCCTTCTCATCATTGCCAGAAGTCTTCAATGAGTCATGGGAAATTACTTTTTATTCTAACAAAGCCTGGTTAAACTGGTCTGAATGCTGCATGCACTCACCAGTGAGCACAGGATTCAGTCCATTTTTAACTTTTGTGTTCGTAGTAGCTTACAGCCATATGGCCAGGCCTGGATCAGCAGGTCCTAGTCTTGAAATGGCTTTAGCTGGTGGAGTTGCCCCTACACCACCACCACCCATACAGACGGACCGTAGGTTCTTCCCTGAGACATGGATTTGGGATCTTGTGGAAGTTGGGTAAGTGCTCTGCACAGTGAGCCAGACCTTAGGTGAAAACATATATATTTTGACCTCAATGGGTCTCCCTGGTTTGATTAAACTTAAATGCATTTGAAACATTAAAAGTTTTCAAATAATTAGTACAGTCATTCTCTATTAGACACTTGGGGGCTTTCTTTATTCCAGGGAGTCTGGCTCAGCAGATGTCTCCCTGACAGTCCCAGACACCATCACCACCTGGGAGACTGAGGTCTTCTGCCTGGGCCCCATTGGCTTCGGTCTGGCTCCTCTGGTGGTTCTCACGGTCTTCCAGCCCTTCTTTCTGGAGCTCGCCCTGCCCTACTCAGTCATCCGGGGAGAGCACTTTGAGCTGAAGGCCACCGTGTTCAACTACCTCTCCAAGTGCATCATGGTATAGCACTGCACCAGGATTGTTTCTTGAATTGAATTGAATTTGTCAGACTTACAAGTCTTCCCCTTGCAGGTTTCTGTGACTCCGGCGCGCTCCTCAGACTACACTCTCACACCCTTGAAAAATGTCCAGTACTCCTCATGCTTGTGTGCCAGAGGACGAAAGACCTTCAGTTGGACAATGGCACCCTCTGTCCTGGGCAAGTCTCAGTCTTCATTCCATTGAAAAAGCAGAATGGATGTCAACCTGGGTTGTGTACTGTCACTGTATTGGGTATTGTGTAATCTGTACTGTCTGGCGATGTGTGTAGGGGTTTTGAATGTGTCCTTTAGTGCAGCGGCTGTCCATTCTCACACTGCGTGTGACAAAGAGATTGTGGACGTACCAGAGAGGGGACGCATTGACACAGTCACACGGAGCCTGCTGGTGAAGGTATGTAGTTTACTACTGTGGGGGAACTAATGTTAGGTTGCATAATATGTTCTAGTGTAACTGCCTCTGAAAAGAATCTCTCCTCTCCTCCAGGCTGAGGGAACAGAAAAGGCTGACACCCACAACTGGTTGCTGTGTCGAACTGGTCAGTATGAATGAACGTTGAATGTTCCCGGTGATGGACATGATCTGCATCGTGTCATCTTTGTGTCCACAGGAGAAGCTCTGACAGAGGTGGAACTGAAACTCCCTCAGAATGTGGTGGCTGGATCTGCTAGAATTTCAATCTCAGTTCTGGGTAAAATAAACCACTGGTGTCGTGCTGGAAAAATGCAACCCTTTTCCAGTGATAATGCTGTTGGCTAAAGAGGATCATCTTACTGAAGTTCCTTGTTTCTCTGTAGGTGACATCCTTGGTCGGGCCCTCAACAACCTGGATGGACTGTTACAGATGCCGTATGGGTGTGGAGAGCAGAATATGGCCCTCCTCTCCCCCAATATCTACATCCTGGAGTACCTGAGGAACACTAAGCAGCTCACCCCAGCCATCCTAGATAAGGCCACCAAGTTCCTCACTAGTGGTAGAAGAGTCCCTTCAATCTGGGTGTATTCATTATGCACCAAACTGGGCTGATTTTATTAGAATTATTTGTATTTTCCCCCAATGAGGTTTAAGTTTTGCATGAACTATTTAAAGTGTTTCTCCACGGTGTTCCCTAATGACTAGGACCCTGCAGTCATGTAACTGGACTTACAGTACAGATGACATCAGTGTCTTAACAGAACATCCCTGAACAACACATGGAGGGACTTCCACAGTTTCCTACTGAAATCATTTGCTTGTAGAATATTGCGTCTGCATCCCAAAGTGCACTATGTAAAGAACAGGGTGCCATATCTAGTGTAGTTCTCAACCCTGTTCCTGGAGAGATGCTGTCCTCAAGGGTTTCACTCCAACCCTAATCTAGCTACCTTCTAATAATTAGCTGGTTGAGCTGAATCTGATTAATTACAACTTGGGTTGGAGTGAACCTACAGGAGGGCAGCTCTAAGGAACAGTGTTGGAGTACCCTGATATAGGGTGCCATTTGGGGCCCAAACTCTATGACTAATAAAAACCACTTGGTCACTGTTCATGCTAAACCCACCAACAGGTTACCAAAGGCAGCTGAACTACAAGAATGCTGATGGTGCATACAGCACGTTTGGACAAGGCTTGGGGAACACTTGGTGAGTACTTGGCTTGTCTTTCACCTACTGGTAAATAACTTTGAATGAAGTATTGACCAATCAAATGGAATCTCTTGCAGAGAGACTACTGATGTGAACACGTGATAAGCTTTAAGTCATGTTTATGACAGCATATGTTATTATGATGGGGCTTTTAAAGAAAGTTCTTTCCTCAGGCTGACTGCTTTTGTCTTGAGATCTTTTGGCAAAGCACGGTCTTTCATCTATATTGACCCGGCAAAAATGGAGGAATCCAAAACTTGGTTGGAACGTCAACAAGGCAAACATGGCTGTTTCAGAATTTTGGGGAAACCTTTCAACAGAATAAAGGTATTTATATTGCAATAAACTGAACGATAGACGTAGTCTGTTTTGTCAGGTTGGATCGTTAGTATTTTGACTTTGTTTTACAGGGAGGAGTGACTGAAGTCACCCTGACTGCTTACATCACTGCTTCATTGCTGGAGTTACACCGGTCAGTGTCGGTAAGTAGCCTCACTCCATATAACCATTACAGGCAACTAGGTTTACCTCCTGTATGAAGTCTGTATACATCTTGCATAAACTGTCACATACAGTTTCTACAGTAATTTCTCTGAAAGTAGCCTGTAAGAATGAGCATTACCATAAGCACATCTGAAGGGTATAGTGTAGTTACTACGGATAGGCTCTGTATGCTACTGTTAAGTTAGACAGGACTGGTCCCAGATCAGTTTGTATTGTCTGATTTCACCTTTTTAAGTCTGTCCTTAATCCACAATTTGAACTGCCTGAGGCACCAGAACAGCAAGTCCAAAACTGATCTGTGACCAGGCTAGCATGTTATTTTGTGCTCCAGGATCTTGTTGTGGACCACAGCTTGTCTTGCCTGAAGAACTCCACCAGTGATTTGTCTAACACCTATGCTACTGCTCTGCTGGCCTACACCTTCACCCTGGCAGGGGACATGGAGACACGGGCCCAGCTGCTGCGACACCTCAACACCATCTCATTACAAGAGGGTGCGCTATATCCTGATCCCAGATCTGTTAGTGCTGTCTTTCCTTAATTGAGCTTGCCTAGACAATGGATTACTCCTAAAATTGCAAACTCTCGGCCCGTCTGTCACTCCAGATAAACTC
This sequence comes from Thymallus thymallus, assembly GCA_023634145.1. NCBI lineage: Eukaryota > Metazoa > Chordata > Actinopteri > Salmoniformes > Salmonidae > Thymallus > Thymallus thymallus. The sequence goes on along the minus strand of CM042394.1, from coordinate 18,615,517 downwards.
AATCAAACAGCCAGTAAATGTATATAAGACTAAAATACTATTTGAACTTTCAGTGTGTATGATGAATAAGCTAGTCCTTATTCTGACTCGTGTGCTCCTCCACCCTCAGGGGGTCTCCTGCACTGGTCCCAGACCTCAGAGACCTCCCCCTCCCTGGAGGTGGAGATCAGCGCCTATGTTCTGCTGGCGTACCTCAGTGCTTCTCGTCAGTCTACCTCTGACCTGGGCTACGCCTCCCGCATTGTCAGGTGGCTGGTGAGGCAGCAGAATGCCTACGGAGGCTTCTCCTCCACACAGGTATACTTCCCAAACACTGGTGGTCTGAAATGGCACCATGTGCTGTGCACTAGTAGAGGCCTTATGACTTCTATCAGACCACAGGCATGTATGTAGTCTTAATGTCCAACCTGGTGATGTTAACTTGTAGAGCCACGAAATCATGGATGGAATTGTGAAATGGTCACTTTAGGAACTGTTCAATGTAAAATGGCGTTTCATTTTTTTTATTTATTGTCCATTGGTCTGTCTAGGACACAGTGGTGGCCCTCCAGGCCCTGGCTCTCTACTCCACCAGGGTGTTCAGTAGAGTAGGAGGAGCCAGCACAGTGACTGTACGGTCTCCCAGTGGGAAACAGCAGCTCTTCCATGTGAACCAAAACAACAAGCTTCTGTACCAGGAGAGGGCGCTGCATTACACAGAAGGGAAGTACATCATTGAAGTCAAGGGCAGTGCTTGTGCCTCAGTGCAGGTCAGTGAATACAAATCTCTCATCCCAGTCCTGTGGCACAAGATGCACTTTAATATATATTACTGTGATCAAACATTTGAAGAAGCTTCTGGCTTGATTTCTAGTTCATTAAATACTTTGTCTAGCTTACAAAATGTTCTTATGGACAGGATGGTTTCCCTGACTACTTCTCTTCCACAGGTGGTGCTCCACTACAACATCCCTACTCCTACCAGAAGCACAACACTCGGTATCCAGGTGACTCCAGAGGCGGACTGCAACAGCAAGTCTTTGAGACCCAGAGTCATGCTGAAACTCAAGTCTCAGTAAGGATGAAGGACCATTTGGATTCATTTCTTTTCAATGCGTTGATTGATGACACGTTATTTTGGAGCATGTCTTCCGAATGGATTTGACCCAAATGAATTTGTTTCATTATACCTGTGTATTGGTTATTGACCTTCTAGTTGATACTTAGGCTTGGATCAGTACCAGTAAGACAAAGGCGGCAGCTTTTGTACTTGTTACTGTAAGGCAGCGTGAGCTTAATGGTTAAATAAGTCATTTGATTATTAGTAAGCACTTGTCAAATTCCAACTTTCAGTCGTTCTTTCACAGATATCGTGGAAAGCAGCCGACTACCAATATGATTATAGTGGATTTGAAAATGCTGTCTGGGTTTTCCCCAGATCCAGACTCTTTGGGGAGGGTGAGTTGTGGTGTGAACTTTATCCATGAAGGTCTTGCCTCATGTGACCCTTTCTAACGCTGAATGTTTTGGTCCATGCGATTTGAATGGTTTGTCTTCACAGCTGAGGGGTTTAAGTGAAGTGAATCGTGTTGATACCAAAGATGACCATGTGTTAATGTACTTGACAGAGGTGAGGCAAACCACCCATCAGTTAGAAACGGGGCACATAACACCATATATAATGGGTTTAATTAAACAACATATTTAGCGAAGAGAACTATTGCTAAGATCATTTAATGATCAATGTGTTTGTTTTTCAACCAACAGTTAAAATCCCAATTTCCTTTCAACATCACCTTGGACATTATACAGGAGCTCCCAGTACAGAATCTAAAGCCTGCTGGGGTCAAGATCTACGACTACTACCAGCCAAGTAAGTATCTCTCTACTAACCCTCCCCAAAACATCCTTTTCCCCTCTTCTAAGTAACATTTGGTTAATTTACTGAGACTAACCTTTCTTACAGCTGACCAGGCTGAGACAGAATACATGTTCCCTTGCAAGTAGGGTTCTAAGCTGGTGAGCTACGTTGGATCTAGAATGATTGGTGATGAAATGTTTTCTATAGCAGACTCTTATACTATACATGTAGTGTAAATGATTAGGGAGACAATATTACTTTAATCTAAAGGCAGGTCAGTTTGGTAAAGCGTTCATTAAATGTATTTGTGCCTACAGATGGAGGATTATGTTGAGGTCACACCTGCAATCCTTGAGACTTCTTTGAAGAGCTGAAGTGAAACTATATATAACTGGAAATAAACTCATTAACTCTTTTCTGGAGCAGTTTGTTTTCTTCTGATTGTCACACTGATAAGCGGTGAATGCTGAGGTGAATATTTGAAGGTAGTGGTTCTAGTACCTGTGGAGTTAACTGGCCTATCAACTGTGGGAAACTCATGTGCATTATGTGAGTGGGGTACAGGAAACTGAAGAACAAACTATACCTCCAGGTCACCAGCTGTACAAAGGTCTGGTTTGTCTCATTTTGTCATGAACTCCTGTAGTTGTGAAGACCTGGTTCTTTTATTTCTCCTCAGGGAATCGTCTCAGAACATTTTTTAAAATGATATAAACATCTTACAAGGGAATAAGTCCTGGCTATGATCTCCTAATGACAAATGGTGTGGCTGTTTGAAAGATGTGGTCATTAACAAATCAAGGAGATTGACATACTGTTGCCAACACAGCTCACTAACATTTAGATGTTATTGTGGGTCAAGCAATGCTTGTTTCTAGCGCAGATAGAGCATGGCAGTTGCAATGAAAGGGTTGTGGGTTTGACTCTAATGGGGGACCAGTACGAACATTAATGCTCTGGCTAAATGACAAATGCAGTAGTTCAACAAACTCATTTAAAATGTAATTCAATATTAGGATGTTTAATGTCAGTGGTGTTGACAAATACTGTATATACAGTTGTGGCCAAAAGTTGAGTGACAAGTATCGGTCCCCACAAAGTTTGCTGCGTCAGTGTTTATGGCAATTTGCATATACTCCAGAATGTCATGAGTGATCAGATGAATTGCAAAGTCCCTCTTTGCCATGAAAATGAACTTAATCCCCAAAAAACATTTCCACTGCATTTCAGCCCTGCCACAAAAGGACCAGCTGCCATCATGTCAGTGATTGTCTCATTAACACAGGTGTGTGTTGACGAGGACAAGGCTGGAGATCACTCTGTCATGCTGATTGAGTCAGAATAACAGACTGGAAGCTTTAAAAGGAGGGTGGTGCTTGAAATCATTGTTCTTCCTCTGTCAACCATGGTTACCTGCAAGGAAACGCGTGCCGTCATTGCTTTGCACAAAGGGCTTCACAGGCAAGGATATTGCTGCTGGTAAGACTTTTGGAGGATGGCCTGGTGTCAAGAAGGGCAGCAAAGAAGCCACTTCTCTCCAGGATAAACATCAGGGACAGACTGATATTCTGCAAAAGGTACAAGGATTGGACTGCTGAGGACTGGGGTAGAGTAATTTTCTCTGAATCCCCTTTACGATTGTTTGGGCCATCCGTAAAACACCTTGTCCGGAGAAGACAAGGTGAGCGCTACCATCAGTCCTGTCATGCCAACAGTAAAGCATCCTCAGACCATTCATGTGTGGGGTTGCTTCTCAGCCAAGGGAGTGGGCTCACTCACAATTTTGCCTAGGAACACAGCCATGAATAAAGAATGGTACCAACACATCCTCCGAGAGCAACTTCTCCCAACCATCCAAGAACAGTTTGGTGACGACCAATGCCTTTTCCAGCATGATGGAGCACCTTGCCATAAGGCAAAAGTGATAACTAAGTGGCTCTGGGAACAAAACATTTTGCGTCCATGGCCAGGAAACACCCCAGACCTTAAACCCCAGACCTTAATCCCATTGAGAACTTTTTTTTTTTTTTACCTTTTATTTTACTAGGCAAGTCAGTTAAGAACAAATTCTTATAACTTGTGGTCGATCCTCAAGAGGTGGTTGGACAAACAAAAACCCACAACTTCTGACAAACTCCAAGCATTGATTATGCAAGAATGGCCTGCCATCAGTCAGGATGTGGCCCAGAAGTTAATTGACAGCATGCCAGGGCGGATTGCAGAGGTCTTGAAAAAGAAGGGTCAACACTGCTATTGACTAAACTGAATGTCATTGTCAATGAAAGCCTTTGACACTTATGGAATACTTGTAATTATACTTCAGTGTACCATAGTAACTACTGACATAAAGATCTAAGAACACTGAAGCAGCAAACTTTGTGGAGACAAATACTTGTCATTCTCAAAACTTTTGGCCACAATTGTACATGAGATTAGTGAAATGTTAGTGGCCAGTGTTACGTCCCTCTCGCTCTCCCTGTTTCCTTCTGTTCTGACTCTGTTTTCCAGTTTGGACACAGGTGGAGCTGATTGGGTCGTTAGCTGACAAGGGGCACCTGGGTTGATTCAGGCTTTGATATAAATCCCATTGTTCAGACCTGACTGTCGCTCTCTCAGCCTGCACCCTGTTTTTGTGGTTTGTAGTATTTTTGGGTTTACTTTTTGATTAGATGCACCATTCAACACTTACACCTTATATTCATTCCACTTGCATCCAAACACCACCACTACACTCTTCATGTCCACTTTCACACCTCACAGTTACTATTGTTTGTATAGTTTTGTTTTGTTTAGTTATTTAATAAATATCTATTAAACCCTTAACTCTGTCAAAGTGTGGACTCCCTTGTTTGTCACTCTCTATGAGCCGGGTTGTGACACCAGTGATTCCAAGTCTATAGCACAGCCTCTAAGTTGCAGCGTTGTAACTGGGTGGAAGCTGGCTAGTGATGGCTAACAGTCTGGCCTGGAGAGAAGCTGTTTTCCCAGTCCCAGCGTTGATGCAGCTGTACTGACCTCACCTGGGTTTTAGGCAAGACATTTGTTCAGCGTCGTGAGGTTGAGGCACTATTGTGCTTTCTTAACCACACTGGATGGTCCATTTCAGAGCGTCAGTGTACGGCGAGCAACTTGACGCTTTCCTCCACCTTCTGTGCGTTGATGTGGATAGGGCCATGCGCCATCTGTTTTCAGAAGTCGACGATCAGCTCCTTTTTGTTTTGACGTTATTTTCCTGGCACCATATAAAGATCAATGGATACATATCAACCCAATTCAGTGGTCACTTAAGGGTAGAATGATAAAGTGCATTCTATCCAAAAACTCAAATGATCAGATTAGGACTGTGACAGTTGGATCTGGTAATGCTGGATCCAACCACCCTGTAGTCCACTCCCATTGTTAAGGCCAAATACACATATCTGCAAGGATTCCATCAGTGGTGTTATCGGGTTGCTTTTTGTTTTGGGAATGGGATAATATACAAACATGTTTCAGAACATTTGAAAAATACAATTTTATTGAGTACATTTATTGGTGTCTTTTCAGTTTAAAATATGAAAATATAATGAATTGGTTATTAGTTGATGTAAAACTCTAAATGTACTGATTTGAATGTTATTTGTTTTGGAGAGGGGTCGTGAGAAACTGTCAAAGAAATGGTATCCCCACTAAAACCGTTTGAATCCCACTGGGCTGGTGGGATTTACCACCATATTTATTCTACTGGTCATTTCAAATCTGTGACAAGTGCACACTGGGAGGAAGGAGAGAGAATTGGGACAAAGTCCCTATATCTCTATAGGGATTCCACCCTCTTGTCGTATCATGTAGAGAAGGCTTAGGACTTCCTTTTTCTGGGCAGCAGAGGAGGGGAGAGGGGGGTGGCCAGAGATTCCTCTTTGACCGGTGTGGCTGAGGAGGTGGGTGGTAACCCCGAACCAGGCTCCAGCTTCAACCTGGAGGTCTTAGTGGAGTGTGGTGAGCCAGCTTTAGGCCTCTTGGTTGGGGAGGCTTGGTGGGCGGAGGGGCAGCTGTGCTGGTTCAGACACACAGAGCAGAGAGGATTGACAGGTAGACACACCTGTTGACCAAACCCCACCAGCAACCAGTTGATCTCACTCCATAGATCCCTGTGTCGGGGAAGTGAGAGGAAGATCATCAATCACCGTCTTCATCAAAATCATAATGTCAGACAGGAATCACAAGGCTAATGTTTTCCTTTCCTGCTGTAAGCGATCTGATTGGTCAGTGACTGGTTAACGGGTGACCTGATAGGTCAGAGGGACAGGAAGTGGTGTTGTCACCTTGGTAACCAGTCTTCCAGGGCCTTGCGTGTCTCCTCTGGAGGGATGTCCCCTCTAAACTCCCTCTGGAGTATCACCGACGTCTGCTTCAGGAACTTCACCTTGGTCTGGAGGAGCGGGGTAGAGGAGAAGGCATGTCAAGGTTTTATTCATACTTGTGTTCAAATGAAGACATGGTGCAGTAAGAGTATGTGCCTTCAGAAAGTATTCACACCCTTTGACTTTCTCCACGTTTTACAGCCTGAATTTAAAATGGATTACATTTACATTTTGTCACTGGCCTACCCACAATACCCCATAATGTGGAATTATGTTTACCACAACAACTTGGGAGGTTTTCCAATGCCTCACAATGGGTTGGTAGATGGGTAAAAATAAAAACAGCAGATATTTAATATCCCTTTCAACATGGTGAAGTTATTAATTACACTTGGGATGGTGTATCAAAAAAAGACAAAATCAATTTTAATCCCACTTTGTAACACAACAAAATGTGGAAAAAGTCATGGGGTGTGAATACTTTGTGAAGGCAGTGTATAGTGTGTGTGTGTTACCCTCCAGAAGCCGACGGGGTAGATGAGTTGTCCCAGTGTGTCATCGTCAGTGTTGACTATGTTGTCCACCGTACAGCCATGAGCCCTGAGTCTCTGCAGAGCTGCACTGGTCACCTGGTACCTAGTCTGGCTAGACAACATCAGACACCAGTACCTGGTAACGTCTCACCTGGTGGGAGAGAGAATAGGTGTTGGGAAGTGGGCATCTTTTAGATAGTAAAGTACACAAGATATACAGAAGTATATGGACACCCCTTCAAATGAGTGGATTCGGCCATTTCAGCCACACCCATTGTGGACAGGTGTATAAAATCGATCACACAGCCATTTAATCGCCATAGACAAACATTGGAAGTGGAATGTCCTTACTGAAGAGCTCAGTGGCACCGTCATAGGATGCCACCTTTCCAACAAGTCAGTACGTATTAACAGCACTTACAGCTGCCCCGGTCAACGATAAGTGCTGTTATTGTGAAGTGGAAATGTCTAGGAGCAACAACGGCTCAGCCACACAAGCTCACAGAACGGGATCACTGAGTGCTAAAGTGCGTAAAAATCGTATGTCCTCGGTTGCAACACTCACTACCGAGTTCCAAACTGCCTCTAGAAGCAACGTCAGCACAAGAACTGTTCGTCGGGAGCTTCATGAAATGGGTTTCCATGGCCAAGCAGCCGCACACAAGCGTAAGATCACAATGCGCAATGCCAAGCGTCGGCTGGAGTGGTGTAAAGCTCGCCGCCATTAGATAGATAGGTACTTTATTGATCCCCCGGGGGGGAAATTTCATTGTCAAGCAGCTACAACAAAACACAGGGCAGGTGCAAAATGCCACAACGAAAGTACACAAAAGACAGATACACGGTACATGATACATAGAGCGGCAGTATGAAAAAGTATAGAAATACAAGATATCTGGAGTGCAAAAAAAACAACTATAAAAAGACATTGCATAGTATGGGTGGTTGGCTGAATATGTACACTATACATTGGTGGATGTTGGATGGTTAGCTATACTATACAGGTCGATGGCAGAGAAATACTTCAGTAGCTAAAAATGCGTATGATATGAGCGAGGGTAATAATAGTTTACTTAATAGACAGACTGGCTAAATGAACAGGTAAGTGAACATTTTGCATGGTTAAATGAGCTGTACAGGTAAGTATACATTTATATTTACAGATAAGTGAATACTTGCATGGTTACACAAACTGTACAGGTAAATGACAGGAAAAGATACTTTAATAGCTAAATGTGTGTATGATATAATTTGGGGTAATAATAGTAATTCCCTTAAAATACAGTCCTTAGTGCGCAGGGTTTAATTACAGACAACTGCACGTATTGCACATTCGATATACTAAAAGCAATGAGAAAAGGTGCAACTGACAGGATACTAATATGCATTCCTGAGTGAATGCCTACGTAGGTTAGGTCCAAGAATTACTTACAATATTGCACGTGATATGATATAACAACTGTACATGAGTATGTATATACAGACCTGCATGAATAAATAGGTCCTGAGTGAATGAGTGCTGAAGGACCAGAGTTACTCACGGATGGATGCATAATTGTTAAACTAGGTCCTAACACCCCAACAGTTCCAGATCTATGTTGCCGACGGCACGGCACCCCGGTGAGGCATTATATAGTCTAATAGCCGCCAGCAGGAAGGACCTCCTGTAGCGCTCTCTGGCACATTGTGGTGGGATCAGTCTGTGACTGAAAGTGCTCCTCTGCGTCATAACCATAGCGTGCAGAGGGTGGGTGACGTTGTCCATGATGGCCAGCAGTTTGGCCAGGATCCGTCTCTCCGCCACCTCCTCTAGAGTGTCAAGGCTCGCTCATCCCCAGGACAGAGCTAGCCTTCCTGTTCAGCTTATTTACACGAGAAGTATCACCGGCTTTGATGTTAGCTCCCCAGCACACCACTGCAAAAAATAAAAACACAGACTGGTAGAAGGTATGCAGTAGTTTACTGCACACGTTGAGGGACCTGAGCCTCCTCAGAAAGTAGAGTCGGCGCAGGGTGATTTGCGCAGGGTGATTCGTGATTGCATTCGTTTTGTAACCGGGCTGGCTCCCGGCATGAGCCAGGTGCCGCCAAAGGCGAAGTCAAAACAAAGTGATGTAGCTCAAGCACGTGGAGCAATGATTTAGGATTCGGATTTGTAATATGCATGCAATAGGCCTAAGCGTTTGGTCTTGATACAATCCCCATTATGTGCTTTAAGTGCCTTTCCAATGTTGGAAAATTCGAACATTTTAAGGAAAATACATGTATGTTCCTGAACGACGCACCATGCTGCCTTGTTGACAAGATTACTGTTCGATTTGAGATGGGCGCTCCTCCCTACCGGCTTTGCCAGGTCACGTGCACCCCGGTTTAGCCCAATCGAACTCCTTCAATACCCAGCAGGTGTGCGCACTTAGTTATTAGAAAACAAATTCGTGACTAGAGGCGTACCTGCAGGATATTTAAGAGGACATGACTGAGGAGTATCATTTTTAAATCGACAAACAATCCGCCGTGGTGAGTATACCTACACCACAGGTGTTATTGCAATTTGTGGCGCAGTCGTTATTCCCATAAGAGAAAGTTAATAGATAACTTGTTTTACTTTCCTCTGATATTTTACAGGCTATACCAAATACAATCCAAACGGGTTTAGAAACAGAGTAGTCTGTGCGCACTAGACAAACATTGATTTTTGTTAATCACTCTCACACAGATATCATTAACATGGCATAGTCATGCGGAAATGTGTAGCATTGCAGGAAATAAACTGTAAAACTGCCACTTTTATTCTCTCTGCCACATGGCAAAATTAGTAGAATTGCATGAAATTGATCATAAATAAATAAAAAAAATTCTTTGTCCCTTGGCAAAATACCAGAAAATTATTTTTTTTTAAAAGGAAAAATGTCTGTCAAGAGGGAGGCTGCTAAAATGTATCCCATCTAGACACAACCTCTAGACAGTGCAGTAGAGGACTTCCCAGTAGGAATACTGAGTCATAACTGACTTATTTTTCCCTTTTAGTCATGGTTCTTCATGGGCTTCAGGTTTGGAGATGGATACTCTTTGCCTGCATTCACTGGCTTTGTGTCTGTCAAACTCCAAGGCCGTAAGTAAATCTGCAGTTAGAATTTATTAATCAGAACTGCGGCGTCTTGGTGTAACATTCTGTTAGAGCAGTTTATCTACCCTTTCTGCAGTTCTTTATTCCCCACACAGTATATTTCACCTAGGTTTGTGTTTAGAGGTACCCTCATTAGGTAACTGATTTTCCTGTTGATGGGTGTGTTCTCTGTAGGGTTTACATAGTAGCCATTCCTGCAGTGATCCAGGCAGGCTCCGAGGCCAAGCTTTGTGCCAGCCTTCTACAGCCCAACGAGACACTGATCATGACTATATCTCTGATGGCTGATGGACAGAACAAAAGACTTCTCCACAAGCGTTCTGACCAAGCGTTTCACAGCTGCTTCCAGTTTCAGGTCAGCCCAGCACTGGTGGACATCCAGAACATTCCATTAAGAGTGTACTGTACTTAACAGCTTTGATACATCTTAGTTTCTCTGTGAAACATCAATGTGGTAGCCTACCACAACTTTTCTGTGATTCAGGGTCAAATTTGTACCAGGTTTTGATTGAATGCTACTATACACTATCTAGACAATATATATATATATGCCACTTAAATGCTTTTGAGTGCATAATATGATCCCTGCAGGAATTAAACACACTACCTTGAAGTTGCTAGTGGCACACTCTTACCAAATGGGCCACACGGCACCACCATTGAATGTGCTATGTTTTTGGTTCATTAGTTAACAAGTGTTGCCCTCCCTGTCTCTGTCAGGCCCCTCATGTGAAGAGTGAAAAAGTGCACAACTTTAAGGTGGAAGTTCGAGGTGAAACGTTTCTATCAACAGAAGAGCGTAAGGTCTTGATTAAACCCTACGGCCCTATGACATTCATCCAAACGGACAAACCAATCTACAACCCAGGACAAACCGGTAACGTTAGACAGTACATTCAGTCTGGTTGCTAAGAAACAGGACAATTACATGATGGCATGTTCTGTTATGGATTACTCAGGAGTTCCCAAACTTTTTGGGCCCTGTACCCCATTTTGATACAAACAATTTTCCATGACCCATGTTCGTTTTATTTGGGGCAATGGCTGTATTACAGTAAGGTCTGATGGTAATTCTATATGAATTTGGAAGTGATTGCAATTCTTCAGAAAAGTGTTCAGAAGATGATCAGGCAATAGTTGTATGATCTTCAGTGTAGAAAAGAACACCATTGCTGTCAATGAGCTTCGCCCCAGTCTGAGTTGGTGCCTGGTCCTGTCCACCGTCATTCATGGCTTATGAGCATTCTAGAGGGAAACTAGACTCCTGAAGAGCCTCATATTTCAGTAATGGGGTGCAGATACAGGAAGAAATCCACTGGGTTCACTCAGGATGTGTTCCCTGGAACGGAGTTCACTCAGGATGTGTTCCCTGGAACGGTGTTCACTCAGGATGTGTTCCCTGGAACGGAGTTCACTCAGGATGTGTTCCCTGGAACGGAGTTCACTCAGGATGTGTTCCCTGGAACGGAGTTCACTCAGGATGTGTTCCCTGGAACGGAGTTCACTCAGGATGTGTTCCCTGGAACGGAGTTCACTCAGGATGTGTTCCCTGGAACGGAGTTCACTCAGGATGTGTTCCCTGGAACGGAGTTCACTCAGGATGTGTTCCCTGGAACGGTGTTCACTCAGGATGTGTTCCCTGGAACGGAGTTCACTCAGGATGTGTTCCCTGGAACGGAGTTCACTCAGGATGTGTTCCCTGGAACGGAGTTTGAACAGACATGTTACAATATGATCCCCTTGTAGACCTCGTCATTAGATATTTATAGTGTAAATGTTTTCAAAACTCAGTGCAGTTTTCCTTTATCTGCAATTGATTAATTTGGGGCCTTAGTACCAACGTTGTAAAATATTATCCGGAGTAGCTGTAAAAAGTTCTAGTAACTTCCCCAGTTTTCCAGAAATACTTGGTGAAAGAGCCCTGAAATAAGGATGTAGATCTTGGACTCCTCCAACCAATTTTTCTGGAATACCTGGGAATTTTGATTTGTCAAATAGTGCTTCTAATATTCTCATAGATTGCTTGTCTTGTCATTGGCTTTTTACAGTGCATTTTAGAGTCGTGACCTTGGATACCAATTTTATCCCTGTCAATCAGCTGGTGAGTTGAAAAATGTACCTTAGATCAGTTTATTTTTCCAACTGAACATGGATACAGGAGTATTGCAATACTGTGATGGCCATGGCAATCTGGTATTATGTAACACAATGCACAGAAATGTACCAGCCAGTACATGGGGTTTCTATTCATATATGTCAGCTTGAAATATATGGGATAATATTTTACTTGGATTGAATTGACCGTCCCAGTGCAAATGCTACATGTGGGGTTTACTTGAAGAGACCAAGCCAATCACCTGTCTAGTTCCTATAGTTATAGACAGCGAGGCTCTGCTGATTTATTTTGGAATTGGTTTTATGTTTCATGAATAACACATTCTCTTGTCTTTGCCCTTCACAGTACAACATTGTGGAACTGGAGGTAAGACTTAGTCTAACTTTATGACTGTCACTAAATAATGCCACCATCTGGGCAGGTCATTAATTTCCCTCTACTGTAGAAGTTAGCTAAATGCTGCCAGTCAGCATTGGGATCTGGGCCCCCTTCAATAAGCAAATGTTGTGCAACGTTGCATATGGAGGTGACTCCTTGTCCTCTATACTGTTATCTGAACGTTTTTAACGTTGTCCTGCTGAACGAACCAACAGGATGTGAATCAGAACAGGATTGGACAGTGGGTCAACACTACATCCAGTGGTAACATCCTGCAGCTATCTCACCCCCTGAACTCTGAAGCACCTGTAGGATCCTATACCATCGTAGTGTGGATTGGTGAAGACTACAAAATATACCAGAACTTCAAGATAGACAAGTATGGTAGGTTGAGCCTTTTTTTTTACCTGTCATGCTTGCTAATGTTGTGGCCGTTGAATCGATGCATCACAGCCATGGAACATTCTAGAGTTGACTGCTGTTCTTTATCTGTAGTTTTACCAAAGTTTGAGATCAAAATGAACCTCACCGACGAGATCAACATTGTTCAAGAAAAGTATAAAGTGGAAGTCTGTGCAACGTGAGTAAACACTAACGGTGCTGTACTGTATTTACAAGATGTGTAACTCCACTAAATGTCATTACCTAATCGCTTTACGCTACTGCAGTTCTTGGGGTTTAAATACTATTTGAAGTATATCATTTACTTTCACATTTCAAAGTAAGTTTTTGGCTGTTTGGAAATGCATGTGTTTGGACGAACACATAATTATTTAAAATACTTAAATATGCATGTAGGCTAATTTAACCTAGGCCTGCACTAATGACCCATGCTAATTCAAGACTTAGTGCTGCTGCTATAATCCCAGAGTTTGGTACTGTGGCATTTATATGAACAGCTGGTTCTGTATTCATAAAGCATCTTGGCTTAGAATTGCTGCTCTAGGATCAGGTCCACCCCTGACATGTCATTATGATACAAAAGTTAAAACTGATCCATTCTGAGGCTTTATGAATACAGGTCTAGATTCATTGACAATGTTAAATGCTTGACTTAAAGCCTGCAGGTATGCACAAGCCTTTATGTCATGTTATGATTTTAATATAGTAACTGTCTATGTAGGAAATGGTTTTGATTTGTTTGTCTTGGGAATTGAAATCAGATACACGTACGGGCAGCCTGTACCTGGTAAAGCAGGGATGAAGTTGTGCCGACCCTTGGTGGAAAATGCAGTGATACCAATCACAATTGATGAGAGAAATCCACAAGGAGTTCCTGATTACACACCTCCATGCCACGAAGAGTCAATACAGGTTTGTATGCTTTCCTAAAACTAGTAGTTCGGGTTTTATAACTTTTTTTTAATATGATTGAATTGATTTAAATCTAATCTTAATGTGTGGTTCTGCTTGATTTTCCCAGATGGACCAAGCTGGCTGTGCTTCTTACGTCTTCAACATGGCAATTTTCACAAAGAATGCAGGAGAGAAATTGCTAGGAGACGTGCTTAGTTTCCATGCAGAAGTACAGGAGGAGGGAACAGGCAAGTCCTCTATCACAATCACTTGGAGATGAAGGGTTGTATTGAGTAAATTACATGATGTAACTATTGCTTGTTTCATAAGATCAGGGTTTCCCAAACTGGGACCCCTCCGGGGGAACGTTTTTGTTTGACCTAGCACTACACAGCTGATTAAAATACCCAACTCATCAAGCTTTGATTATTTGAATCCGCTGTAGTTCATACTGTGTAAGAAAGCAGTTTGATTTTTGGTGCTACAGCATTTTATAGATTTTGTCTGTTTAAATCATGTTTTTAATATCCTGTGTAAAACTGCACTGCAATTCAGTTTATGCATTGTAAACTGCCTTTCTGCATGATGGTAATTGTGAAATATACCATCTTATTATCATTTGTTTTCCTTTGACAGGTATTACACGGTCAGAGGATAAACTCATAGCGCTCTCCTATGTGATTGGGGAACTCACCTTTGTTGACCTGCCCAAAATCTATGCACATGGATCAATTATTGAGGGCAAGGTAAGTCTAAATGGTGTTACTGTTGCATTGTGGATGTTTGGTCTTTGTCCTGCTTCTTGAACTACTAGTATGTTGTAGGTAATGATGAAAATGTAGCATCACTTCATTCATTCAACACCCCCCTTTCCCTCAGATTCATGCTGTTCACTTCAACAACACACCCATCTCTGACATGTTAGTCTTCCTGTTGGAGGAGAAAGGCTGGTCCTCATATCTACGACTACAGAACCTAACCACGGACAGTCATGGTATTGCCAGGTTCTCCATCAACACAACCAATATGCCCAAAGAGAATATTAACCTCCTAGTAAGTATGATTCCTGTATTGTGTTAGAGTAAAAACAATGTGCACCGCTTGGGTCCATAGGACAGTTGGGGAAACACTGCCCTAAGGCCTTGGCCCTATGCCCTAAGGCCTTGGCCCTATGCCCTAAGGCCTTGGCCCTATGCCCTAAGGCCTTGGCCCTATGCCCTAAGGCCTTGGCCCTATGCCCTAAGGCCTTGGCCCTATGCCCTAAGGCCTTGGCCCTATGCCCTAAGGCCTTGGCCCTATGCCCTAAGGCCTTGGCCCTATGCCCTAAGGCCTTGGCCCTATGCCCTAAGGCCTTGGCCCTATGCCCTAAGGCCTTGGCCCTATGCCCTAAGGCCTTGGCCCTATGCCCTAAGGCCTTGGCCCTATGCCCTAAGGCCTTGGCCCTATGCCCTAAGGCCTTGGCCCTATGCCCTAAGGCCTTGGCCCTATGCCCTAAGGCCTTGGCCCTATGCCCTAAGGCCTTGGCCCTATGCCCTAAGGCCTTGGCCCTATGCCCTAAGGCCTTGGCCCTATGCCCTAAGGCCTTGGCCCTATGCCCTAAGGCCTTGGCCCTATGCCCTAAGGCCTTGGCCCTATGCCCTAAGGCCTTGGCCCTATGCCCTAAGGCCTTGGCCCTATGCCCTAAGGCCTTGGCCCTATGCCCTAAGGCCTTGGCCCTATGCCCTAAGGCCTTGGCCCTATGCCCTAAGGCCTTGGCCCTATGCCCTAAGGCCTTGGCCCTATGCCCTAAGGCCTTGGCCCTAAGCCCTAAGGCCTTGGCCCTAAGCCCTAAGGCCTTGGCCCTAAGCCCTAAGGCCTTGGCCCTAAGCCCTAAGGCCTTGGCCCTATGCCCTAAGGCCTTGGCCCTATGCCCGGATCTGAAGATTGGATTGGTAATAGCATGGTGAAACCTCCACCTAGCCTATCAGAGGGTGAGGTGGATCTGTACCAAGCTGCTTACACCTGTTATCCCACTGTGTATAGAACATAGGGGTTGATTTAGGATTGGGCCTTTACTCTCCCTTCTGTTCCTATCCAGGTAAGTGACACCCCACAAGTAGAGTATCCAGGATACAGGCTCCCCCATTTCAACAGAGGGCACCGCGTACTCTCACTGATCCAGCCCGCTGCCCCTGACACTGAACAGTCCAGCTCCCTGGCTATTCAGAAGATGGAGAACCCACTGGCATGTGGGGTGGAAGTGTCAATCACCATCCACTATGCCATCGTAAGGGAGACCTGCCCAAAGGGGTTTCTCCAGCCTGTCTTCTACCTGGTGAGTAGACCCAGGAACAAGTTGACAACCTGCAAAACCCAGGGTGCCATATTTCCTAATTGCACTACTTTTGACTGTTGAAAATGAGGCTGGGAAATGGCTGATATGACAAAGGATGTTCCTCTATAACACATACTCTTAATCATAGACCGTTAGCCACCATTAGTGTTAGCCACCTACATAACGTTAACAAATTGGACTCTGTAACATATCATACATTTTGCAAAGTCATTACCCATACAAAATGGATGGACATCCACAAATTGACACATATGACACTTAAGTCTTCTTTGGAGTGTCCCGGATTAGTTTACCATGTTACGTCTACCCCTTGAGTCCAGGTTGCTGCGTCTGTTGTTGAGGACTTTTCCCTTTCCCTCCAGGCCTTATCCAGAGGAGTCATAGTTCAGCATGGACTCGTGCATGTTACTGTGCAGCAGGACTGTCCTGGTGAGTGAGTTTAATTAAGTGATTCTGAATGTTCTGGAAGGTGCTTAATGACAGTGTGACCTGCTCTTGCTTTGCAGTAGCTGAGGGTGAACTCACCTTGACGTTGGCAGTGGTTCCAGAGATGGCGCCGGTGGTTCAACTCCTGGTGTACAGTATGCTACCCAGTGAGACTGTCATTGCCCACAGCATGAACTTCCCCACTGAGAAATGCTTCAGGAACAAGGTGTGTGTGTGTGCAGGAGTCTTGCACATCAGACATGTTCTCATTTTATGAAAGGTGTGGAGTATTTCCATGCCCATAGATACTGTATCATACCTGAAGTAAAGGTGTATGTGTGTGGCAGGTGTCTGTGGCGTTCTCACCCTCCAATGCGGTCCCAGGGGAGAAGAACACCCTGCATCTCTCGGCCCAGCCTGGTTCCCTCTGTGGCCTCAGTGCTGTGGACCAGAGTGTTGGCATCATGGAGCCAGGGAAGAGGCTACATGCTGACAAGGTAACATAACTCACTGAAGTGAACAGTTATACACCATACCTACTGTTGGTGCTGCTGGGAATACAACTAACCTCAGGGGAATAACCAGACATGGAGGGGTCTGTTCACTGTTGGCCATTTGGTCTGCTTTTATCAAAGGTACTGGGACTCATTCTCTGGGTTGATTCCCACTTTCTATTGAGTATCAGTAAGTGGAAAGCACCTCCCTATTGATATCTAATGAGGTAATATTCTGGGTTGTGTTCATAGGAGCGTTGTCTCAACATTTAACAATGGAAAACAAGTATCCTTGACTTTATAGTCCATTTGTCCCTGTTTCAGTCTGTTCTGTTTGGTCCCCAATGAACAAGGTCATGTGACACCTTCCCATATTGTCCCATTCCAGATTTTTGATTTGTTACCAGTCAAGGAGACTACTTATATTCCCTATGAGCTTGAAGAGCCGTTGGCGTGTTTGCGTGTAAGACCAAGGAGATTCATAATGCCATACCCAGATGGAACGTCTAGGGAGATGAATGATCCTTATGCAGTTTTTCAGGTAAATACTTCTGCCCTGCTCTCAACTCTGAAGCCATACTGTTACAATGTGTTCAACTTACATTTTACGTTGCTAAAAAAAACCTCATATGCAATGACAAAAACAAAATGGACATTAATTTGATGCCGTTTCTAGACACTGGGACTGGCGCTAGTGACCAATCTACATATAAGAGTACCTTCCTGCCTCAGTTACCAGGGGAACCAGTACTATCGCTCCTATGGTGAGATGTCCTTACCAACCCTTCTCATCATTGCCAGAAGTCTTCAATGAGTCATGGGAAATTACTTTTTATTCTAACAAAGCCTGGTTAAACTGGTCTGAATGCTGCATGCACTCACCAGTGAGCACAGGATTCAGTCCATTTTTAACTTTTGTGTTCGTAGTAGCTTACAGCCATATGGCCAGGCCTGGATCAGCAGGTCCTAGTCTTGAAATGGCTTTAGCTGGTGGAGTTGCCCCTACACCACCACCACCCATACAGACGGACCGTAGGTTCTTCCCTGAGACATGGATTTGGGATCTTGTGGAAGTTGGGTAAGTGCTCTGCACAGTGAGCCAGACCTTAGGTGAAAACATATATATTTTGACCTCAATGGGTCTCCCTGGTTTGATTAAACTTAAATGCATTTGAAACATTAAAAGTTTTCAAATAATTAGTACAGTCATTCTCTATTAGACACTTGGGGGCTTTCTTTATTCCAGGGAGTCTGGCTCAGCAGATGTCTCCCTGACAGTCCCAGACACCATCACCACCTGGGAGACTGAGGTCTTCTGCCTGGGCCCCATTGGCTTCGGTCTGGCTCCTCTGGTGGTTCTCACGGTCTTCCAGCCCTTCTTTCTGGAGCTCGCCCTGCCCTACTCAGTCATCCGGGGAGAGCACTTTGAGCTGAAGGCCACCGTGTTCAACTACCTCTCCAAGTGCATCATGGTATAGCACTGCACCAGGATTGTTTCTTGAATTGAATTGAATTTGTCAGACTTACAAGTCTTCCCCTTGCAGGTTTCTGTGACTCCGGCGCGCTCCTCAGACTACACTCTCACACCCTTGAAAAATGTCCAGTACTCCTCATGCTTGTGTGCCAGAGGACGAAAGACCTTCAGTTGGACAATGGCACCCTCTGTCCTGGGCAAGTCTCAGTCTTCATTCCATTGAAAAAGCAGAATGGATGTCAACCTGGGTTGTGTACTGTCACTGTATTGGGTATTGTGTAATCTGTACTGTCTGGCGATGTGTGTAGGGGTTTTGAATGTGTCCTTTAGTGCAGCGGCTGTCCATTCTCACACTGCGTGTGACAAAGAGATTGTGGACGTACCAGAGAGGGGACGCATTGACACAGTCACACGGAGCCTGCTGGTGAAGGTATGTAGTTTACTACTGTGGGGGAACTAATGTTAGGTTGCATAATATGTTCTAGTGTAACTGCCTCTGAAAAGAATCTCTCCTCTCCTCCAGGCTGAGGGAACAGAAAAGGCTGACACCCACAACTGGTTGCTGTGTCGAACTGGTCAGTATGAATGAACGTTGAATGTTCCCGGTGATGGACATGATCTGCATCGTGTCATCTTTGTGTCCACAGGAGAAGCTCTGACAGAGGTGGAACTGAAACTCCCTCAGAATGTGGTGGCTGGATCTGCTAGAATTTCAATCTCAGTTCTGGGTAAAATAAACCACTGGTGTCGTGCTGGAAAAATGCAACCCTTTTCCAGTGATAATGCTGTTGGCTAAAGAGGATCATCTTACTGAAGTTCCTTGTTTCTCTGTAGGTGACATCCTTGGTCGGGCCCTCAACAACCTGGATGGACTGTTACAGATGCCGTATGGGTGTGGAGAGCAGAATATGGCCCTCCTCTCCCCCAATATCTATATCCTGGAGTACCTGAGGAACACTAAGCAGCTCACCCCAGCCATCCTAGATAAGGCCACAAAGTTCCTCACTAGTGGTAGAGTCCCTTCAATCTGGGTGTATTCATTATGCACCAAACTGGGCTGATTTTATTAGAATTATTTGTATTTTCCCCCAATGAGGTTTAAGTTTTGCATGAACTATTTAAAGTGTTTCTCCACGGTGTTCCCTAATGACTAGGACCCTGCAGTCATGTAACTGGACTTACAGTACAGATGACATCAGTGTCTTAACAGAACATCCCTGAACAACACATGGAGGGACTTCCACAGTTTCCTACTGAAATCATTTGCTTGTAGAATATTGCGTCTGCATCCCAAAGTGCACTATGTAAAGAACAGGGTGCCATATCTAGTGTAGTTCTCAACCCTGTTCCTGGAGAGATGCTGTCCTCAAGGGTTTCACTCCAACCCTAATCTAGCTACCTTCTAATAATTAGCTGGTTGAGCTGAATCTGATTAATTACAACTTGGGTTGGAGTGAACCTACAGGAGGGCAGCTCTAAGGAACAGTGTTGGAGTACCCTGATATAGGGTGCCATTTGGGGCACAAACTCTATGACTAATAAAAACCACTTGGTCACTGTTCATGCTAAACCCACCAACAGGTTACCAAAGGCAGCTGAACTACAAGAATGCTGATGGTGCATACAGCACGTTTGGACAAGGCTTGGGGAACACTTGGTGAGTACTTGGCTTGTCTTTCACCTACTGGTAAATAACTTTGAATGAAGTATTGACCAATCAAATGGAATCTCTTGCAGAGAGACTACTGATGTGAACACGTGATAAGCTTTAAGTCATGTTTATGACAGCATATGTTATTATGATGGGGCTTTTAAAGAAAGTTCTTTCCTCAGGCTGACTGCTTTTGTCTTGAGATCTTTTGGCAAAGCACGGTCTTTCATCTATATTGACCCGGCAAAAATGGAGGAATCCAAAACTTGGTTGGAACGTCAACAAGGCAAACATGGCTGTTTCAGAATTTTGGGGAAACCTTTCAACAGAATAAAGGTATTTATATTGCAATAAACTGAACGATAGACGTAGTCTGTTTTGTCAGGTTGGATCGTTAGTATTTTGACTTTGTTTTACAGGGAGGAGTGACTGAAGTCACCCTGACTGCTTACATCACTGCTTCATTGCTGGAGTTACACCGGTCAGTGTCGGTAAGTAGCCTCACTCCATATAACCATTACAGGCAACTAGGTTTACCTCCTGTATGAAGTCTGTATACATCTTGCATAAACTGTCACATACAGTTTCTACAGTAATTTCTCTGAAAGTAGCCTGTAAGAATGAGCATTACCATAAGCACATCTGAAGGGTATAGTGTAGTTACTACGGATAGGCTCTGTATGCTACTGTTAAGTTAGACAGGACTGGTCCCAGATCAGTTTGTATTGTCTGATTTCACCTTTTTAAGTCTGTCCTTAATCCACAATTTGAACTGCCTGAGGCACCAGAACAGCAAGTCCAAAACTGATCTGTGACCAGGCTAGCATGTTATTTTGTGCTCCAGGATCTTGTTGTGGACCACAGCTTGTCTTGCCTGAAGAACTCCACCAGTGATTTGTCTAACACCTATGCTACTGCTCTGCTGGCCTACACCTTCACCCTGGCAGGGGACATGGAGACACGGGCCCAGCTGCTGCGACACCTTAACACCATCTCATTACAAGAGGGTGCGCTATATCCTGATCCCAGATCTGTTAGTGCTGTCTTTCCTTAATTGAGCTTGCCTAGACAATGGATTACTCCTAAAATTGCAAACTCTCGGCCCGTCTGTCACTCCAGATAAACTCAATCAAACAGCCAGTAAATGTATATAAGACTAAAATACTATTTGAACTTTCAGTGTGTATGATGAATAAGCTAGTCCTTATTCTGACTCGTGTGCTCCTCCACCCTCAGGGGGTCTCCTGCACTGGTCCCAGACCTCAGAGACCTCCCCCTCCCTGGAGGTGGAGATCAGCGCCTATGTTCTGCTGGCGTACCTCAGTGCTTCTCGTCAGTCTACCTCTGACCTGGGCTACGCCTCCCGCATTGTCAGGTGGCTGGTGAGGCAGCAGAATGCCTACGGAGGCTTCTCCTCCACACAGGTATACTTCCCAAACACTGGTGGTCTGAAATGGCACCATGTGCTGTGCACTAGTAGAGGCCTTATGACTTCTATCAGACCACAGGCATGTATGTAGTCTTAATGTCCAACCTGGTGATGTTAACTTGTAGAGCCACGAAATCATGGATGGAATTGTGAAATGGTCACTTTAGGAACTGTTCAATGTAAAATGGCGTTTCATTTTTTTTATTTATTGTCCATTGGTCTGTCTAGGACACAGTGGTGGCCCTCCAGGCCCTGGCTCTCTACTCCACCAGGGTGTTCAGTAGAGTAGGAGGAGCCAGCACAGTGACTGTACGGTCTCCCAGTGGGAAACAGCAGCTCTTCCATGTGAACCAAAACAACAAGCTTCTGTACCAGGAGAGGGCGCTGCATTACACAGAAGGGAAGTACATCATTGAAGTCAAGGGCAGTGCTTGTGCCTCAGTGCAGGTCAGTGAATACAAATCTCTCATCCCAGTCCTGTGGCACAAGATGCACTTTAATATATATTACTGTGATCAAACATTTGAAGAAGCTTCTGGCTTGATTTCTAGTTCATTAAATACTTTGTCTAGCTTACAAAATGTTCTTATGGACAGGATGGTTTCCCTGACTACTTCTCTTCCACAGGTGGTGCTCCACTACAACATCCCTACTCCTACCAGAAGCACAACACTCGGTATCCAGGTGACTCCAGAGGCGGACTGCAACAGCAAGTCTTTGAGACCCAGAGTCATGCTGAAACTCAAGTCTCAGTAAGGATGAAGGACCATTTGGATTCATTTCTTTTCAATGCGTTGATTGATGACACGTTATTTTGGAGCATGTCTTCCGAATGGATTTGACCCAAATGAATTTGTTTCATTATACCTGTGTATTGGTTATTGACCTTCTAGTTGATACTTAGGCTTGGATCAGTACCAGTAAGACAAAGGCGGCAGCTTTTGTACTTGTTACTGTAAGGCAGCGTGAGCTTAATGGTTAAATAAGTCATTTGATTATTAGTAAGCACTTGTCAAATTCCAACTTTCAGTCGTTCTTTCACAGATATCGTGGAAAGCAGCCGACTACCAATATGATTATAGTGGATTTGAAAATGCTGTCTGGGTTTTCCCCAGATCCAGACTCTTTGGGGAGGGTGAGTTGTGGTGTGAACTTTATCCATGAAGGTCTTGCCTCATGTGACCCTTTCTAACGCTGAATGTTTTGGTCCATGCGATTTGAATGGTTTGTCTTCACAGCTGAGGGGTTTAAGTGAAGTGAATCGTGTTGATACCAAAGATGACCATGTGTTAATGTACTTGACAGAGGTGAGGCAAACCACCCATCAGTTAGAAACGGGGCACATAACACCATATATAATGGGTTTAATTAAACAACATATTTAGCGAAGAGAACTATTGCTAAGATCATTTAATGATCAATGTGTTTGTTTTTCAACCAACAGTTAAAATCCCAATTTCCTTTCAACATCACCTTGGACATTATACAGGAGCTCCCAGTACAGAATCTAAAGCCTGCTGGGGTCAAGATCTACGACTACTACCAGCCAAGTAAGTATCTCTCTACTAACCCTCCCCAAAACATCCTTTTCCCCTCTTCTAAGTAACATTTGGTTAATTTACTGAGACTAACCTTTCTTACAGCTGACCAGGCTGAGACAGAATACATGTTCCCTTGCAAGTAGGGTTCTAAGCTGGTGAGCTACGTTGGATCTAGAATGATTGGTGATGAAATGTTTTCTATAGCAGACTCTTATACTATACATGTAGTGTAAATGATTAGGGAGACAATATTACTTTAATCTAAAGGCAGGTCAGTTTGGTAAAGCGTTCATTAAATGTATTTGTGCCTACAGATGGAGGATTATGTTGAGGTCACACCTGCAATCCTTGAGACTTCTTTGAAGAGCTGAAGTGAAACTATATATAACTGGAAATAAACTCATTAACTCTTTTCTGGAGCAGTTTGTTTTCTTCTGATTGTCACACTGATAAGCGGTGAATGCTGAGGTGAATATTTGAAGGTAGTGGTTCTAGTACCTGTGGAGTTAACTGGCCTATCAACTGTGGGAAACTCATGTGCATTATGTGAGTGGGGTACAGGAAACTGAAGAACAAACTATACCTCCAGGTCACCAGCTGTACAAAGGTCTGGTTTGTCTCATTTTGTCATGAACTCCTGTAGTTGTGAAGACCTGGTTCTTTTATTTCTCCTCAGGGAATCGTCTCAGAACATTTTTTAAAATGATATAAACATCTTACAAGGGAATAAGTCCTGGCTATGATCTCCTAATGACAAATGGTGTGGCTGTTTGAAAGATGTGGTCATTAACAAATCAAGGAGATTGACATACTGTTGCCAACACAGCTCACTAACATTTAGATGTTATTGTGGGTCAAGCAATGCTTGTTTCTAGCGCAGATAGAGCATGGCAGTTGCAATGAAAGGGTTGTGGGTTTGACTCTAATGGGGGACCAGTACGAACATTAATGCTCTGGCTAAATGACAAATGCAGTAGTTCAACAAACTCATTTAAAATGTAATTCAATATTAGGATGTTTAATGTCAGTGGTGTTGACAAATACTGTATATACAGTTGTGGCCAAAAGTTGAGTGACAAGTATCGGTCCCCACAAAGTTTGCTGCGTCAGTGTTTATGGCAATTTGCATATACTCCAGAATGTCATGAGTGATCAGATGAATTGCAAAGTCCCTCTTTGCCATGAAAATGAACTTAATCCCCAAAAAACATTTCCACTGCATTTCAGCCCTGCCACAAAAGGACCAGCTGCCATCATGTCAGTGATTGTCTCATTAACACAGGTGTGTGTTGACGAGGACAAGGCTGGAGATCACTCTGTCATGCTGATTGAGTCAGAATAACAGACTGGAAGCTTTAAAAGGAGGGTGGTGCTTGAAATCATTGTTCTTCCTCTGTCAACCATGGTTACCTGCAAGGAAACGCGTGCCGTCATTGCTTTGCACAAAGGGCTTCACAGGCAAGGATATTGCTGCTGGTAAGACTTTTGGAGGATGGCCTGGTGTCAAGAAGGGCAGCAAAGAAGCCACTTCTCTCCAGGATAAACATCAGGGACAGACTGATATTCTGCAAAAGGTACAAGGATTGGACTGCTGAGGACTGGGGTAGAGTAATTTTCTCTGAATCCCCTTTACGATTGTTTGGGCCATCCGTAAAACACCTTGTCCGGAGAAGACAAGGTGAGCGCTACCATCAGTCCTGTCATGCCAACAGTAAAGCATCCTCAGACCATTCATGTGTGGGGTTGCTTCTCAGCCAAGGGAGTGGGCTCACTCACAATTTTGCCTAGGAACACAGCCATGAATAAAGAATGGTACCAACACATCCTCCGAGAGCAACTTCTCCCAACCATCCAAGAACAGTTTGGTGACGACCAATGCCTTTTCCAGCATGATGGAGCACCTTGCCATAAGGCAAAAGTGATAACTAAGTGGCTCTGGGAACAAAACATTTTGCGTCCATGGCCAGGAAACACCCCAGACCTTAAACCCCAGACCTTAATCCCATTGAGAACTTTTTTTTTTTTTTACCTTTTATTTTACTAGGCAAGTCAGTTAAGAACAAATTCTTATAACTTGTGGTCGATCCTCAAGAGGTGGTTGGACAAACAAAAACCCACAACTTCTGACAAACTCCAAGCATTGATTATGCAAGAATGGCCTGCCATCAGTCAGGATGTGGCCCAGAAGTTAATTGACAGCATGCCAGGGCGGATTGCAGAGGTCTTGAAAAAGAAGGGTCAACACTGCTATTGACTAAACTGAATGTCATTGTCAATGAAAGCCTTTGACACTTATGGAATACTTGTAATTATACTTCAGTGTACCATAGTAACTACTGACATAAAGATCTAAGAACACTGAAGCAGCAAACTTTGTGGAGACAAATACTTGTCATTCTCAAAACTTTTGGCCACAATTGTACATGAGATTAGTGAAATGTTAGTGGCCAGTGTTACGTCCCTCTCGCTCTCCCTGTTTCCTTCTGTTCTGACTCTGTTTTCCAGTTTGGACACAGGTGGAGCTGATTGGGTCGTTAGCTGACAAGGGGCACCTGGGTTGATTCAGGCTTTGATATAAATCCCATTGTTCAGACCTGACTGTCGCTCTCTCAGCCTGCACCCTGTTTTTGTGGTTTGTAGTATTTTTGGGTTTACTTTTTGATTAGATGCACCATTCAACACTTACACCTTATATTCATTCCACTTGCATCCAAACACCACCACTACACTCTTCATGTCCACTTTCACACCTCACAGTTACTATTGTTTGTATAG
The DNA here is from genome assembly GCA_023634145.1 of Thymallus thymallus. Taxonomy (NCBI): domain Eukaryota; kingdom Metazoa; phylum Chordata; class Actinopteri; order Salmoniformes; family Salmonidae; genus Thymallus; species Thymallus thymallus. The sequence continues at coordinate 18,589,759 of CM042394.1, read as the reverse complement.
TTTTGTTTTGTTTAGTTATTTAATAAATATCTATTAAACCCTTAACTCTGTCAAAGTGTGGACTCCCTTGTTTGTCACTCTCTATGAGCCGGGTTGTGACACCAGTGATTCCAAGTCTATAGCACAGCCTCTAAGTTGCAGCGTTGTAACTGGGTGGAAGCTGGCTAGTGATGGCTAACAGTCTGGCCTGGAGAGAAGCTGTTTTCCCAGTCCCAGCGTTGATGCAGCTGTACTGACCTCACCTGGGTTTTAGGCAAGACATTTGTTCAGCGTCGTGAGGTTGAGGCACTATTGTGCTTTCTTAACCACACTGGATGGTCCATTTCAGAGCGTCAGTGTACGGCGAGCAACTTGACGCTTTCCTCCACCTTCTGTGCGTTGATGTGGATAGGGCCATGCGCCATCTGTTTTCAGAAGTCGACGATCAGCTCCTTTTTGTTTTGACGTTATTTTCCTGGCACCATATAAAGATCAATGGATACATATCAACCCAATTCAGTGGTCACTTAAGGGTAGAATGATAAAGTGCATTCTATCCAAAAACTCAAATGATCAGATTAGGACTGTGACAGTTGGATCTGGTAATGCTGGATCCAACCACCCTGTAGTCCACTCCCATTGTTAAGGCCAAATACACATATCTGCAAGGATTCCATCAGTGGTGTTATCGGGTTGCTTTTTGTTTTGGGAATGGGATAATATACAAACATGTTTCAGAACATTTGAAAAATACAATTTTATTGAGTACATTTATTGGTGTCTTTTCAGTTTAAAATATGAAAATATAATGAATTGGTTATTAGTTGATGTAAAACTCTAAATGTACTGATTTGAATGTTATTTGTTTTGGAGAGGGGTCGTGAGAAACTGTCAAAGAAATGGTATCCCCACTAAAACCGTTTGAATCCCACTGGGCTGGTGGGATTTACCACCATATTTATTCTACTGGTCATTTCAAATCTGTGACAAGTGCACACTGGGAGGAAGGAGAGAGAATTGGGACAAAGTCCCTATATCTCTATAGGGATTCCACCCTCTTGTCGTATCATGTAGAGAAGGCTTAGGACTTCCTTTTTCTGGGCAGCAGAGGAGGGGAGAGGGGGGTGGCCAGAGATTCCTCTTTGACCGGTGTGGCTGAGGAGGTGGGTGGTAACCCCGAACCAGGCTCCAGCTTCAACCTGGAGGTCTTAGTGGAGTGTGGTGAGCCAGCTTTAGGCCTCTTGGTTGGGGAGGCTTGGTGGGCGGAGGGGCAGCTGTGCTGGTTCAGACACACAGAGCAGAGAGGATTGACAGGTAGACACACCTGTTGACCAAACCCCACCAGCAACCAGTTGATCTCACTCCATAGATCCCTGTGTCGGGGAAGTGAGAGGAAGATCATCAATCACCGTCTTCATCAAAATCATAATGTAAGTAAGTAAGAGTATGTGTAAGAGTATGTGCCTTCAGAAAGTATTCACACCCTTTGACTTTTTCCACGTTTTACAGCCTGAATTTAAAATGGATTACATTTACATTTTGTCACTGGCCTACCCACAATACCCCATAATGTGGAATTATGTTTACCACAACAACTTGGGAGGTTTTCCAATGCCTCACAATGGGTTGGTAGATGGGTAAAAATAAAAACAGCAGATATTTAATATCCCTTTCAACATGGTGAAGTTATTAATTACACTTGGGATGGTGTATCAAAAAAAGACAAAATCAATTTTAATCCCACTTTGTAACACAACAAAATGTGGAAAAAGTCATGGGGTGTGAATACTTTGTGAAGGCAGTGTATAGTGTGTGTGTGTTACCCTCCAGAAGCCGACGGGGTAGATGAGTTGTCCCAGTGTGTCATCGTCAGTGTTGACTATGTTGTCCACCGTACAGCCATGAGCCCTGAGTCTCTGCAGAGCTGCACTGGTCACCTGGTACCTAGTCTGGCTAGACAACATCAGACACCAGTACCTGGTAACGTCTCACCTGGTGGGAGAGAGAATAGGTGTTGGGAAGTGGGCATCTTTTAGATAGTAAAGTACACAAGATATACAGAAGTATATGGACACCCCTTCAAATGAGTGGATTCGGCCATTTCAGCCACACCCATTGTGGACAGGTGTATAAAATCGATCACACAGCCATTTAATCGCCATAGACAAACATTGGAAGTGGAATGTCCTTACTGAAGAGCTCAGTGGCACCGTCATAGGATGCCACCTTTCCAACAAGTCAGTACGTATTAACAGCACTTACAGCTGCCCCGGTCAACGATAAGTGCTGTTATTGTGAAGTGGAAATGTCTAGGAGCAACAACGGCTCAGCCACACAAGCTCACAGAACGGGATCACTGAGTGCTAAAGTGCGTAAAAATCGTATGTCCTCGGTTGCAACACTCACTACCGAGTTCCAAACTGCCTCTAGAAGCAACGTCAGCACAAGAACTGTTCGTCGGGAGCTTCATGAAATGGGTTTCCATGGCCAAGCAGCCGCACACAAGCGTAAGATCACAATGCGCAATGCCAAGCGTCGGCTGGAGTGGTGTAAAGCTCGCCGCCATTAGATAGATAGGTACTTTATTGATCCCCCGGGGGGGAAATTTCATTGTCAAGCAGCTACAACAAAACACAGGGCAGGTGCAAAATGCCACAACGAAAGTACACAAAAGACAGATACACGGTACATGATACATAGAGCGGCAGTATGAAAAAGTATAGAAATACAAGATATCTGGAGTGCAAAAAAAACAACTATAAAAAGACATTGCATAGTATGGGTGGTTGGCTGAATATGTACACTATACATTGGTGGATGTTGGATGGTTAGCTATACTATACAGGTCGATGGCAGAGAAATACTTCAGTAGCTAAAAATGCGTATGATATGAGCGAGGGTAATAATAGTTTACTTAATAGACAGACTGGCTAAATGAACAGGTAAGTGAACATTTTGCATGGTTAAATGAGCTGTACAGGTAAGTATACATTTATATTTACAGATAAGTGAATACTTGCATGGTTACACAAACTGTACAGGTAAATGACAGGAAAAGATACTTTAATAGCTAAATGTGTGTATGATATAATTTGGGATAATAATAGTAATTCCCTTAAAATACAGTCCTTAGTGCGCAGGGTTTAATTACAGACAACTGCACGTATTGCACATTCGATATACTAAAAGCAATGAGAAAAGGTGCAACTGACAGGATACTAATATGCATTCCTGAGTGAATGCCTACGTAGGTTAGGTCCAAGAATTACTTACAATATTGCACGTGATATGATATAACAACTGTACATGAGTATGTATATACAGACCTGCATGAATAAATAGGTCCTGAGTGAATGAGTGCTGAAGGACCAGAGTTACTCACGGATGGATGCATAATTGTTAAACTAGGTCCTAACACCCCAACAGTTCCAGATCTATGTTGCCGACGGCACGGCACCCCGGTGAGGCATTATATAGTCTAATAGCCGCCAGCAGGAAGGACCTCCTGTAGCGCTCTCTGGCACATTGTGGTGGGATCAGTCTGTGACTGAAAGTGCTCCTCTGCGTCATAACCATAGCGTGCAGAGGGTGGGTGACGTTGTCCATGATGGCCAGCAGTTTGGCCAGGATCCGTCTCTCCGCCACCTCCTCTAGAGTGTCAAGGCTCGCTCATCCCCAGGACAGAGCTAGCCTTCCTGTTCAGCTTATTTACACGAGAAGTATCACCGGCTTTGATGTTAGCTCCCCAGCACACCACTGCAAAAAATAAAAACACAGACTGGTAGAAGGTATGCAGTAGTTTACTGCACACGTTGAGGGACCTGAGCCTCCTCAGAAAGTAGAGTCGGCGCAGGGTGATTTGCGCAGGGTGATTCGTGATTGCATTCGTTTTGTAACCGGGCTGGCTCCCGGCATGAGCCAGGTGCCGCCAAAGGCGAAGTCAAAACAAAGTGATGTAGCTCAAGCACGTGGAGCAATGATTTAGGATTCGGATTTGTAATATGCATGCAATAGGCCTAAGCGTTTGGTCTTGATACAATCCCCATTATGTGCTTTAAGTGCCTTTCCAATGTTGGAAAATTCGAACATTTTAAGGAAAATACATGTATGTTCCTGAACGACGCACCATGCTGCCTTGTTGACAAGATTACTGTTCGATTTGAGATGGGCGCTCCTCCCTACCGGCTTTGCCAGGTCACGTGCACCCCGGTTTAGCCCAATCGAACTCCTTCAATATCCAGCAGGTGTGCGCACTTAGTTATTAGAAAACAAATTCGTGACTAGAGGCGTACCTGCAGGATATTTAAGAGGACATGACTGAGGAGTATCATTTTTAAATCGACAAACAATCCGCCGTGGTGAGTATACCTACACCACAGGTGTTATTGCAATTTGTGGCGCAGTCGTTATTCCCATAAGAGAAAGTTAATAGATAACTTGTTTTACTTTCCTCTGATATTTTACAGGCTATACCAAATACAATCCAAACGGGTTTAGAAACAGAGTAGTCTGTGCGCACTAGACAAACATTGATTTTTGTTAATCACTCTCACACAGATATCATTAACATGGCATAGTCATGCGGAAATGTGTAGCATTGCAGGAAATAAACTGTAAAACTGCCACTTTTATTCTCTCTGCCACATGGCAAAATTAGTAGAATTGCATGAAATTGATCATAAATAAATAAAAAAAATTCTTTGTCCCTTGGCAAAATACCAGAAAATTATTTTTTTTTAAAAGGAAAAATGTCTGTCAAGAGGGAGGCTGCTAAAATGTATCCCATCTAGACACAACCTCTAGACAGTGCAGTAGAGGACTTCCCAGTAGGAATACTGAGTCATAACTGACTTATTTTTCCCTTTTAGTCATGGTTCTTCATGGGCTTCAGGTTTGGAGATGGATACTCTTTGCCTGCATTCACTGGCTTTGTGTCTGTCAAACTCCAAGGCCGTAAGTAAATCTGCAGTTAGAATTTATTAATCAGAACTGCGGCGTCTTGGTGTAACATTCTGTTAGAGCAGTTTATCTACCCTTTCTGCAGTTCTTTATTCCCCACACAGTATATTTCACCTAGGTTTGTGTTTAGAGGTACCCTCATTAGGTAACTGATTTTCCTGTTGATGGGTGTGTTCTCTGTAGGGTTTACATAGTAGCCATTCCTGCAGTGATCCAGGCAGGCTCCGAGGCCAAGCTTTGTGCCAGCCTTCTACAGCCCAACGAGACACTGATCATGACTATATCTCTGATGGCTGATGGACAGAACAAAAGACTTCTCCACAAGCGTTCTGACCAAGCGTTTCACAGCTGCTTCCAGTTTCAGGTCAGCCCAGCACTGGTGGACATCCAGAACATTCCATTAAGAGTGTACTGTACTTAACAGCTTTGATACATCTTAGTTTCTCTGTGAAACATCAATGTGGTAGCCTACCACAACTTTTCTGTGATTCAGGGTCAAATTTGTACCAGGTTTTGATTGAATGCTACTATACACTATCTAGACAATATATATATATATATGCCACTTAAATGCTTTTGAGTGCATAATATGATCCCTGCAGGAATTAAACACACTACCTTGAAGTTGCTAGTGGCACACTCTTACCAAATGGGCCACACGGCACCACCATTGAATGTGCTATGTTTTTGGTTCATTAGTTAACAAGTGTTGCCCTCCCTGTCTCTGTCAGGCCCCTCATGTGAAGAGTGAAAAAGTGCACAACTTTAAGGTGGAAGTTCGAGGTGAAACGTTTCTATCAACAGAAGAGCGTAAGGTCTTGATTAAACCCTACGGCCCTATGACATTCATCCAAACGGACAAACCAATCTACAACCCAGGACAAACCGGTAACGTTAGACAGTACATTCAGTCTGGTTGCTAAGAAACAGGACAATTACATGATGGCATGTTCTGTTATGGATTACTCAGGAGTTCCCAAACTTTTTGGGCCCTGTACCCCATTTTGATACAAACAATTTTCCATGACCCATGTTCCTTTTATTTGGGGCAATGGCTGTATTACAGTAAGGTCTGATGGTAATTCTATATGAATTTGGAAGTGATTGCAATTCTTCAGAAAAGTGTTCAGAAGATGATCAGGCAATAGTTGTATGATCTTCAGTGTAGAAAAGAACACCATTGCTGTCAATGAGCTTCGCCCCAGTCTGAGTTGGTGCCTGGTCCTGTCCACCGTCATTCATGGCTTATGAGCATTCTAGAGGGAAACTAGACTCCTGAAGAGCCTCATATTTCAGTAATGGGGTGCAGATACAGGAAGAAATCCACTGGGTTCACTCAGGATGTGTTCCCTGGAACGGAGTTCACTCAGGATGTGTTCCCTGGAACGGAGTTCACTCAGGATGTGTTCCCTGGAACGGAGTTCACTCAGGATGTGTTCCCTGGAACGGAGTTCACTCAGGATGTGTTCCCTGGAACGGAGTTCACTCAGGATGTGTTCCCTGGAACGGTGTTCACTCAGGATGTGTTCCCTGGAACGGTGTTCACTCAGGATGTGTTCCCTGGAACGGAGTTCACTCAGGATGTGTTCCCTGGAACGGAGTTCACTCAGGATGTGTTCCCTGGAACGGAGTTTGAACAGACATGTTACAATATGATCCCCTTGTAGACCTCGTCATTGGATATTTATAGTGTAAATGTTTTCAAAACTCAGTGCAGTTTTCCTTTATCTGCAATTGATTAATTTGGGGCCTTAGTACCAACGTTGTAAAATATTATCCGGAGTAGCTGTAAAAAGTTCTAGTAACTTCCCCAGTTTTCCAGAAATACTTGGTGAAAGAGCCCTGAAATAAGGATGTAGATCTTGGACTCCTCCAACCAATTTTTCTGGAATACCTGGGAATTTTGATTTGTCAAATAGTGCTTCTAATATTCTCATAGATTGCTTGTCTTGTCATTGGCTTTTTACAGTGCATTTTAGAGTCGTGACCTTGGATACCAATTTTATCCCTGTCAATCAGCTGGTGAGTTGAAAAATGTACCTTAGATCAGTTTATTTTTCCAACTGAACATGGATACAGGAGTATTGCAATACTGTGATGGCCATGGCAATCTGGTATTATGTAACACAATGCACAGAAATGTACCAGCCAGTACATGGGGTTTCTATTCATATATGTCAGCTTGAAATATATGGGATAATATTTTACTTGGATTGAATTGACCGTCCCAGTGCAAATGCTACATGTGGGGTTTACTTGAAGAGACCAAGCCAATCACCTGTCTAGTTCCTATAGTTATAGACAGCGAGGCTCTGCTGATTTATTTTGGAATTGGTTTTATGTTTCATGAATAACACATTCTCTTGTCTTTGCCCTTCACAGTACAACATTGTGGAACTGGAGGTAAGACTTAGTCTAACTTTATGACTGTCACTAAATAATGCCACCATCTGGGCAGGTCATTAATTTCCCTCTACTGTAGAAGTTAGCTAAATGCTGCCAGTCAGCATTGGGATCTGGGCCCCCTTCAATAAGCAAATGTTGTGCAACGTTGCATATGGAGGTGACTCCTTGTCCTCTATACTGTTATCTGAACGTTTTTAACGTTGTCCTGCTGAACGAACCAACAGGATGTGAATCAGAACAGGATTGGACAGTGGGTCAACACTACATCCAGTGGTAACATCCTGCAGCTATCTCACCCCCTGAACTCTGAAGCACCTGTAGGATCCTATACCATCGTAGTGTGGATTGGTGAAGACTACAAAATATACCAGAACTTCAAGATAGACAAGTATGGTAGGTTGAGCCTTTTTTTTTACCTGTCATGCTTGCTAATGTTGTGGCCGTTGAATCGATGCATCACAGCCATGGAACATTCTAGAGTTGACTGCTGTTCTTTATCTGTAGTTTTACCAAAGTTTGAGATCAAAATGAACCTCACCGACGAGATCAACATTGTTCAAGAAAAGTATAAAGTGGAAGTCTGTGCAACGTGAGTAAACACTAACGGTGCTGTACTGTATTTACAAGATGTGTAACTCCACTAAATGTCATTACCTAATCGCTTTACGCTACTGCAGTTCTTGGGGTTTAAATACTATTTGAAGTATATCATTTACTTTCACATTTCAAAGTAAGTTTTTGGCTGTTTGGAAATGCATGTGTTTGGACGAACACATAATTATTTAAAATACTTAAATATGCATGTAGGCTAATTTAACCTAGGCCTGCACTAATGACCCATGCTAATTCAAGACTTAGTGCTGCTGCTATAATCCCAGAGTTTGGTACTGTGGCATTTATATGAACAGCTGGTTCTGTATTCATAAAGCATCTTGGCTTAGAATTGCTGCTCTAGGATCAGGTCCACCCCTGACATGTCATTATGATACAAAAGTTAAAACTGATCCATTCTGAGGCTTTATGAATACAGGTCTAGATTCATTGACAATGTTAAATGCTTGACTTAAAGCCTGCAGGTATGCACAAGCCTTTATGTCATGTTATGATTTTAATATAGTAACTGTCTATGTAGGAAATGGTTTTGATTTGTTTGTCTTGGGAATTGAAATCAGATACACGTACGGGCAGCCTGTACCTGGTAAAGCAGGGATGAAGTTGTGCCGACCCTTGGTGGAAAATGCAGTGATACCAATCGCAATTGATGAGAGAAATCCACAAGGAGTTCCTGATTACACACCTCCATGCCACGAAGAGTCAATACAGGTTTGTATGCTTTCCTAAAACTAGTAGTTCGGGTTTTATAACTTTTTTTTAATATGATTGAATTGATTTAAATCTAATCTTAATGTGTGGTTCTGCTTGATTTTCCCAGATGGACCAAGCTGGCTGTGCTTCTTACGTCTTCAACATGGCAATTTTCACAAAGAATGCAGGAGAGAAATTGCTAGGAGACGTGCTTAGTTTCCATGCAGAAGTACAGGAGGAGGGAACAGGCAAGTCCTCTATCACAATCACTTGGAGATGAAGGGTTGTATTGAGTAAATTACATGATGTAACTATTGCTTGTTTCATAAGATCAGGGTTTCCCAAACTGGGACCCCTCCGGGGGAACGTTTTTGTTTGACCTAGCACTACACAGCTGATTAAAATACCCAACTCATCAAGCTTTGATTATTTGAATCCGCTGTAGTTCATACTGTGTAAGAAAGCAGTTTGATTTTTGGTGCTACAGCATTTTATAGATTTTGTCTGTTTAAATCATGTTTTTAATATCCTGTGTAAAACTGCACTGCAATTCAGTTTATGCATTGTAAACTGCCTTTCTGCATGATGGTAATTGTGAAATATACCATCTTATTATCATTTGTTTTCCTTTGACAGGTATTACACGGTCAGAGGATAAACTCATAGCGCTCTCCTATGTGATTGGGGAACTCACCTTTGTTGACCTGCCCAAAATCTATGCACATGGATCAATTATTGAGGGCAAGGTAAGTCTAAATGGTGTTACTGTTGCATTGTGGATGTTTGGTCTTTGTCCTGCTTCTTGAACTACTAGTATGTTGTAGGTAATGATGAAAATGTAGCATCACTTCATTCATTCAACACCCCCCTTTCCCTCAGATTCATGCTGTTCACTTCAACAACACACCCATCTCTGACATGTTAGTCTTCCTGTTGGAGGAGAAAGGCTGGTCCTCATATCTACGACTACAGAACCTAACCACGGACAGTCATGGTATTGCCAGGTTCTCCATCAACACAACCAATATGCCCAAAGAGAATATTAACCTCCTAGTAAGTATGATTCCTGTATTGTGTTAGAGTAAAAACAATGTGCACCGCTTGGGTCCATAGGACAGTTGGGGAAACACTGCCCTAAGGCCTTGGCCCTATGCCCTAAGGCCTTGGCCCTATGCCCTAAGGCCTTGGCCCTATGCCCTAAGGCCTTGGCCCTATGCCCTAAGGCCTTGGCCCTATGCCCTAAGGCCTTGGCCCTATGCCCTAAGGCCTTGGCCCTATGCCCTAAGGCCTTGGCCCTATGCCCTAAGGCCTTGGCCCTATGCCCTAAGGCCTTGGCCCTATGCCCTAAGGCCTTGGCCCTATGCCCTAAGGCCTTGGCCCTATGCCCTAAGGCCTTGGCCCTATGCCCTAAGGCCTTGGCCCTATGCCCTAAGGCCTTGGCCCTATGCCCTAAGGCCTTGGCCCTATGCCCTAAGGCCTTGGCCCTATGCCCTAAGGCCTTGGCCCTATGCCCTAAGGCCTTGGCCCTATGCCCTAAGGCCTTGGCCCTATGCCCTAAGGCCTTGGCCCTATGCCCTAAGGCCTTGGCCCTATGCCCTAAGGCCTTGGCCCTATGCCCTAAGGCCTTGGCCCTATGCCCTAAGGCCTTGGCCCTATGCCCTAAGGCCTTGGCCCTATGCCCTAAGGCCTTGGCCCTATGCCCTAAGGCCTTGGCCCTATGCCCTAAGGCCTTGGCCCTATGCCCTAAGGCCTTGGCCCTATGCCCTAAGGCCTTGGCCCTATGCCCGGATCTGAAGATTGGATTGGTAATAGCATGGTGAAACCTCCACCTAGCCTATCAGAGGGTGAGGTGGATCTGTACCAAGCTGCTTACACCTGTTATCCCACTGTGTATAGAACATAGGGGTTGATTTAGGATTGGGCCTTTACTCTCCCTTCTGTTCCTATCCAGGTAAGTGACACCCCACAAGTAGAGTATCCAGGATACAGGGTCCCCCATTTCAACAGAGGGCACCGCGTACTCTCACTGATCCAGCCCGCTGCCCCTGACACTGAACAGTCCAGCTCCCTGGCTATTCAGAAGATGGAGAACCCACTGGCATGTGGGGTGGAAGTGTCAATCACCATCCACTATGCCATCGTAAGGGAGACCTGCCCAAAGGGGTTTCTCCAGCCTGTCTTCTACCTGGTGAGTAGACCCAGGAACAAGTTGACAACCTGCAAAACCCAGGGTGCCATATTTCCTAATTGCACTACTTTTGACTGTTGAAAATGAGGCTGGGAAATGGCTGATATGACAAAGGATGTTCCTCTATAACACATACTCTTAATCATAGACCGTTAGCCACCATTAGTGTTAGCCACCTACATAACGTTAACAAATTGGACTCTGTAACATATCATACATTTTGCAAAGTCATTACCCATACAAAATGGATGGACATCCACAAATTGACACATATGACACTTAAGTCTTCTTTGGAGTGTCCCGGATTAGTTTACCATGTTACGTCTACCCCTTGAGTCCAGGTTGCTGCGTCTGTTGTTGAGGACTTTTCCCTTTCCCTCCAGGCCTTATCCAGAGGAGTCATAGTTCAGCATGGACTCGTGCATGTTACTGTGCAGCAGGACTGTCCTGGTGAGTGAGTTTAATTAAGTGATTCTGAATGTTCTGGAAGGTGCTTAATGACAGTGTGACCTGCTCTTGCTTTGCAGTAGCTGAGGGTGAACTCACCTTGACGTTGGCAGTGGTTCCAGAGATGGCGCCGGTGGTTCAACTCCTGGTGTACAGTATGCTACCCAGTGAGACTGTCATTGCCCACAGCATGAACTTCCCCACTGAGAAATGCTTCAGGAACAAGGTGTGTGTGTGTGTGTGCAGGAGTCTTGCACATCAGACATGTTCTCATTTTATGAAAGGTGTGGAGTATTTCCATGCCCATAGATACTGTATCATACCTGAAGTAAAGGTGTATGTGTGTGGCAGGTGTCTGTGGCGTTCTCACCCTCCAATGCGGTCCCAGGGGAGAAGAACACCCTGCATCTCTCGGCCCAGCCTGGTTCCCTCTGTGGCCTCAGTGCTGTGGACCAGAGTGTTGGCATCATGGAGCCAGGGAAGAGGCTACATGCTGACAAGGTAACATAACTCACTGAAGTGAACAGTTATACACCATACCTACTGTTGGTGCTGCTGGGAATACAACTAACCTCAGGGGAATAACCAGACATGGAGGGGTCTGTTCACTGTTGGCCATTTGGTCTGCTTTTATCAAAGGTACTGGGACTCATTCTCTGGGTTGATTCCCACTTTCTATTGAGTATCAGTAAGTGGAAAGCACCTCCCTATTGATATCTAATGAGGTAATATTCTGGGTTGTGTTCATAGGAGCGTTGTCTCAACATTTAACAATGGAAAACAAGTATCCTTGACTTTATAGTCCATTTGTCCCTGTTTCAGTCTGTTCTGTTTGGTCCCCAATGAACAAGGTCATGTGACACCTTCCCATATTGTCCCATTCCAGATTTTTGATTTGTTACCAGTCAAGGAGACTACTTATATTCCCTATGAGCTTGAAGAGCCGTTGGCGTGTTTGCGTGTAAGACCAAGGAGATTCATAATGCCATACCCAGATGGAACGTCTAGGGAGATGAATGATCCTTATGCAGTTTTTCAGGTAAATACTTCTGCCCTGCTCTCAACTCTGAAGCCATACTGTTACAATGTGTTCAACTTACATTTTACGTTGCTAAAAAAACCTCATATGCAATGACAAAAACAAAATGGACATTAATTTGATGCCGTTTCTAGACACTGGGACTGGCGCTAGTGACCAATCTACATATAAGAGTACCTTCCTGCCTCAGTTACCAGGGGAACCAGTACTATCGCTCCTATGGTGAGATGTCCTTACCAACCCTTCTCATCATTGCCAGAAGTCTTCAATGAGTCATGGGAAATTACTTTTTATTCTAACAAAGCCTGGTTAAACTGGTCTGAATGCTGCATGCACTCACCAGTGAGCACAGGATTCAGTCCATTTTTAACTTTTGTGTTCGTAGTAGCTTACAGCCATATGGCCAGGCCTGGATCAGCAGGTCCTAGTCTTGAAATGGCTTTAGCTGGTGGAGTTGCCCCTACACCACCACCACCCATACAGACGGACCGTAGGTTCTTCCCTGAGACATGGATTTGGGATCTTGTGGAAGTTGGGTAAGTGCTCTGCACAGTGAGCCAGACCTTAGGTGAAAACATATATATTTTGACCTCAATGGGTCTCCCTGGTTTGATTAAACTTAAATGCATTTGAAACATTAAAAGTTTTCAAATAATTAGTACAGTCATTCTCTATTAGACACTTGGGGGCTTTCTTTATTCCAGGGAGTCTGGCTCAGCAGATGTCTCCCTGACAGTCCCAGACACCATCACCACCTGGGAGACTGAGGTCTTCTGCCTGGGCCCCATTGGCTTCGGTCTGGCTCCTCTGGTGGTTCTCACGGTCTTCCAGCCCTTCTTTCTGGAGCTCGCCCTGCCCTACTCAGTCATCCGGGGAGAGCACTTTGAGCTGAAGGCCACCGTGTTCAACTACCTCTCCAAGTGCATCATGGTATAGCACTGCACCAGGATTGTTTCTTGAATTGAATTGAATTTGTCAGACTTACAAGTCTTCCCCTTGCAGGTTTCTGTGACTCCGGCGCGCTCCTCAGACTACACTCTCACACCCTTGAAAAATGTCCAGTACTCCTCATGCTTGTGTGCCAGAGGACGAAAGACCTTCAGTTGGACAATGGCACCCTCTGTCCTGGGCAAGTCTCAGTCTTCATTCCATTGAAAAAGCAGAATGGATGTCAACCTGGGTTGTGTACTGTCACTGTATTGGGTATTGTGTAATCTGTACTGTCTGGCGATGTGTGTAGGGGTTTTGAATGTGTCCTTTAGTGCAGCGGCTGTCCATTCTCACACTGCGTGTGACAAAGAGATTGTGGACGTACCAGAGAGGGGACGCATTGACACAGTCACACGGAGCCTGCTGGTGAAGGTATGTAGTTTACTACTGTGGGGGAACTAATGTTAGGTTGCATAATATGTTCTAGTGTAACTGCCTCTGAAAAGAATCTCTCCTCTCCTCCAGGCTGAGGGAACAGAAAAGGCTGACACCCACAACTGGTTGCTGTGTCGAACTGGTCAGTATGAATGAACGTTGAATGTTCCCGGTGATGGACATGATCTGCATCGTGTCATCTTTGTGTCCACAGGAGAAGCTCTGACAGAGGTGGAACTGAAACTCCCTCAGAATGTGGTGGCTGGATCTGCTAGAATTTCAATCTCAGTTCTGGGTAAAATAAACCACTGGTGTCGTGCTGGAAAAATGCAACCCTTTTCCAGTGATAATGCTGTTGGCTAAAGAGGATCATCTTACTGAAGTTCCTTGTTTCTCTGTAGGTGACATCCTTGGTCGGGCCCTCAACAACCTGGATGGACTGTTACAGATGCCGTATGGGTGTGGAGAGCAGAATATGGCCCTCCTCTCCCCCAATATCTACATCCTGGAGTACCTGAGGAACACTAAGCAGCTCACCCCAGCCATCCTAGATAAGGCCACAAAGTTCCTCACTAGTGGTAGAGTCCCTTCAATCTGGGTGTATTCATTATGCACCAAACTGGGCTGATTTTATTAGAATTATTTGTATTTTCCCCCAATGAGGTTTAAGTTTTGCATGAACTATTTAAAGTGTTTCTCCACGGTGTTCCCTAATGACTAGGACCCTGCAGTCATGTAACTGGACTTACAGTACAGATGACATCAGTGTCTTAACAGAACATCCCTGAACAACACATGGAGGGACTTCCACAGTTTCCTACTGAAATCATTTGCTTGTAGAATATTGCGTCTGCATCCCAAAGTGCACTATGTAAAGAACAGGGTGCCATATCTAGTGTAGTTCTCAACCCTGTTCCTGGAGAGATGCTGTCCTCAAGGGTTTCACTCCAACCCTAATCTAGCTACCTTCTAATAATTAGCTGGTTGAGCTGAATCTGATTAATTACAACTTGGGTTGGAGTGAACCTACAGGAGGGCAGCTCTAAGGAACAGTGTTGGAGTACCCTGATATAGGGTGCCATTTGGGGCACAAACTCTATGACTAATAAAAACCACTTGGTCACTGTTCATGCTAAACCCACCAACAGGTTACCAAAGGCAGCTGAACTACAAGAATGCTGATGGTGCATACAGCACGTTTGGACAAGGCTTGGGGAACACTTGGTGAGTACTTGGCTTGTCTTTCACCTACTGGTAAATAACTTTGAATGAAGTATTGACCAATCAAATGGAATCTCTTGCAGAGAGACTACTGATGTGAACACGTGATAAGCTTTAAGTCATGTTTATGACAGCATATGTTATTATGATGGGGCTTTTAAAGAAAGTTCTTTCCTCAGGCTGACTGCTTTTGTCTTGAGATCTTTTGGCAAAGCACGGTCTTTCATCTATATTGACCCGGCAAAAATGGAGGAATCCAAAACTTGGTTGGAACGTCAACAAGGCAAACATGGCTGTTTCAGAATTTTGGGGAAACCTTTCAACAGAATAAAGGTATTTATATTGCAATAAACTGAACGATAGACGTAGTCTGTTTTGTCAGGTTGGATCGTTAGTATTTTGACTTTGTTTTACAGGGAGGAGTGACTGAAGTCACCCTGACTGCTTACATCACTGCTTCATTGCTGGAGTTACACCGGTCAGTGTCGGTAAGTAGCCTCACTCCATATAACCATTACAGGCAACTAGGTTTACCTCCTGTATGAAGTCTGTATACATCTTGCATAAACTGTCACATACAGTTTCTACAGTAATTTCTCTGAAAGTAGCCTGTAAGAATGAGCATTACCATAAGCACATCTGAAGGGTATAGTGTAGTTACTACGGATAGGCTCTGTATGCTACTGTTAAGTTAGACAGGACTGGTCCCAGATCAGTTTGTATTGTCTGATTTCACCTTTTTAAGTCTGTCCTTAATCCACAATTTGAACTGCCTGAGGCACCAGAACAGCAAGTCCAAAACTGATCTGTGACCAGGCTAGCATGTTATTTTGTGCTCCAGGATCTTGTTGTGGACCACAGCTTGTCTTGCCTGAAGAACTCCACCAGTGATTTGTCTAACACCTATGCTACTGCTCTGCTGGCCTACACCTTCACCCTGGCAGGGGACATGGAGACACGGGCCCAGCTGCTGCGACACCTTAACACCATCTCATTACAAGAGGGTGCGCTATATCCTGATCCCAGATCTGTTAGTGCTGTCTTTCCTTAATTGAGCTTGCCTAGACAATGGATTACTCCTAAAATTGCAAACTCTCGGCCCGTCTGTCACTCCAGATAAACTCAATCAAACAGCCAGTAAATGTATATAAGACTAAAATACTATTTGAACTTTCAGTGTGTATGATGAATAAGCTAGTCCTTATTCTGACTCGTGTGCTCCTCCACCCTCAGGGGGTCTCCTGCACTGGTCCCAGACCTCAGAGACCTCCCCCTCCCTGGAGGTGGAGATCAGCGCCTATGTTCTGCTGGCGTACCTCAGTGCTTCTCGTCAGTCTACCTCTGACCTGGGCTACGCCTCCCGCATTGTCAGGTGGCTGGTGAGGCAGCAGAATGCCTACGGAGGCTTCTCCTCCACACAGGTATACTTCCCAAACACTGGTGGTCTGAAATGGCACCATGTGCTGTGCACTAGTAGAGGCCTTATGACTTCTATCAGACCACAGGCATGTATGTAGTCTTAATGTCCAACCTGGTGATGTTAACTTGTAGAGCCACGAAATCATGGATGGAATTGTGAAATGGTCACTTTAGGAACTGTTCAATGTAAAATGGCGTTTCATTTTTTTTATTTATTGTCCATTGGTCTGTCTAGGACACAGTGGTGGCCCTCCAGGCCCTGGCTCTCTACTCCACCAGGGTGTTCAGTAGAGTAGGAGGAGCCAGCACAGTGACTGTACGGTCTCCCAGTGGGAAACAGCAGCTCTTCCATGTGAACCAAAACAACAAGCTTCTGTACCAGGAGAGGGCGCTGCATTACACAGAAGGGAAGTACATCATTGAAGTCAAGGGCAGTGCTTGTGCCTCAGTGCAGGTCAGTGAATACAAATCTCTCATCCCAGTCCTGTGGCACAAGATGCACTTTAATATATATTACTGTGATCAAACATTTGAAGAAGCTTCTGGCTTGATTTCTAGTTCATTAAATACTTTGTCTAGCTTACAAAATGTTCTTATGGACAGGATGATTTCCCTGACTACTTCTCTTCCACAGGTGGTGCTCCACTACAACATCCCTACTCCTACCAGAAGCACAACACTCGGTATCCAGGTGACTCCAGAGGCGGACTGCAACAGCAAGTCTTTGAGACCCAGAGTCATGCTGAAACTCAAGTCTCAGTAAGGATGAAGGACCATTTGGATTCATTTCTTTTCAATGCGTTGATTGATGACACGTTATTTTGGAGCATGTCTTCCGAATGGATTTGACCCAAATGAATTTGTTTCATTATACCTGTGTATTGGTTATTGACCTTCTAGTTGATACTTAGGCTTGGATCAGTACCAGTAAGACAAAGGCGGCAGCTTTTGTACTTGTTACTGTAAGGCAGCGTGAGCTTAATGGTTAAATAAGTCATTTGATTATTAGTAAGCACTTGTCAAATTCCAACTTTCAGTCGTTCTTTCACAGATATCGTGGAAAGCAGCCGACTACCAATATGATTATAGTGGATTTGAAAATGCTGTCTGGGTTTTCCCCAGATCCAGACTCTTTGGGGAGGGTGAGTTGTGGTGTGAACTTTATCCATGAAGGTCTTGCCTCATGTGACCCTTTCTAACGCTGAATGTTTTGGTCCATGCGATTTGAATGGTTTGTCTTCACAGCTGAGGGGTTTAAGTGAAGTGAATCGTGTTGATACCAAAGATGACCATGTGTTAATGTACTTGACAGAGGTGAGGCAAACCACCCATCAGTTAGAAACGGTGCACATAACACCATATATAATGGGTTTAATTAAACAACATATTTAGCGAAGAGAACTATTGCTAAGATCATTTAATGATCAATGTGTTTGTTTTTCAACCAACAGTTAAAATCCCAATTTCCTTTCAACATCACCTTGGACATTATACAGGAGCTCCCAGTACAGAATCTAAAGCCTGCTGGGGTCAAGATCTACGACTACTACCAGCCAAGTAAGTATCTCTCTACTAACCCTCCCCAAAACATCCTTTTCCCCTCTTCTAAGTAACATTTGGTTAATTTACTGAGACTAACCTTTCTTACAGCTGACCAGGCTGAGACAGAATACATGTTCCCTTGCAAGTAGGGTTCTAAGCTGGTGAGCTACGTTGGATCTAGAATGATTGGTGATGAAATGTTTTCTATAGCAGACTCTTATACTATACATGTAGTGTAAATGATTAGGGAGACAATATTACTTTAATCTAAAGGCAGGTCAGTTTGGTAAAGCGTTCATTAAATGTATTTGTGCCTACAGATGGAGGATTATGTTGAGGTCACACCTGCAATCCTTGAGACTTCTTTGAAGAGCTGAAGTGAAACTATATATAACTGGAAATAAACTCATTAACTCTTTTCTGGAGCAGTTTGTTTTCTTCTGATTGTCACACTGATAAGCGGTGAATGCTGAGGTGAATATTTGAAGGTAGTGGTTCTAGTACCTGTGGAGTTAACTGGCCTATCAACTGTGGGAAACTCATGTGCATTATGTGAGTGGGGTACAGGAAACTGAAGAACAAACTATACCTCCAGGTCACCAGCTGTACAAAGGTCTGGTTTGTCTCATTTTGTCATGAACTCCTGTAGTTGTGAAGACCTGGTTCTTTTATTTCTCCTCAGGGAATCGTCTCAGAACATTTTTTAAAATGATATAAACATCTTACAAGGGAATAAGTCCTGGCTATGATCTCCTAATGACAAATGGTGTGGCTGTTTGAAAGATGTGGTCATTAACAAATCAAGGAGATTGACATACTGTTGCCAACACAGCTCACTAACATTTAGATGTTATTGTGGGTCAAGCAATGCTTGTTTCTAGCGCAGATAGAGCATG
Source organism: Thymallus thymallus (assembly GCA_023634145.1). Classification (NCBI taxonomy): domain Eukaryota; kingdom Metazoa; phylum Chordata; class Actinopteri; order Salmoniformes; family Salmonidae; genus Thymallus; species Thymallus thymallus. Next base: position 18,570,993 of record CM042394.1, on the reverse strand, counting down.
GCAGTTGCAATGAAAGGGTTGTGGGTTTGACTCTAATGGGGGACCAGTACGAACATTAATGCTCTGGCTAAATGACAAATGCAGTAGTTCAACAAACTCATTTAAAATGTAATTCAATATTAGGATGTTTAATGTCAGTGGTGTTGACAAATACTGTATATACAGTTGTGGCCAAAAGTTGAGTGACAAGTATCGGTCCCCACAAAGTTTGCTGCGTCAGTGTTTATGGCAATTTGCATATACTCCAGAATGTCATGAGTGATCAGATGAATTGCAAAGTCCCTCTTTGCCATGAAAATGAACTTAATCCCCAAAAAACATTTCCACTGCATTTCAGCCCTGCCACAAAAGGACCAGCTGCCATCATGTCAGTGATTGTCTCATTAACACAGGTGTGTGTTGACGAGGACAAGGCTGGAGATCACTCTGTCATGCTGATTGAGTCAGAATAACAGACTGGAAGCTTTAAAAGGAGGGTGGTGCTTGAAATCATTGTTCTTCCTCTGTCAACCATGGTTACCTGCAAGGAAACGCGTGCCGTCATTGCTTTGCACAAAGGGCTTCACAGGCAAGGATATTGCTGCTGGTAAGACTTTTGGAGGATGGCCTGGTGTCAAGAAGGGCAGCAAAGAAGCCACTTCTCTCCAGGATAAACATCAGGGACAGACTGATATTCTGCAAAAGGTACAAGGATTGGACTGCTGAGGACTGGGGTAGAGTAATTTTCTCTGAATCCCCTTTACGATTGTTTGGGCCATCTGTAAAACACCTTGTCCGGAGAAGACAAGGTGAGCGCTACCATCAGTCCTGTCATGCCAACAGTAAAGCATCCTCAGACCATTCATGTGTGGGGTTGCTTCTCAGCCAAGGGAGTGGGCTCACTCACAATTTTGCCTAGGAACACAGCCATGAATAAAGAATGGTACCAACACATCCTCCGAGAGCAACTTCTCCCAACCATCCAAGAACAGTTTGGTGACGACCAATGCCTTTTCCAGCATGATGGAGCACCTTGCCATAAGGCAAAAGTGATAACTAAGTGGCTCTGGGAACAAAACATTTTGCGTCCATGGCCAGGAAACACCCCAGACCTTAAACCCCAGACCTTAATCCCATTGAGAACTTTTTTTTTTTTTACCTTTTATTTTACTAGGCAAGTCAGTTAAGAACAAATTCTTATAACTTGTGGTCGATCCTCAAGAGGTGGTTGGACAAACAAAAACCCACAACTTCTGACAAACTCCAAGCATTGATTATGCAAGAATGGCCTGCCATCAGTCAGGATGTGGCCCAGAAGTTAATTGACAGCATGCCAGGGCGGATTGCAGAGGTCTTGAAAAAGAAGGGTCAACACTGCTATTGACTAAACTGAATGTCATTGTCAATGAAAGCCTTTGACACTTATGGAATACTTGTAATTATACTTCAGTGTACCATAGTAACTACTGACATAAAGATCTAAGAACACTGAAGCAGCAAACTTTGTGGAGACAAATACTTGTCATTCTCAAAACTTTTGGCCACAATTGTACATGAGATTAGTGAAATGTTAGTGGCCAGTGTTACGTCCCTCTCGCTCTCCCTGTTTCCTTCTGTTCTGACTCTGTTTTCCAGTTTGGACACAGGTGGAGCTGATTGGGTCGTTAGCTGACAAGGGGCACCTGGGTTGATTCAGGCTTTGATATAAATCCCATTGTTCAGACCTGACTGTCGCTCTCTCAGCCTGCACCCTGTTTTTGTGGTTTGTAGTATTTTTGGGTTTACTTTTTGATTAGATGCACCATTCAACACTTACACCTTATATTCATTCCACTTGCATCCAAACACCACCACTACACTCTTCATGTCCACTTTCACACCTCACAGTTACTATTGTTTGTATAGTTTTGTTTTGTTTAGTTATTTAATAAATATCTATTAAACCCTTAACTCTGTCAAAGTGTGGACTCCCTTGTTTGTCACTCTCTATGAGCCGGGTTGTGACACCAGTGATTCCAAGTCTATAGCACAGCCTCTAAGTTGCAGCGTTGTAACTGGGTGGAAGCTGGCTAGTGATGGCTAACAGTCTGGCCTGGAGAGAAGCTGTTTTCCCAGTCCCAGCGTTGATGCAGCTGTACTGACCTCACCTGGGTTTTAGGCAAGACATTTGTTCAGCGTCGTGAGGTTGAGGCACTATTGTGCTTTCTTAACCACACTGGATGGTCCATTTCAGAGCGTCAGTGTACGGCGAGCAACTTGACGCTTTCCTCCACCTTCTGTGCGTTGATGTGGATAGGGCCATGCGCCATCTGTTTTCAGAAGTCGACGATCAGCTCCTTTTTGTTTTGACGTTATTTTCCTGGCACCATATAAAGATCAATGGATACATATCAACCCAATTCAGTGGTCACTTAAGGGTAGAATGATAAAGTGCATTCTATCCAAAAACTCAAATGATCAGATTAGGACTGTGACAGTTGGATCTGGTAATGCTGGATCCAACCACCCTGTAGTCCACTCCCATTGTTAAGGCCAAATACACATATCTGCAAGGATTCCATCAGTGGTGTTATCGGGTTGCTTTTTGTTTTGGGAATGGGATAATATACAAACATGTTTCAGAACATTTGAAAAATACAATTTTATTGAGTACATTTATTGGTGTCTTTTCAGTTTAAAATATGAAAATATAATGAATTGGTTATTAGTTGATGTAAAACTCTAAATGTACTGATTTGAATGTTATTTGTTTTGGAGAGGGGTCGTGAGAAACTGTCAAAGAAATGGTATCCCCACTAAAACCGTTTGAATCCCACTGGGCTGGTGGGATTTACCACCATATTTATTCTACTGGTCATTTCAAATCTGTGACAAGTGCACACTGGGAGGAAGGAGAGAGAATTGGGACAAAGTCCCTATATCTCTATAGGGATTCCACCCTCTTGTCGTATCATGTAGAGAAGGCTTAGGACTTCCTTTTTCTGGGCAGCAGAGGAGGGGAGAGGGGGGTGGCCAGAGATTCCTCTTTGACCGGTGTGGCTGAGGAGGTGGGTGGTAACCCCGAACCAGGCTCCAGCTTCAACCTGGAGGTCTTAGTGGAGTGTGGTGAGCCAGCTTTAGGCCTCTTGGTTGGGGAGGCTTGGTGGGCGGAGGGGCAGCTGTGCTGGTTCAGACACACAGAGCAGAGAGGATTGACAGGTAGACACACCTGTTGACCAAACCCCACCAGCAACCAGTTGATCTCACTCCATAGATCCCTGTGTCGGGGAAGTGAGAGGAAGATCATCAATCACCGTCTTCATCAAAATCATAATGTAAGTAAGTAAGAGTATGTGTAAGAGTATGTGCCTTCAGAAAGTATTCACACCCTTTGACTTTTTCCACGTTTTACAGCCTGAATTTAAAATGGATTACATTTACATTTTGTCACTGGCCTACCCACAATACCCCATAATGTGGAATTATGTTTACCACAACAACTTGGGAGGTTTTCCAATGCCTCACAATGGGTTGGTAGATGGGTAAAAATAAAAACAGCAGATATTTAATATCCCTTTCAACATGGTGAAGTTATTAATTACACTTGGGATGGTGTATCAAAAAAAGACAAAATCAATTTTAATCCCACTTTGTAACACAACAAAATGTGGAAAAAGTCATGGGGTGTGAATACTTTGTGAAGGCAGTGTATAGTGTGTGTGTGTTACCCTCCAGAAGCCGACGGGGTAGATGAGTTGTCCCAGTGTGTCATCGTCAGTGTTGACTATGTTGTCCACCGTACAGCCATGAGCCCTGAGTCTCTGCAGAGCTGCACTGGTCACCTGGTACCTAGTCTGGCTAGACAACATCAGACACCAGTACCTGGTAACGTCTCACCTGGTGGGAGAGAGAATAGGTGTTGGGAAGTGGGCATCTTTTAGATAGTAAAGTACACAAGATATACAGAAGTATATGGACACCCCTTCAAATGAGTGGATTCGGCCATTTCAGCCACACCCATTGTGGACAGGTGTATAAAATCGATCACACAGCCATTTAATCGCCATAGACAAACATTGGAAGTGGAATGTCCTTACTGAAGAGCTCAGTGGCACCGTCATAGGATGCCACCTTTCCAACAAGTCAGTACGTATTAACAGCACTTACAGCTGCCCCGGTCAACGATAAGTGCTGTTATTGTGAAGTGGAAATGTCTAGGAGCAACAACGGCTCAGCCACACAAGCTCACAGAACGGGATCACTGAGTGCTAAAGTGCGTAAAAATCGTATGTCCTCGGTTGCAACACTCACTACCGAGTTCCAAACTGCCTCTAGAAGCAACGTCAGCACAAGAACTGTTCGTCGGGAGCTTCATGAAATGGGTTTCCATGGCCAAGCAGCCGCACACAAGCGTAAGATCACAATGCGCAATGCCAAGCGTCGGCTGGAGTGGTGTAAAGCTCGCCGCCATTAGATAGATAGGTACTTTATTGATCCCCCGGGGGGGAAATTTCATTGTCAAGCAGCTACAACAAAACACAGGGCAGGTGCAAAATGCCACAACGAAAGTACACAAAAGACAGATACACGGTACATGATACATAGAGCGGCAGTATGAAAAAGTATAGAAATACAAGATATCTGGAGTGCAAAAAAAACAACTATAAAAAGACATTGCATAGTATGGGTGGTTGGCTGAATATGTACACTATACATTGGTGGATGTTGGATGGTTAGCTATACTATACAGGTCGATGGCAGAGAAATACTTCAGTAGCTAAAAATGCGTATGATATGAGCGAGGGTAATAATAGTTTACTTAATAGACAGACTGGCTAAATGAACAGGTAAGTGAACATTTTGCATGGTTAAATGAGCTGTACAGGTAAGTATACATTTATATTTACAGATAAGTGAATACTTGCATGGTTACACAAACTGTACAGGTAAATGACAGGAAAAGATACTTTAATAGCTAAATGTGTGTATGATATAATTTGGGGTAATAATAGTAATTCCCTTAAAATACAGTCCTTAGTGCGCAGGGTTTAATTACAGACAACTGCACGTATTGCACATTCGATATACTAAAAGCAATGAGAAAAGGTGCAACTGACAGGATACTAATATGCATTCCTGAGTGAATGCCTACGTAGGTTAGGTCCAAGAATTACTTACAATATTGCACGTGATATGATATAACAACTGTACATGAGTATGTATATACAGACCTGCATGAATAAATAGGTCCTGAGTGAATGAGTGCTGAAGGACCAGAGTTACTCACGGATGGATGCATAATTGTTAAACTAGGTCCTAACACCCCAACAGTTCCAGATCTATGTTGCCGACGGCACGGCACCCCGGTGAGGCATTATATAGTCTAATAGCCGCCAGCAGGAAGGACCTCCTGTAGCGCTCTCTGGCACATTGTGGTGGGATCAGTCTGTGACTGAAAGTGCTCCTCTGCGTCATAACCATAGCGTGCAGAGGGTGGGTGACGTTGTCCATGATGGCCAGCAGTTTGGCCAGGATCCGTCTCTCCGCCACCTCCTCTAGAGTGTCAAGGCTCGCTCATCCCCAGGACAGAGCTAGCCTTCCTGTTCAGCTTATTTACACGAGAAGTATCACCGGCTTTGATGTTAGCTCCCCAGCACACCACTGCAAAAAATAAAAACACAGACTGGTAGAAGGTATGCAGTAGTTTACTGCACACGTTGAGGGACCTGAGCCTCCTCAGAAAGTAGAGTCGGCGCAGGGTGATTTGCGCAGGGTGATTCGTGATTGCATTCGTTTTGTAACCGGGCTGGCTCCCGGCATGAGCCAGGTGCCGCCAAAGGCGAAGTCAAAACAAAGTGATGTAGCTCAAGCACGTGGAGCAATGATTTAGGATTCGGATTTGTAATATGCATGCAATAGGCCTAAGCGTTTGGTCTTGATACAATCCCCATTATGTGCTTTAAGTGCCTTTCCAATGTTGGAAAATTCGAACATTTTAAGGAAAATACATGTATGTTCCTGAACGACGCACCATGCTGCCTTGTTGACAAGATTACTGTTCGATTTGAGATGGGCGCTCCTCCCTACCGGCTTTGCCAGGTCACGTGCACCCCGGTTTAGCCCAATCGAACTCCTTCAATACCCAGCAGGTGTGCGCACTTAGTTATTAGAAAACAAATTCGTGACTAGAGGCGTACCTGCAGGATATTTAAGAGGACATGACTGAGGAGTATCATTTTTAAATCGACAAACAATCCGCCGTGGTGAGTATACCTACACCACAGGTGTTATTGCAATTTGTGGCGCAGTCGTTATTCCCATAAGAGAAAGTTAATAGATAACTTGTTTTACTTTCCTCTGATATTTTACAGGCTATACCAAATACAATCCAAACGGGTTTAGAAACAGAGTAGTCTGTGCGCACTAGACAAACATTGATTTTTGTTAATCACTCTCACACAGATATCATTAACATGGCATAGTCATGCGGAAATGTGTAGCATTGCAGGAAATAAACTGTAAAACTGCCACTTTTATTCTCTCTGCCACATGGCAAAATTAGTAGAATTGCATGAAATTGATCATAAATAAATAAAAAAAATTCTTTGTCCCTTGGCAAAATACCAGAAAATTATTTTTTTTTAAAAGGAAAAATGTCTGTCAAGAGGGAGGCTGCTAAAATGTATCCCATCTAGACACAACCTCTAGACAGTGCAGTAGAGGACTTCCCAGTAGGAATACTGAGTCATAACTGACTTATTTTTCCCTTTTAGTCATGGTTCTTCATGGGCTTCAGGTTTGGAGATGGATACTCTTTGCCTGCATTCACTGGCTTTGTGTCTGTCAAACTCCAAGGCCGTAAGTAAATCTGCAGTTAGAATTTATTAATCAGAACTGCGGCGTCTTGGTGTAACATTCTGTTAGAGCAGTTTATCTACCCTTTCTGCAGTTCTTTATTCCCCACACAGTATATTTCACCTAGGTTTGTGTTTAGAGGTACCCTCATTAGGTAACTGATTTTCCTGTTGATGGGTGTGTTCTCTGTAGGGTTTACATAGTAGCCATTCCTGCAGTGATCCAGGCAGGCTCCGAGGCCAAGCTTTGTGCCAGCCTTCTACAGCCCAACGAGACACTGATCATGACTATATCTCTGATGGCTGATGGACAGAACAAAAGACTTCTCCACAAGCGTTCTGACCAAGCGTTTCACAGCTGCTTCCAGTTTCAGGTCAGCCCAGCACTGGTGGACATCCAGAACATTCCATTAAGAGTGTACTGTACTTAACAGCTTTGATACATCTTAGTTTCTCTGTGAAACATCAATGTGGTAGCCTACCACAACTTTTCTGTGATTCAGGGTCAAATTTGTACCAGGTTTTGATTGAATGCTACTATACACTATCTAGACAATATATATATATATATATATATGCCACTTAAATGCTTTTGAGTGCATAATATGATCCCTGCAGGAATTAAACACACTACCTTGAAGTTGCTAGTGGCACACTCTTACCAAATGGGCCACACGGCACCACCATTGAATGTGCTATGTTTTTGGTTCATTAGTTAACAAGTGTTGCCCTCCCTGTCTCTGTCAGGCCCCTCATGTGAAGAGTGAAAAAGTGCACAACTTTAAGGTGGAAGTTCGAGGTGAAACGTTTCTATCAACAGAAGAGCGTAAGGTCTTGATTAAACCCTACAGCCCTATGACATTCATCCAAACGGACAAACCAATCTACAACCCAGGACAAACCGGTAACGTTAGACAGTACATTCAGTCTGGTTGCTAAGAAACAGGACAATTACATGATGGCATGTTCTGTTATGGATTACTCAGGAGTTCCCAAACTTTTTGGGCCCTGTACCCCATTTTGATACAAACAATTTTCCATGACCCATGTTCCTTTTATTTGGGGCAATGGCTGTATTACAGTAAGGTCTGATGGTAATTCTATATGAATTTGGAAGTGATTGCAATTCTTCAGAAAAGTGTTCAGAAGATGATCAGGCAATAGTTGTATGATCTTCAGTGTAGAAAAGAACACCATTGCTGTCAATGAGCTTCGCCCCAGTCTGAGTTGGTGCCTGGTCCTGTCCACCGTCATTCATGGCTTATGAGCATTCTAGAGGGAAACTAGACTCCTGAAGAGCCTCATATTTCAGTAATGGGGTGCAGATACAGGAAGAAATCCACTGGGTTCACTCAGGATGTGTTCCCTGGAACGGGGTTCACTCAGGATGTGTTCCCTGGAACGGAGTTCACTCAGGATGTGTTCCCTGGAACGGAGTTCACTCAGGATGTGTTCCCTGGAACGGAGTTCACTCAGGATGTGTTCCCTGGAACGGAGTTCACTCAGGATGTGTTCCCTGGAACGGAGTTCACTCAGGATGTGTTCCCTGGAACGGAGTTCACTCAGGATGTGTTCCCTGGAACGGAGTTCACTCAGGATGTGTTCCCTGGAACGGAGTTCACTCAGGATGTGTTCCCTGGAACGGAGTTCACTCAGGATGTGTTCCCTGGAACGGAGTTCACTCAGGATGTGTTCCCTGGAACGGAGTTCACTCAGGATGTGTTCCCTGGAACGGAGTTCACTCAGGATGTGTTCCCTGGAACGGAGTTCACTCAGGATGTGTTCCCTGGAACGGTGTTCACTCAGGATGTGTTCCCTGGAACGGTGTTCACTCAGGATGTGTTCCCTGGAACGGTGTTCACTCAGGATGTGTTCCCTGGAACGGAGTTCACTCAGGATGTGTTCCCTGGAACGGTGTTCACTCAGGATGTGTTCCCTGGAACGGAGTTTGAACAGACATGTTACAATATGATCCCCTTGTAGACCTCGTCATTAGATATTTATAGTGTAAATGTTTTCAAAACTCAGTGCAGTTTTCCTTTATCTGCAATTGATTAATTTGGGGCCTTAGTACCAACGTTGTAAAATATTATCCGGAGTAGCTGTAAAAAGTTCTAGTAACTTCCCCAGTTTTCCAGAAATACTTGGTGAAAGAGCCCTGAAATAAGGATGTAGATCTTGGACTCCTCCAACCAATTTTTCTGGAAAACCTGGGAATTTTGATTTGTCAAATAGTGCTTCTAATATTCTCATAGATTGCTTGTCTTGTCATTGGCTTTTTACAGTGCATTTTAGAGTCGTGACCTTGGATACCAATTTTATCCCTGTCAATCAGCTGGTGAGTTGAAAAATGTACCTTAGATCAGTTTATTTTTCCAACTGAACATGGATACAGGAGTATTGCAATACTGTGATGGCCATGGCAATCTGGTATTATGTAACACAATGCACAGAAATGTACCAGCCAGTACATGGGGTTTCTATTCATATATGTCAGCTTGAAATATATGGGATAATATTTTACTTGGATTGAATTGACCGTCCCAGTGCAAATGCTACATGTGGGGTTTACTTGAAGAGACCAAGCCAATCACCTGTCTAGTTCCTATAGTTATAGACAGCGAGGCTCTGCTGATTTATTTTGGAATTGGTTTTATGTTTCATGAATAACACATTCTCTTGTCTTTGCCCTTCACAGTACAACATTGTGGAACTGGAGGTAAGACTTAGTCTAACTTTATGACTGTCACTAAATAATGCCACCATCTGGGCAGGTCATTAATTTCCCTCTACTGTAGAAGTTGGCTAAATGCTGCCAGTCAGCATTGGGGTCTGGGCCCCCTTCAATAAGCAAATGTTGTGCAACGTTGCATATGGAGGTGACTCCTTGTCCTCTATACTGTTATCTGAACGTTTTTAACGTTGTCCTGCTGAACGAACCAACAGGATGTGAATCAGAACAGTATTGGACAGTGGGTCAACACTACATCCAGTGGTAACATCCTGCAGCTATCTCACCCCCTGAACTCTGAAGCACCTGTAGGATCCTATACCATCGTAGTGTGGATTGGTGAAGACTACAAAATATACCAGAACTTCAAGATAGACAAGTATGGTAGGTTGAGCCTTTTTTTTTTACCTGTCATGCTTGCTAATGTTGTGGCCGTTGAATCGATGCATCACAGCCATGGAACATTCTAGAGTTGACTGCTGTTCTTTATCTGTAGTTTTACCAAAGTTTGAGATCAAAATGAACCTCACCGACGAGATCAACATTGTTCAAGAAAAGTATAAAGTGGAAGTCTGTGCAACGTGAGTAAACACTAACGGTGCTGTACTGTATTTACAAGATGTGTAACTCCACTAAATGTCATTACCTAATCGCTTTACGCTACTGCAGTTCTTGGGGTTTAAATACTATTTGAAGTATATCATTTACTTTCACATTTCAAAGTAAGTTTTTGGCTGTTTGGAAATGCATGTGTTTGGACGAACACATAATTATTTAAAATACTTAAATATGCATGTAGGCTAATTTAACCTAGGCCTGCACTAATGACCCATGCTAATTCAAGACTTAGTGCTGCTGCTATAATCCCAGAGTTTGGTACTGTGGCATTTACATGAACAGCTGGTTCTGTATTCATAAAGCATCTTGGCTTAGAATTGCTGCTCTAGGATCAGGTCCACCCCTGACATGTCATTATGATACAAAAGTTAAAACTGATCCATTCTGAGGCTTTATGAATACAGGTCTAGATTCATTGACAATGTTAAATGCTTGACTTAAAGCCTGCAGGTATGCACAAGCCTTTATGTCATGTTAGGATTTTAATATAGTAACTGTCTATGTAGGAAATGGTTTTGATTTGTTTGTCTTGGGAATTGAAATCAGATACACGTACGGGCAGCCTGTACCTGGTAAAGCAGGGATGAAGTTGTGCCGACCCTTGGTGGAAAATGCAGTGATACCAATCACAATTGATGAGAGAAATCCACAAGGAGTTCCTGATTACACACCTCCATGCCACGAAGAGTCAATACAGGTTTGTATGCTTTCCTAAAACTAGTAGTTCGGGTTTTATAACTTTTTTTTAATATGATTGAATTGATTTAAATCTAATCTTAATGTGTGGTTCTGCTTGATTTTCCCAGATGGACCAAGCTGGCTGTGCTTCTTACGTCTTCAACATGGCAATTTTCACAAAGAATGCAGGAGAGAAATTGCTAGGAGACGTGCTTAGTTTCCATGCAGAAGTACAGGAGGAGGGAACAGGCAAGTCCTCTATCACAATCACTTGGAGATGAAGGGTTGTATTGAGTAAATTACATGATGTAACTATTGCTTGTTTCATAAGATCAGGGTTTCCCAAACTGGGACCCCTCCGGGGGAACGTTTTTGTTTGACCTAGCACTACACAGCTGATTAAAATACCCAACTCATCAAGCTTTGATTATTTGAATCCGCTGTAGTTCATACTGTGTAAGAAAGCAGTTTGATTTTTGGTGCTACAGCATTTTATAGATTTTGTCTGTTTAAATCATGTTTTTAATATCCTGTGTAAAACTGCACTGCAATTCAGTTTATGCATTGTAAACTGCCTTTCTGCATGATGGTAATTGTGAAATATACCATCTTATTATCATTTGTTTTCCTTTGACAGGTATTACACGGTCAGAGGATAAACTCATAGCGCTCTCCTATGTGATTGGGGAACTCACCTTTGTTGACCTGCCCAAAATCTATGCACATGGATCAATTATTGAGGGCAAGGTAAGTCTAAATGGTGTTACTGTTGCATTGTGGATGTTTGGTCTTTGTCCTGCTTCTTGAACTACTAGTATGTTGTAGGTAATGATGAAAATGTAGCATCACTTCATTCATTCAACACCCCCCTTTCCCTCAGATTCATGCTGTTCACTTCAACAACACACCCATCTCTGACATGTTAGTCTTCCTGTTGGAGGAGAAAGGCTGGTCCTCATATCTACGACTACAGAACCTAACCACGGACAGTCATGGTATTGCCAGGTTCTCCATCAACACAACCAATATGCCCAAAGAGAATATTAACCTCCTAGTAAGTATGATTCCTGTATTGTGTTAGAGTAAAAACAATGTGCACCGCTTGGGTCCATAGGACAGTTGGGGAAACACTGCCCTAAGGCCTTGGCCCTATGCCCTAAGGCCTTGGCCCTATGCCCTAAGGCCTTGGCCCTATGCCCTAAGGCCTTGGCCCTATGCCCTAAGGCCTTGGCCCTATGCCCTAAGGCCTTGGCCCTATGCCCTAAGGCCTTGGCCCTATGCCCTAAGGCCTTGGCCCTATGCCCTAAGGCCTTGGCCCTATGCCCTAAGGCCTTGGCCCTATGCCCTAAGGCCTTGGCCCTATGCCCTAAGGCCTTGGCCCTATGCCCTAAGGCCTTGGCCCTATGCCCTAAGGCCTTGGCCCTATGCCCTAAGGCCTTGGCCCTATGCCCTAAGGCCTTGGCCCTATGCCCGGATCTGAAGATTGGATTGGTAATAGCATGGTGAAACCTCCACCTAGCCTATCAGAGGGTGAGGTGGATCTGTACCAAGCTGCTTACACCTGTTATCCCACTGTGTATAGAACATAGGGGTTGATTTAGGATTGGGCCTTTACTCTCCCTTCTGTTCCTATCCAGGTAAGTGACACCCCACAAGTAGAGTATCCAGGATACAGGGTCCCCCATTTCAACAGAGGGCACCGCGTACTCTCACTGATCCAGCCCGCTGCCCCTGACACTGAACAGTCCAGCTCCCTGGCTATTCAGAAGATGGAGAACCCACTGGCATGTGGGGTGGAAGTGTCAATCACCATCCACTATGCCATCGTAAGGGAGACCTGCCCAAAGGGGTTTCTCCAGCCTGTCTTCTACCTGGTGAGTAGACCCAGGAACAAGTTGACAACCTGCAAAACCCAGGGTGCCATATTTCCTAATTGCACTACTTTTGACTGTTGAAAATGAGGCTGGGAAATGGCTGATATGACAAAGGATGTTCCTCTATAACACATACTCTTAATCATAGACCGTTAGCCACCATTAGTGTTAGCCACCTACATAACGTTAACAAATTGGACTCTGTAACATATCATACATTTTGCAAAGTCATTACCCATACAAAATGGATGGACATCCACAAATTGACACATATGACACTTAAGTCTTCTTTGGAGTGTCCCGGATTAGTTTACCATGTTACGTCTACCCCTTGAGTCCAGGTTGCTGCGTCTGTTGTTGAGGACTTTTCCCTTTCCCTCCAGGCCTTATCCAGAGGAGTCATAGTTCAGCATGGACTCGTGCATGTTACTGTGCAGCAGGACTGTCCTGGTGAGTGAGTTTAATTAAGTGATTCTGAATGTTCTGGAAGGTGCTTAATGACAGTGTGACCTGCTCTTGCTTTGCAGTAGCTGAGGGTGAACTCACCTTGACGTTGGCAGTGGTTCCAGAGATGGCGCCGGTGGTTCAACTCCTGGTGTACAGTATGCTACCCAGTGAGACTGTCATTGCCCACAGCATGAACTTCCCCACTGAGAAATGCTTCAGGAACAAGGTGTGTGTGTGTGCAGGAGTCTTGCACATCAGACATGTTCTCATTTTATGAAAGGTGTGGAGTATTTCCATGCCCATAGATACTGTATCATACCTGAAGTAAAGGTGTATGTGTGTGGCAGGTGTCTGTGGCGTTCTCACCCTCCAATGCGGTCCCAGGGGAGAAGAACACCCTGCATCTCTCGGCCCAGCCTGGTTCCCTCTGTGGCCTCAGTGCTGTGGACCAGAGTGTTGGCATCATGGAGCCAGGGAAGAGGCTACATGCTGACAAGGTAACATAACTCACTGAAGTGAACAGTTATACACCATACCTACTGTTGGTGCTGCTGGGAATACAACTAACCTCAGGGGAATAACCAGACATGGAGGGGTCTGTTCACTGTTGGCCATTTGGTCTGCTTTTATCAAAGGTACTGGGACTCATTCTCTGGGTTGATTCCCACTTTCTATTGAGTATCAGTAAGTGGAAAGCACCTCCCTATTGATATCTAATGAGGTAATATTCTGGGTTGTGTTCATAGGAGCGTTGTCTCAACATTTAACAATGGAAAACAAGTATCCTTGACTTTATAGTCCATTTGTCCCTGTTTCAGTCTGTTCTGTTTGGTCCCCAATGAACAAGGTCATGTGACACCTTCCCATATTGTCCCATTCCAGATTTTTGATTTGTTACCAGTCAAGGAGACTACTTATATTCCCTATGAGCTTGAAGAGCCGTTGGCGTGTTTGCGTGTAAGACCAAGGAGATTCATAATGCCATACCCAGATGGAACGTCTAGGGAGATGAATGATCCTTATGCAGTTTTTCAGGTAAATACTTCTGCCCTGCTCTCAACTCTGAAGCCATACTGTTACAATGTGTTCAACTTACATTTTACGTTGCTAAAAAAACCTCATATGCAATGACAAAAACAAAATGGACATTAATTTGATGCCGTTTCTAGACACTGGGACTGGCGCTAGTGACCAATCTACATATAAGAGTACCTTCCTGCCTCAGTTACCAGGGGAACCAGTACTATCGCTCCTATGGTGAGATGTCCTTACCAACCCTTCTCATCATTGCCAGAAGTCTTCAATGAGTCATGGGAAATTACTTTTTATTCTAACAAAGCCTGGTTAAACTGGTCTGAATGCTGCATGCACTCACCAGTGAGCACAGGATTCAGTCCATTTTTAACTTTTGTGTTCGTAGTAGCTTACAGCCATATGGCCAGGCCTGGATCAGCAGGTCCTAGTCTTGAAATGGCTTTAGCTGGTGGAGTTGCCCCTACACCACCACCACCCATACAGACGGACCGTAGGTTCTTCCCTGAGACATGGATTTGGGATCTTGTGGAAGTTGGGTAAGTGCTCTGCACAGTGAGCCAGACCTTAGGTGAAAACATATATATTTTGACCTCAATGGGTCTCCCTGGTTTGATTAAACTTAAATGCATTTGAAACATTAAAAGTTTTCAAATAATTAGTACAGTCATTCTCTATTAGACACTTGGGGGCTTTCTTTATTCCAGGGAGTCTGGCTCAGCAGATGTCTCCCTGACAGTCCCAGACACCATCACCACCTGGGAGACTGAGGTCTTCTGCCTGGGCCCCATTGGCTTCGGTCTGGCTCCTCTGGTGGTTCTCACGGTCTTCCAGCCCTTCTTTCTGGAGCTCGCCCTGCCCTACTCAGTCATCCGGGGAGAGCACTTTGAGCTGAAGGCCACCGTGTTCAACTACCTCTCCAAGTGCATCATGGTATAGCACTGCACCAGGATTGTTTCTTGAATTGAATTGAATTTGTCAGACTTACAAGTCTTCCCCTTGCAGGTTTCTGTGACTCCGGCGCGCTCCTCAGACTACACTCTCACACCCTTGAAAAATGTCCAGTACTCCTCATGCTTGTGTGCCAGAGGACGAAAGACCTTCAGTTGGACAATGGCACCCTCTGTCCTGGGCAAGTCTCAGTCTTCATTCCATTGAAAAAGCAGAATGGATGTCAACCTGGGTTGTGTACTGTCACTGTATTGGGTATTGTGTAATCTGTACTGTCTGGCGATGTGTGTAGGGGTTTTGAATGTGTCCTTTAGTGCAGCGGCTGTCCATTCTCACACTGCGTGTGACAAAGAGATTGTGGACGTACCAGAGAGGGGACGCATTGACACAGTCACACGGAGCCTGCTGGTGAAGGTATGTAGTTTACTACTGTGGGGGAACTAATGTTAGGTTGCATAATATGTTCTAGTGTAACTGCCTCTGAAAAGAATCTCTCCTCTCCTCCAGGCTGAGGGAACAGAAAAGGCTGACACCCACAACTGGTTGCTGTGTCGAACTGGTCAGTATGAATGAACGTTGAATGTTCCCGGTGATGGACATGATCTGCATCGTGTCATCTTTGTGTCCACAGGAGAAGCTCTGACAGAGGTGGAACTGAAACTCCCTCAGAATGTGGTGGCTGGATCTGCTAGAATTTCAATCTCAGTTCTGGGTAAAATAAACCACTGGTGTCGTGCTGGAAAAATGCAACCCTTTTCCAGTGATAATGCTGTTGGCTAAAGAGGATCATCTTACTGAAGTTCCTTGTTTCTCTGTAGGTGACATCCTTGGTCGGGCCCTCAACAACCTGGATGGACTGTTACAGATGCCGTATGGGTGTGGAGAGCAGAATATGGCCCTCCTCTCCCCCAATATCTACATCCTGGAGTACCTGAGGAACACTAAGCAGCTCACCCCAGCCATCCTAGATAAGGCCACAAAGTTCCTCACTAGTGGTAGAGTCCCTTCAATCTGGGTGTATTCATTATGCACCAAACTGGGCTGATTTTATTAGAATTATTTGTATTTTCCCCCAATGAGGTTTAAGTTTTGCATGAACTATTTAAAGTGTTTCTCCACGGTGTTCCCTAATGACTAGGACCCTGCAGTCATGTAACTGGACTTACAGTACAGATGACATCAGTGTCTTAACAGAACATCCCTGAACAACACATGGAGGGACTTCCACAGTTTCCTACTGAAATCATTTGCTTGTAGAATATTGCGTCTGCATCCCAAAGTGCACTATGTAAAGAACAGGGTGCCATATCTAGTGTAGTTCTCAACCCTGTTCCTGGAGAGATGCTGTCCTCAAGGGTTTCACTCCAACCCTAATCTAGCTACCTTCTAATAATTAGCTGGTTGAGCTGAATCTGATTAATTACAACTTGGGTTGGAGTGAACCTACAGGAGGGCAGCTCTAAGGAACAGTGTTGGAGTACCCTGATATAGGGTGCCATTTGGGGCACAAACTCTATGACTAATAAAAACCACTTGGTCACTGTTCATGCTAAACCCACCAACAGGTTACCAAAGGCAGCTGAACTACAAGAATGCTGATGGTGCATACAGCACGTTTGGACAAGGCTTGGGGAACACTTGGTGAGTACTTGGCTTGTCTTTCACCTACTGGTAAATAACTTTGAATGAAGTATTGACCAATCAAATGGAATCTCTTGCAGAGAGACTACTGATGTGAACACGTGATAAGCTTTAAGTCATGTTTATGACAGCATATGTTATTATGATGGGGCTTTTAAAGAAAGTTCTTTCCTCAGGCTGACTGCTTTTGTCTTGAGATCTTTTGGCAAAGCACGGTCTTTCATCTATATTGACCCGGCAAAAATGGAGGAATCCAAAACTTGGTTGGAACGTCAACAAGGCAAACATGGCTGTTTCAGAATTTTGGGGAAACCTTTCAACAGAATAAAGGTATTTATATTGCAATAAACTGAACGATAGACGTAGTCTGTTTTGTCAGGTTGGATCGTTAGTATTTTGACTTTGTTTTACAGGGAGGAGTGACTGAAGTCACCCTGACTGCTTACATCACTGCTTCATTGCTGGAGTTACACCGGTCAGTGTCGGTAAGTAGCCTCACTCCATATAACCATTACAGGCAACTAGGTTTACCTCCTGTATGAAGTCTGTATACATCTTGCATAAACTGTCACATACAGTTTCTACAGTAATTTCTCTGAAAGTAGCCTGTAAGAATGAGCATTACCATAAGCACATCTGAAGGGTATAGTGTAGTTACTACGGATAGGCTCTGTATGCTACTGTTAAGTTAGACAGGACTGGTCCCAGATCAGTTTGTATTGTCTGATTTCACCTTTTTAAGTCTGTCCTTAATCCACAATTTGAACTGCCTGAGGCACCAGAACAGCAAGTCCAAAACTGATCTGTGACCAGGCTAGCATGTTATTTTGTGCTCCAGGATCTTGTTGTGGACCACAGCTTGTCTTGCCTGAAGAACTCCACCAGTGATTTGTCTAACACCTATGCTACTGCTCTGCTGGCCTACACCTTCACCCTGGCAGGGGACATGGAGACACGGGCCCAGCTGCTGCGACACCTTAACACCATCTCATTACAAGAGGGTGCGCTATATCCTGATCCCAGATCTGTTAGTGCTGTCTTTCCTTAATTGAGCTTGCCTAGACAATGGATTACTCCTAAAATTGCAAACTCTCGGCCCGTCTGTCACTCCAGATAAACTCAATCAAACAGCCAGTAAATGTATATAAGACTAAAATACTATTTGAACTTTCAGTGTGTATGATGAATAAGCTAGTCCTTATTCTGACTCGTGTGCTCCTCCACCCTCAGGGGGTCTCCTGCACTGGTCCCAGACCTCAGAGACCTCCCCCTCCCTGGAGGTGGAGATCAGCGCCTATGTTCTGCTGGCGTACCTCAGTGCTTCTCGTCAGTCTACCTCTGACCTGGGCTACGCCTCCCGCATTGTCAGGTGGCTGGTGAGGCAGCAGAATGCCTACGGAGGCTTCTCCTCCACACAGGTATACTTCCCAAACACTGGTGGTCTGAAATGGCACCATGTGCTGTGCACTAGTAGAGGCCTTATGACTTCTATCAGACCACAGGCATGTATGTAGTCTTAATGTCCAACCTGGTGATGTTAACTTGTAGAGCCACGAAATCATGGATGGAATTGTGAAATGGTCACTTTAGGAACTGTTCAATGTAAAATGGCGTTTCATTTTTTTTATTTATTGTCCATTGGTCTGTCTAGGACACAGTGGTGGCCCTCCAGGCCCTGGCTCTCTACTCCACCAGGGTGTTCAGTAGAGTAGGAGGAGCCAGCACAGTGACTGTACGGTCTCCCAGTGGGAAACAGCAGCTCTTCCATGTGAACCAAAACAACAAGCTTCTGTACCAGGAGAGGGCGCTGCATTACACAGAAGGGAAGTACATCATTGAAGTCAAGGGCAGTGCTTGTGCCTCAGTGCAGGTCAGTGAATACAAATCTCTCATCCCAGTCCTGTGGCACAAGATGCACTTTAATATATATTACTGTGATCAAACATTTGAAGAAGCTTCTGGCTTGATTTCTAGTTCATTAAATACTTTGTCTAGCTTACAAAATGTTCTTATGGACAGGATGGTTTCCCTGACTACTTCTCTTCCACAGGTGGTGCTCCACTACAACATCCCTACTCCTACCAGAAGCACAACACTCGGTATCCAGGTGACTCCAGAGGCGGACTGCAACAGCAAGTCTTTGAGACCCAGAGTCATGCTGAAACTCAAGTCTCAGTAAGGATGAAGGACCATTTGGATTCATTTCTTTTCAATGCGTTGATTGATGACACGTTATTTTGGAGCATGTCTTCCGAATGGATTTGACCCAAATGAATTTGTTTCATTATACCTGTGTATTGGTTATTGACCTTCTAGTTGATACTTAGGCTTGGATCAGTACCAGTAAGACAAAGGCGGCAGCTTTTGTACTTGTTACTGTAAGGCAGCGTGAGCTTAATGGTTAAATAAGTCATTTGATTATTAGTAAGCACTTGTCAAATTCCAACTTTCAGTCGTTCTTTCACAGATATCGTGGAAAGCAGCCGACTACCAATATGATTATAGTGGATTTGAAAATGCTGTCTGGGTTTTCCCCAGATCCAGACTCTTTGGGGAGGGTGAGTTGTGGTGTGAACTTTATCCATGAAGGTCTTGCCTCATGTGACCCTTTCTAACGCTGAATGTTTTGGTCCATGCGATTTGAATGGTTTGTCTTCACAGCTGAGGGGTTTAAGTGAAGTGAATCGTGTTGATACCAAAGATGACCATGTGTTAATGTACTTGACAGAGGTGAGGCAAACCACCCATCAGTTAGAAACGGTGCACATAACACCATATATAATGGGTTTAATTAAACAACATATTTAGCGAAGAGAACTATTGCTAAGATCATTTAATGATCAATGTGTTTGTTTTTCAACCAACAGTTAAAATCCCAATTTCCTTTCAACATCACCTTGGACATTATACAGGAGCTCCCAGTACAGAATCTAAAGCCTGCTGGGGTCAAGATCTACGACTACTACCAGCCAAGTAAGTATCTCTCTACTAACCCTCCCCAAAACATCCTTTTCCCCTCTTCTAAGTAACATTTGGTTAATTTACTGAGACTAACCTTTCTTACAGCTGACCAGGCTGAGACAGAATACATGTTCCCTTGCAAGTAGGGTTCTAAGCTGGTGAGCTACGTTGGATCTAGAATGATTGGTGATGAAATGTTTTCTATAGCAGACTCTTATACTATACATGTAGTGTAAATGATTAGGGAGACAATATTACTTTAATCTAAAGGCAGGTCAGTTTGGTAAAGCGTTCATTAAATGTATTTGTGCCTACAGATGGAGGATTATGTTGAGGTCACACCTGCAATCCTTGAGACTTCTTTGAAGAGCTGAAGTGAAACTATATATAACTGGAAATAAACTCATTAACTCTTTTCTGGAGCAGTTTGTTTTCTTCTGATTGTCACACTGATAAGCGGTGAATGCTGAGGTGAATATTTGAAGGTAGTGGTTCTAGTACCTGTGGAGTTAACTGGCCTATCAACTGTGGGAAACTCATGTGCATTATGTGAGTGGGGTACAGGAAACTGAAGAACAAACTATACCTCCAGGTCACCAGCTGTACAAAGGTCTGGTTTGTCTCATTTTGTCATGAACTCCTGTAGTTGTGAAGACCTGGTTCTTTTATTTCTCCTCAGGGAATCGTCTCAGAACATTTTTTAAAATGATATAAACATCTTACAAGGGAATAAGTCCTGGCTATGATCTCCTAATGACAAATGGTGTGGCTGTTTGAAAGATGTGGTCATTAACAAATCAAGGAGATTGACATACTGTTGCCAACACAGCTCACTAACATTTAGATGTTATTGTGGGTCAAGCAATGCTTGTTTCTAGCGCAGATAGAGCATGGCAGTTGCAATGAAAGGGTTGTGGGTTTGACTCTAATGGGGGACCAGTACGAACATTAATGCTCTGGCTAAATGACAAATGCAGTAGTTCAACAAACTCATTTAAAATGTAATTCAATATTAGGATGTTTAATGTCAGTGGTGTTGACAAATACTGTATATACAGTTGTGGCCAAAAGTTGAGTGACAAGTATCGGTCCCCACAAAGTTTGCTGCGTCAGTGTTTATGGCAATTTGCATATACTCCAGAATGTCATGAGTGATCAGATGAATTGCAAAGTCCCTCTTTGCCATGAAAATGAACTTAATCCCCAAAAAACATTTCCACTGCATTTCAGCCCTGCCACAAAAGGACCAGCTGCCATCATGTCAGTGATTGTCTCATTAACACAGGTGTGTGTTGACGAGGACAAGGCTGGAGATCACTCTGTCATGCTGATTGAGTCAGAATAACAGACTGGAAGCTTTAAAAGGAGGGTGGTGCTTGAAATCATTGTTCTTCCTCTGTCAACCATGGTTACCTGCAAGGAAACGCGTGCCGTCATTGCTTTGCACAAAGGGCTTCACAGGCAAGGATATTGCTGCTGGTAAGACTTTTGGAGGATGGCCTGGTGTCAAGAAGGGCAGCAAAGAAGCCACTTCTCTCCAGGATAAACATCAGGGACAGACTGATATTCTGCAAAAGGTACAAGGATTGGACTGCTGAGGACTGGGGTAGAGTAATTTTCTCTGAATCCCCTTTACGATTGTTTGGGCCATCCGTAAAACACCTTGTCCGGAGAAGACAAGGTGAGCGCTACCATCAGTCCTGTCATGCCAACAGTAAAGCATCCTCAGACCATTCATGTGTGGGGTTGCTTCTCAGCCAAGGGAGTGGGCTCACTCACAATTTTGCCTAGGAACACAGCCATGAATAAAGAATGGTACCAACACATCCTCCGAGAGCAACTTCTCCCAACCATCCAAGAACAGTTTGGTGACGACCAATGCCTTTTCCAGCATGATGGAGCACCTTGCCATAAGGCAAAAGTGATAACTAAGTGGCTCTGGGAACAAAACATTTTGCGTCCATGGCCAGGAAACACCCCAGACCTTAAACCCCAGACCTTAATCCCATTGAGAACTTTTTTTTTTTTTACCTTTTATTTTACTAGGCAAGTCAGTTAAGAACAAATTCTTATAACTTGTGGTCGATCCTCAAGAGGTGGTTGGACAAACAAAAACCCACAACTTCTGACAAACTCCAAGCATTGATTATGCAAGAATGGCCTGCCATCAGTCAGGATGTGGCCCAGAAGTTAATTGACAGCATGCCAGGGCGGATTGCAGAGGTCTTGAAAAAGAAGGGTCAACACTGCTATTGACTAAACTGAATGTCATTGTCAATGAAAGCCTTTGACACTTATGGAATACTTGTAATTATACTTCAGTGTACCATAGTAACTACTGACATAAAGATCTAAGAACACTGAAGCAGCAAACTTTGTGGAGACAAATACTTGTCATTCTCAAAACTTTTGGCCACAATTGTACATGAGATTAGTGAAATGTTAGTGGCCAGTGTTACGTCCCTCTCGCTCTCCCTGTTTCCTTCTGTTCTGACTCTGTTTTCCAGTTTGGACACAGGTGGAGCTGATTGGGTCGTTAGCTGACAAGGGGCACCTGGGTTGATTCAGGCTTTGATATAAATCCCATTGTTCAGACCTGACTGTCGCTCTCTCAGCCTGCACCCTGTTTTTGTGGTTTGTAGTATTTTTGGGTTTACTTTTTGATTAGATGCACCATTCAACACTTACACCTTATATTCATTCCACTTGCATCCAAACACCACCACTACACTCTTCATGTCCACTTTCACACCTCACAGTTACTATTGTTTGTATAGTTTTGTTTTGTTTAGTTATTTAATAAATATCTATTAAACCCTTAACTCTGTCAAAGTGTGGACTCCCTTGTTTGTCACTCTCTATGAGCCGGGTTGTGACACCAGTGATTCCAAGTCTATAGCACAGCCTCTAAGTTGCAGCGTTGTAACTGGGTGGAAGCTGGCTAGTGATGGCTAACAGTCTGGCCTGGAGAGAAGCTGTTTTCCCAGTCCCAGCGTTGATGCAGCTGTACTGACCTCACCTGGGTTTTAGGCAAGACATTTGTTCAGCGTCGTGAGGTTGAGGCACTATTGTGCTTTCTTAACCACACTGGATGGTCCATTTCAGAGCGTCAGTGTACGGCGAGCAACTTGACGCTTTCCTCCACCTTCTGTGCGTTGATGTGGATAGGGCCATGCGCCATCTGTTTTCAGAAGTCGACGATCAGCTCCTTTTTGTTTTGACGTTATTTTCCTGGCACCATATAAAGATCAATGGATACATATCAACCCAATTCAGTGGTCACTTAAGGGTAGAATGATAAAGTGCATTCTATCCAAAAACTCAAATGATCAGATTAGGACTGTGACAGTTGGATCTGGTAATGCTGGATCCAACCACCCTGTAGTCCACTCCCATTGTTAAGGCCAAATACACATATCTGCAAGGATTCCATCAGTGGTGTTATCGGGTTGCTTTTTGTTTTGGGAATGGGATAATATACAAACATGTTTCAGAACATTTGAAAAATACAATTTTATTGAGTACATTTATTGGTGTCTTTTCAGTTTAAAATATGAAAATATAATGAATTGGTTATTAGTTGATGTAAAACTCTAAATGTACTGATTTGAATGTTATTTGTTTTGGAGAGGGGTCGTGAGAAACTGTCAAAGAAATGGTATCCCCACTAAAACCGTTTGAATCCCACTGGGCTGGTGGGATTTACCACCATATTTATTCTACTGGTCATTTCAAATCTGTGACAAGTGCACACTGGGAGGAAGGAGAGAGAATTGGGACAAAGTCCCTATATCTCTATAGGGATTCCACCCTCTTGTCGTATCATGTAGAGAAGGCTTAGGACTTCCTTTTTCTGGGCAGCAGAGGAGGGGAGAGGGGGGTGGCCAGAGATTCCTCTTTGACCGGTGTGGCTGAGGAGGTGGGTGGTAACCCCGAACCAGGCTCCAGCTTCAACCTGGAGGTCTTAGTGGAGTGTGGTGAGCCAGCTTTAGGCCTCTTGGTTGGGGAGGCTTGGTGGGCGGAGGGGCAGCTGTGCTGGTTCAGACACACAGAGCAGAGAGGATTGACAGGTAGACACACCTGTTGACCAAACCCCACCAGCAACCAGTTGATCTCACTCCATAGATCCCTGTGTCGGGGAAGTGAGAGGAAGATCATCAATCACCGTCTTCATCAAAATCATAATGTAAGTAAGTAAGAGTATGTGTAAGAGTATGTGCCTTCAGAAAGTATTCACACCCTTTGACTTTTTCCACGTTTTACAGCCTGAATTTAAAATGGATTACATTTACATTTTGTCACTGGCCTACCCACAATACCCCATAATGTGGAATTATGTTTACCACAACAACTTGGGAGGTTTTCCAATGCCTCACAATGGGTTGGTAGATGGGTAAAAATAAAAACAGCAGATATTTAATATCCCTTTCAACATGGTGAAGTTATTAATTACACTTGGGATGGTGTATCAAAAAAAGACAAAATCAATTTTAATCCCACTTTGTAACACAACAAAATGTGGAAAAAGTCATGGGGTGTGAATACTTTGTGAAGGCAGTGTATAGTGTGTGTGTGTTACCCTCCAGAAGCCGACGGGGTAGATGAGTTGTCCCAGTGTGTCATCGTCAGTGTTGACTATGTTGTCCACCGTACAGCCATGAGCCCTGAGTCTCTGCAGAGCTGCACTGGTCACCTGGTACCTAGTCTGGCTAGACAACATCAGACACCAGTACCTGGTAACGTCTCACCTGGTGGGAGAGAGAATAGGTGTTGGGAAGTGGGCATCTTTTAGATAGTAAAGTACACAAGATATACAGAAGTATATGGACACCCCTTCAAATGAGTGGATTCGGCCATTTCAGCCACACCCATTGTGGACAGGTGTATAAAATCGATCACACAGCCATTTAATCGCCATAGACAAACATTGGAAGTGGAATGTCCTTACTGAAGAGCTCAGTGGCACCGTCATAGGATGCCACCTTTCCAACAAGTCAGTACGTATTAACAGCACTTACAGCTGCCCCGGTCAACGATAAGTGCTGTTATTGTGAAGTGGAAATGTCTAGGAGCAACAACGGCTCAGCCACACAAGCTCACAGAACGGGATCACTGAGTGCTAAAGTGCGTAAAAATCGTATGTCCTCGGTTGCAACACTCACTACCGAGTTCCAAACTGCCTCTAGAAGCAACGTCAGCACAAGAACTGTTCGTCGGGAGCTTCATGAAATGGGTTTCCATGGCCAAGCAGCCGCACACAAGCGTAAGATCACAATGCGCAATGCCAAGCGTCGGCTGGAGTGGTGTAAAGCTCGCCGCCATTAGATAGATAGGTACTTTATTGATCCCCCGGGGGGGAAATTTCATTGTCAAGCAGCTACAACAAAACACAGGGCAGGTGCAAAATGCCACAACGAAAGTACACAAAAGACAGATACACGGTACATGATACATAGAGCGGCAGTATGAAAAAGTATAGAAATACAAGATATCTGGAGTGCAAAAAAAACAACTATAAAAAGACATTGCATAGTATGGGTGGTTGGCTGAATATGTACACTATACATTGGTGGATGTTGGATGGTTAGCTATACTATACAGGTCGATGGCAGAGAAATACTTCAGTAGCTAAAAATGCGTATGATATGAGCGAGGGTAATAATAGTTTACTTAATAGACAGACTGGCTAAATGAACAGGTAAGTGAACATTTTGCATGGTTAAATGAGCTGTACAGGTAAGTATACATTTATATTTACAGATAAGTGAATACTTGCATGGTTACACAAACTGTACAGGTAAATGACAGGAAAAGATACTTTAATAGCTAAATGTGTGTATGATATAATTTGGGGTAATAATAGTAATTCCCTTAAAATACAGTCCTTAGTGCGCAGGGTTTAATTACAGACAACTGCACGTATTGCACATTCGATATACTAAAAGCAATGAGAAAAGGTGCAACTGACAGGATACTAATATGCATTCCTGAGTGAATGCCTACGTAGGTTAGGTCCAAGAATTACTTACAATATTGCACGTGATATGATATAACAACTGTACATGAGTATGTATATACAGACCTGCATGAATAAATAGGTCCTGAGTGAATGAGTGCTGAAGGACCAGAGTTACTCACGGATGGATGCATAATTGTTAAACTAGGTCCTAACACCCCAACAGTTCCAGATCTATGTTGCCGACGGCACGGCACCCCGGTGAGGCATTATATAGTCTAATAGCCGCCAGCAGGAAGGACCTCCTGTAGCGCTCTCTGGCACATTGTGGTGGGATCAGTCTGTGACTGAAAGTGCTCCTCTGCGTCATAACCATAGCGTGCAGAGGGTGGGTGACGTTGTCCATGATGGCCAGCAGTTTGGCCAGGATCCGTCTCTCCGCCACCTCCTCTAGAGTGTCAAGGCTCGCTCATCCCCAGGACAGAGCTAGCCTTCCTGTTCAGCTTATTTACACGAGAAGTATCACCGGCTTTGATGTTAGCTCCCCAGCACACCACTGCAAAAAATAAAAACACAGACTGGTAGAAGGTATGCAGTAGTTTACTGCACACGTTGAGGGACCTGAGCCTCCTCAGAAAGTAGAGTCGGCGCAGGGTGATTTGCGCAGGGTGATTCGTGATTGCATTCGTTTTGTAACCGGGCTGGCTCCCGGCATGAGCCAGGTGCCGCCAAAGGCGAAGTCAAAACAAAGTGATGTAGCTCAAGCACGTGGAGCAATGATTTAGGATTCGGATTTGTAATATGCATGCAATAGGCCTAAGCGTTTGGTCTTGATACAATCCCCATTATGTGCTTTAAGTGCCTTTCCAATGTTGGAAAATTCGAACATTTTAAGGAAAATACATGTATGTTCCTGAACGACGCACCATGCTGCCTTGTTGACAAGATTACTGTTCGATTTGAGATGGGCGCTCCTCCCTACCGGCTTTGCCAGGTCACGTGCACCCCGGTTTAGCCCAATCGAACTCCTTCAATACCCAGCAGGTGTGCGCACTTAGTTATTAGAAAACAAATTCGTGACTAGAGGCGTACCTGCAGGATATTTAAGAGGACATGACTGAGGAGTATCATTTTTAAATCGACAAACAATCCGCCGTGGTGAGTATACCTACACCACAGGTGTTATTGCAATTTGTGGCGCAGTCGTTATTCCCATAAGAGAAAGTTAATAGATAACTTGTTTTACTTTCCTCTGATATTTTACAGGCTATACCAAATACAATCCAAACGGGTTTAGAAACAGAGTAGTCTGTGCGCACTAGACAAACATTGATTTTTGTTAATCACTCTCACACAGATATCATTAACATGGCATAGTCATGCGGAAATGTGTAGCATTGCAGGAAATAAACTGTAAAACTGCCACTTTTATTCTCTCTGCCACATGGCAAAATTAGTAGAATTGCATGAAATTGATCATAAATAAATAAAAAAAATTCTTTGCCCCTTGGCAAAATACCAGAAAATTATTTTTTTTTAAAAGGAAAAATGTCTGTCAAGAGGGAGGCTGCTAAAATGTATCCCATCTAGACACAACCTCTAGACAGTGCAGTAGAGGACTTCCCAGTAGGAATACTGAGTCATAACTGACTTATTTTTCCCTTTTAGTCATGGTTCTTCATGGGCTTCAGGTTTGGAGATGGATACTCTTTGCCTGCATTCACTGGCTTTGTGTCTGTCAAACTCCAAGGCCGTAAGTAAATCTGCAGTTAGAATTTATTAATCAGAACTGCGGCGTCTTGGTGTAACATTCTGTTAGAGCAGTTTATCTACCCTTTCTGCAGTTCTTTATTCCCCACACAGTATATTTCACCTAGGTTTGTGTTTAGAGGTACCCTCATTAGGTAACTGATTTTCCTGTTGATGGGTGTGTTCTCTGTAGGGTTTACATAGTAGCCATTCCTGCAGTGATCCAGGCAGGCTCCGAGGCCAAGCTTTGTGCCAGCCTTCTACAGCCCAACGAGACACTGATCATGACTATATCTCTGATGGCTGATGGACAGAACAAAAGACTTCTCCACAAGCGTTCTGACCAAGCGTTTCACAGCTGCTTCCAGTTTCAGGTCAGCCCAGCACTGGTGGACATCCAGAACATTCCATTAAGAGTGTACTGTACTTAACAGCTTTGATACATCTTAGTTTCTCTGTGAAACATCAATGTGGTAGCCTACCACAACTTTTCTGTGATTCAGGGTCAAATTTGTACCAGGTTTTGATTGAATGCTACTATACACTATCTAGACAATATATATATATATATATATATGCCACTTAAATGCTTTTGAGTGCATAATATGATCCCTGCAGGAATTAAACACACTACCTTGAAGTTGCTAGTGGCACACTCTTACCAAATGGGCCACACGGCACCACCATTGAATGTGCTATGTTTTTGGTTCATTAGTTAACAAGTGTTGCCCTCCCTGTCTCTGTCAGGCCCCTCATGTGAAGAGTGAAAAAGTGCACAACTTTAAGGTGGAAGTTCGAGGTGAAACGTTTCTATCAACAGAAGAGCGTAAGGTCTTGATTAAACCCTACAGCCCTATGACATTCATCCAAACGGACAAACCAATCTACAACCCAGGACAAACCGGTAACGTTAGACAGTACATTCAGTCTGGTTGCTAAGAAACAGGACAATTACATGATGGCATGTTCTGTTATGGATTACTCAGGAGTTCCCAAACTTTTTGGGCCCTGTACCCCATTTTGATACAAACAATTTTCCATGACCCATGTTCCTTTTATTTGGGGCAATGGCTGTATTACAGTAAGGTCTGATGGTAATTCTATATGAATTTGGAAGTGATTGCAATTCTTCAGAAAAGTGTTCAGAAGATGATCAGGCAATAGTTGTATGATCTTCAGTGTAGAAAAGAACACCATTGCTGTCAATGAGCTTCGCCCCAGTCTGAGTTGGTGCCTGGTCCTGTCCACCGTCATTCATGGCTTATGAGCATTCTAGAGGGAAACTAGACTCCTGAAGAGCCTCATATTTCAGTAATGGGGTGCAGATACAGGAAGAAATCCACTGGGTTCACTCAGGATGTGTTCCCTGGAACGGGGTTCACTCAGGATGTGTTCCCTGGAACGGGGTTCACTCAGGATGTGTTCCCTGGAACGGGGTTCACTCAGGATGTGTTCCCTGGAACGGTGTTCACTCAGGATGTGTTCCCTGGAACGGTGTTCACTCAGGATGTGTTCCCTGGAACGGTGTTCACTCAGGATGTGTTCCCTGGAACGGTGTTCACTCAGGATGTGTTCCCTGGAACGGAGTTCACTCAGGATGTGTTCCCTGGAACGGAGTTTGAACAGACATGTTACAATATGATCCCCTTGTAGACCTCGTCATTAGATATTTATAGTGTAAATGTTTTCAAAACTCAGTGCAGTTTTCCTTTATCTGCAATTGATTAATTTGGGGCCTTAGTACCAACGTTGTAAAATATTATCCGGAGTAGCTGTAAAAAGTTCTAGTAACTTCCCCAGTTTTCCAGAAATACTTGGTGAAAGAGCCCTGAAATAAGGATGTAGATCTTGGACTCCTCCAACCAATTTTTCTGGAATACCTGGGAATTTTGATTTGTCAAATAGTGCTTCTAATATTCTCATAGATTGCTTGTCTTGTCATTGGCTTTTTACAGTGCATTTTAGAGTCGTGACCTTGGATACCAATTTTATCCCTGTCAATCAGCTGGTGAGTTGAAAAATGTACCTTAGATCAGTTTATTTTTCCAACTGAACATGGATACAGGAGTATTGCAATACTGTGATGGCCATGGCAATCTGGTATTATGTAACACAATGCACAGAAATGTACCAGCCAGTACATGGGGTTTCTATTCATATATGTCAGCTTGAAATATATGGGATAATATTTTACTTGGATTGAATTGACCGTCCCAGTGCAAATGCTACATGTGGGGTTTACTTGAAGAGACCAAGCCAATCACCTGTCTAGTTCCTATAGTTATAGACAGCGAGGCTCTGCTGATTTATTTTGGAATTGGTTTTATGTTTCATGAATAACACATTCTCTTGTCTTTGCCCTTCACAGTACAACATTGTGGAACTGGAGGTAAGACTTAGTCTAACTTTATGACTGTCACTAAATAATGCCACCATCTGGGCAGGTCATTAATTTCCCTCTACTGTAGAAGTTAGCTAAATGCTGCCAGTCAGCATTGGGATCTGGGCCCCCTTCAATAAGCAAATGTTGTGCAACGTTGCATATGGAGGTGACTCCTTGTCCTCTATACTGTTATCTGAACGTTTTTAACGTTGTCCTGCTGAACGAACCAACAGGATGTGAATCAGAACAGGATTGGACAGTGGGTCAACACTACATCCAGTGGTAACATCCTGCAGCTATCTCACCCCCTGAACTCTGAAGCACCTGTAGGATCCTATACCATCGTAGTGTGGATTGGTGAAGACTACAAAATATACCAGAACTTCAAGATAGACAAGTATGGTAGGTTGAGCCTTTTTTTTTTACCTGTCATGCTTGCTAATGTTGTGGCCGTTGAATCGATGCATCACAGCCATGGAACATTCTAGAGTTGACTGCTGTTCTTTATCTGTAGTTTTACCAAAGTTTGAGATCAAAATGAACCTCACCGACGAGATCAACATTGTTCAAGAAAAGTATAAAGTGGAAGTCTGTGCAACGTGAGTAAACACTAACGGTGCTGTACTGTATTTACAAGATGTGTAACTCCACTAAATGTCATTACCTAATCGCTTTACGCTACTGCAGTTCTTGGGGTTTAAATACTATTTGAAGTATATCATTTACTTTCACATTTCAAAGTAAGTTTTTGGCTGTTTGGAAATGCATGTGTTTGGACGAACACATAATTATTTAAAATACTTAAATATGCATGTAGGCTAATTTAACCTAGGCCTGCACTAATGACCCATGCTAATTCAAGACTTAGTGCTGCTGCTATAATCCCAGAGTTTGGTACTGTGGCATTTACATGAACAGCTGGTTCTGTATTCATAAAGCATCTTGGCTTAGAATTGCTGCTCTAGGATCAGGTCCACCCCTGACATGTCATTATGATACAAAAGTTAAAACTGATCCATTCTGAGGCTTTATGAATACAGGTCTAGATTCATTGACAATGTTAAATGCTTGACTTAAAGCCTGCAGGTATGCACAAGCCTTTATGTCATGTTAGGATTTTAATATAGTAACTGTCTATGTAGGAAATGGTTTTGATTTGTTTGTCTTGGGAATTGAAATCAGATACACGTACGGGCAGCCTGTACCTGGTAAAGCAGGGATGAAGTTGTGCCGACCCTTGGTGGAAAATGCAGTGATACCAATCACAATTGATGAGAGAAATCCACAAGGAGTTCCTGATTACACACCTCCATGCCACGAAGAGTCAATACAGGTTTGTATGCTTTCCTAAAACTAGTAGTTCGGGTTTTATAACTTTTTTTTAATATGATTGAATTGATTTAAATCTAATCTTAATGTGTGGTTCTGCTTGATTTTCCCAGATGGACCAAGCTGGCTGTGCTTCTTACGTCTTCAACATGGCAATTTTCACAAAGAATGCAGGAGAGAAATTGCTAGGAGACGTGCTTAGTTTCCATGCAGAAGTACAGGAGGAGGGAACAGGCAAGTCCTCTATCACAATCACTTGGAGATGAAGGGTTGTATTGAGTAAATTACATGATGTAACTATTGCTTGTTTCATAAGATCAGGGTTTCCCAAACTGGGACCCCTCCGGGGGAACGTTTTTGTTTGACCTAGCACTACACAGCTGATTAAAATACCCAACTCATCAAGCTTTGATTATTTGAATCCGCTGTAGTTCATACTGTGTAAGAAAGCAGTTTGATTTTTGGTGCTACAGCATTTTATAGATTTTGTCTGTTTAAATCATGTTTTTAATATCCTGTGTAAAACTGCACTGCAATTCAGTTTATGCATTGTAAAC
This sequence comes from Thymallus thymallus, assembly GCA_023634145.1. NCBI lineage: Eukaryota > Metazoa > Chordata > Actinopteri > Salmoniformes > Salmonidae > Thymallus > Thymallus thymallus. Next base: position 18,539,274 of record CM042394.1, on the reverse strand, counting down.
TGCCTTTCTGCATGATGGTAATTGTGAAATATACCATCTTATTATCATTTGTTTTCCTTTGACAGGTATTACACGGTCAGAGGATAAACTCATAGCGCTCTCCTATGTGATTGGGGAACTCACCTTTGTTGACCTGCCCAAAATCTATGCACATGGATCAATTATTGAGGGCAAGGTAAGTCTAAATGGTGTTACTGTTGCATTGTGGATGTTTGGTCTTTGTCCTGCTTCTTGAACTACTAGTATGTTGTAGGTAATGATGAAAATGTAGCATCACTTCATTCATTCAACACCCCCCTTTCCCTCAGATTCATGCTGTTCACTTCAACAACACACCCATCTCTGACATGTTAGTCTTCCTGTTGGAGGAGAAAGGCTGGTCCTCATATCTACGACTACAGAACCTAACCACGGACAGTCATGGTATTGCCAGGTTCTCCATCAACACAACCAATATGCCCAAAGAGAATATTAACCTCCTAGTAAGTATGATTCCTGTATTGTGTTAGAGTAAAAACAATGTGCACCGCTTGGGTCCATAGGACAGTTGGGGAAACACTGCCCTAAGGCCTTGGCCCTATGCCCTAAGGCCTTGGCCCTATGCCCTAAGGCCTTGGCCCTATGCCCTAAGGCCTTGGCCCTATGCCCTAAGGCCTTGGCCCTATGCCCTAAGGCCTTGGCCCTATGCCCTATGCCCTAAGGCCTTGGCCCTATGCCCTAAGGCCTTGGCCCTATGCCCTAAGGCCTTGGCCCTATGCCCTAAGGCCTTGGCCCTATGCCCTAAGGCCTTGGCCCTATGCCCTAAGGCCTTGGCCCTATGCCCTAAGGCCTTGGCCCTATGCCCTAAGGCCTTGGCCCTATGCCCTAAGGCCTTGGCCCTATGCCCTAAGGCCTTGGCCCTATGCCCTAAGGCCTTGGCCCTATGCCCTAAGGCCTTGGCCCTATGCCCTAAGGCCTTGGCCCTATGCCCTAAGGCCTTGGCCCTATGCCCGGATCTGAAGATTGGATTGGTAATAGCATGGTGAAACCTCCACCTAGCCTATCAGAGGGTGAGGTGGATCTGTACCAAGCTGCTTACACCTGTTATCCCACTGTGTATAGAACATAGGGGTTGATTTAGGATTGGGCCTTTACTCTCCCTTCTGTTCCTATCCAGGTAAGTGACACCCCACAAGTAGAGTATCCAGGATACAGGGTCCCCCATTTCAACAGAGGGCACCGCGTACTCTCACTGATCCAGCCCGCTGCCCCTGACACTGAACAGTCCAGCTCCCTGGCTATTCAGAAGATGGAGAACCCACTGGCATGTGGGGTGGAAGTGTCAATCACCATCCACTATGCCATCGTAAGGGAGACCTGCCCAAAGGGGTTTCTCCAGCCTGTCTTCTACCTGGTGAGTAGACCCAGGAACAAGTTGACAACCTGCAAAACCCAGGGTGCCATATTTCCTAATTGCACTACTTTTGACTGTTGAAAATGAGGCTGGGAAATGGCTGATATGACAAAGGATGTTCCTCTATAACACATACTCTTAATCATAGACCGTTAGCCACCATTAGTGTTAGCCACCTACATAACGTTAACAAATTGGACTCTGTAACATATCATACATTTTGCAAAGTCATTACCCATACAAAATGGATGGACATCCACAAATTGACACATATGACACTTAAGTCTTCTTTGGAGTGTCCCGGATTAGTTTACCATGTTACGTCTACCCCTTGAGTCCAGGTTGCTGCGTCTGTTGTTGAGGACTTTTCCCTTTCCCTCCAGGCCTTATCCAGAGGAGTCATAGTTCAGCATGGACTCGTGCATGTTACTGTGCAGCAGGACTGTCCTGGTGAGTGAGTTTAATTAAGTGATTCTGAATGTTCTGGAAGGTGCTTAATGACAGTGTGACCTGCTCTTGCTTTGCAGTAGCTGAGGGTGAACTCACCTTGACGTTGGCAGTGGTTCCAGAGATGGCGCCGGTGGTTCAACTCCTGGTGTACAGTATGCTACCCAGTGAGACTGTCATTGCCCACAGCATGAACTTCCCCACTGAGAAATGCTTCAGGAACAAGGTGTGTGTGTGTGCAGGAGTCTTGCACATCAGACATGTTCTCATTTTATGAAAGGTGTGGAGTATTTCCATGCCCATAGATACTGTATCATACCTGAAGTAAAGGTGTATGTGTGTGGCAGGTGTCTGTGGCGTTCTCACCCTCCAATGCGGTCCCAGGGGAGAAGAACACCCTGCATCTCTCGGCCCAGCCTGGTTCCCTCTGTGGCCTCAGTGCTGTGGACCAGAGTGTTGGCATCATGGAGCCAGGGAAGAGGCTACATGCTGACAAGGTAACATAACTCACTGAAGTGAACAGTTATACACCATACCTACTGTTGGTGCTGCTGGGAATACAACTAACCTCAGGGGAATAACCAGACATGGAGGGGTCTGTTCACTGTTGGCCATTTGGTCTGCTTTTATCAAAGGTACTGGGACTCATTCTCTGGGTTGATTCCCACTTTCTATTGAGTATCAGTAAGTGGAAAGCACCTCCCTATTGATATCTAATGAGGTAATATTCTGGGTTGTGTTCATAGGAGCGTTGTCTCAACATTTAACAATGGAAAACAAGTATCCTTGACTTTATAGTCCATTTGTCCCTGTTTCAGTCTGTTCTGTTTGGTCCCCAATGAACAAGGTCATGTGACACCTTCCCATATTGTCCCATTCCAGATTTTTGATTTGTTACCAGTCAAGGAGACTACTTATATTCCCTATGAGCTTGAAGAGCCGTTGGCGTGTTTGCGTGTAAGACCAAGGAGATTCATAATGCCATACCCAGATGGAACGTCTAGGGAGATGAATGATCCTTATGCAGTTTTTCAGGTAAATACTTCTGCCCTGCTCTCAACTCTGAAGCCATACTGTTACAATGTGTTCAACTTACATTTTACGTTGCTAAAAAAACCTCATATGCAATGACAAAAACAAAATGGACATTAATTTGATGCCGTTTCTAGACACTGGGACTGGCGCTAGTGACCAATCTACATATAAGAGTACCTTCCTGCCTCAGTTACCAGGGGAACCAGTACTATCGCTCCTATGGTGAGATGTCCTTACCAACCCTTCTCATCATTGCCAGAAGTCTTCAATGAGTCATGGGAAATTACTTTTTATTCTAACAAAGCCTGGTTAAACTGGTCTGAATGCTGCATGCACTCACCAGTGAGCACAGGATTCAGTCCATTTTTAACTTTTGTGTTCGTAGTAGCTTACAGCCATATGGCCAGGCCTGGATCAGCAGGTCCTAGTCTTGAAATGGCTTTAGCTGGTGGAGTTGCCCCTACACCACCACCACCCATACAGACGGACCGTAGGTTCTTCCCTGAGACATGGATTTGGGATCTTGTGGAAGTTGGGTAAGTGCTCTGCACAGTGAGCCAGACCTTAGGTGAAAACATATATATTTTGACCTCAATGGGTCTCCCTGGTTTGATTAAACTTAAATGCATTTGAAACATTAAAAGTTTTCAAATAATTAGTACAGTCATTCTCTATTAGACACTTGGGGGCTTTCTTTATTCCAGGGAGTCTGGCTCAGCAGATGTCTCCCTGACAGTCCCAGACACCATCACCACCTGGGAGACTGAGGTCTTCTGCCTGGGCCCCATTGGCTTCGGTCTGGCTCCTCTGGTGGTTCTCACGGTCTTCCAGCCCTTCTTTCTGGAGCTCGCCCTGCCCTACTCAGTCATCCGGGGAGAGCACTTTGAGCTGAAGGCCACCGTGTTCAACTACCTCTCCAAGTGCATCATGGTATAGCACTGCACCAGGATTGTTTCTTGAATTGAATTGAATTTGTCAGACTTACAAGTCTTCCCCTTGCAGGTTTCTGTGACTCCGGCGCGCTCCTCAGACTACACTCTCACACCCTTGAAAAATGTCCAGTACTCCTCATGCTTGTGTGCCAGAGGACGAAAGACCTTCAGTTGGACAATGGCACCCTCTGTCCTGGGCAAGTCTCAGTCTTCATTCCATTGAAAAAGCAGAATGGATGTCAACCTGGGTTGTGTACTGTCACTGTATTGGGTATTGTGTAATCTGTACTGTCTGGCGATGTGTGTAGGGGTTTTGAATGTGTCCTTTAGTGCAGCGGCTGTCCATTCTCACACTGCGTGTGACAAAGAGATTGTGGACGTACCAGAGAGGGGACGCATTGACACAGTCACACGGAGCCTGCTGGTGAAGGTATGTAGTTTACTACTGTGGGGGAACTAATGTTAGGTTGCATAATATGTTCTAGTGTAACTGCCTCTGAAAAGAATCTCTCCTCTCCTCCAGGCTGAGGGAACAGAAAAGGCTGACACCCACAACTGGTTGCTGTGTCGAACTGGTCAGTATGAATGAACGTTGAATGTTCCCGGTGATGGACATGATCTGCATCGTGTCATCTTTGTGTCCACAGGAGAAGCTCTGACAGAGGTGGAACTGAAACTCCCTCAGAATGTGGTGGCTGGATCTGCTAGAATTTCAATCTCAGTTCTGGGTAAAATAAACCACTGGTGTCGTGCTGGAAAAATGCAACCCTTTTCCAGTGATAATGCTGTTGGCTAAAGAGGATCATCTTACTGAAGTTCCTTGTTTCTCTGTAGGTGACATCCTTGGTCGGGCCCTCAACAACCTGGATGGACTGTTACAGATGCCGTATGGGTGTGGAGAGCAGAATATGGCCCTCCTCTCCCCCAATATCTACATCCTGGAGTACCTGAGGAACACTAAGCAGCTCACCCCAGCCATCCTAGATAAGGCCACAAAGTTCCTCACTAGTGGTAGAGTCCCTTCAATCTGGGTGTATTCATTATGCACCAAACTGGGCTGATTTTATTAGAATTATTTGTATTTTCCCCCAATGAGGTTTAAGTTTTGCATGAACTATTTAAAGTGTTTCTCCACGGTGTTCCCTAATGACTAGGACCCTGCAGTCATGTAACTGGACTTACAGTACAGATGACATCAGTGTCTTAACAGAACATCCCTGAACAACACATGGAGGGACTTCCACAGTTTCCTACTGAAATCATTTGCTTGTAGAATATTGCGTCTGCATCCCAAAGTGCACTATGTAAAGAACAGGGTGCCATATCTAGTGTAGTTCTCAACCCTGTTCCTGGAGAGATGCTGTCCTCAAGGGTTTCACTCCAACCCTAATCTAGCTACCTTCTAATAATTAGCTGGTTGAGCTGAATCTGATTAATTACAACTTGGGTTGGAGTGAACCTACAGGAGGGCAGCTCTAAGGAACAGTGTTGGAGTACCCTGATATAGGGTGCCATTTGGGGCACAAACTCTATGACTAATAAAAACCACTTGGTCACTGTTCATGCTAAACCCACCAACAGGTTACCAAAGGCAGCTGAACTACAAGAATGCTGATGGTGCATACAGCACGTTTGGACAAGGCTTGGGGAACACTTGGTGAGTACTTGGCTTGTCTTTCACCTACTGGTAAATAACTTTGAATGAAGTATTGACCAATCAAATGGAATCTCTTGCAGAGAGACTACTGATGTGAACACGTGATAAGCTTTAAGTCATGTTTATGACAGCATATGTTATTATGATGGGGCTTTTAAAGAAAGTTCTTTCCTCAGGCTGACTGCTTTTGTCTTGAGATCTTTTGGCAAAGCACGGTCTTTCATCTATATTGACCCGGCAAAAATGGAGGAATCCAAAACTTGGTTGGAACGTCAACAAGGCAAACATGGCTGTTTCAGAATTTTGGGGAAACCTTTCAACAGAATAAAGGTATTTATATTGCAATAAACTGAACGATAGACGTAGTCTGTTTTGTCAGGTTGGATCGTTAGTATTTTGACTTTGTTTTACAGGGAGGAGTGACTGAAGTCACCCTGACTGCTTACATCACTGCTTCATTGCTGGAGTTACACCGGTCAGTGTCGGTAAGTAGCCTCACTCCATATAACCATTACAGGCAACTAGGTTTACCTCCTGTATGAAGTCTGTATACATCTTGCATAAACTGTCACATACAGTTTCTACAGTAATTTCTCTGAAAGTAGCCTGTAAGAATGAGCATTACCATAAGCACATCTGAAGGGTATAGTGTAGTTACTACGGATAGGCTCTGTATGCTACTGTTAAGTTAGACAGGACTGGTCCCAGATCAGTTTGTATTGTCTGATTTCACCTTTTTAAGTCTGTCCTTAATCCACAATTTGAACTGCCTGAGGCACCAGAACAGCAAGTCCAAAACTGATCTGTGACCAGGCTAGCATGTTATTTTGTGCTCCAGGATCTTGTTGTGGACCACAGCTTGTCTTGCCTGAAGAACTCCACCAGTGATTTGTCTAACACCTATGCTACTGCTCTGCTGGCCTACACCTTCACCCTGGCAGGGGACATGGAGACACGGGCCCAGCTGCTGCGACACCTTAACACCATCTCATTACAAGAGGGTGCGCTATATCCTGATCCCAGATCTGTTAGTGCTGTCTTTCCTTAATTGAGCTTGCCTAGACAATGGATTACTCCTAAAATTGCAAACTCTCGGCCCGTCTGTCACTCCAGATAAACTCAATCAAACAGCCAGTAAATGTATATAAGACTAAAATACTATTTGAACTTTCAGTGTGTATGATGAATAAGCTAGTCCTTATTCTGACTCGTGTGCTCCTCCACCCTCAGGGGGTCTCCTGCACTGGTCCCAGACCTCAGAGACCTCCCCCTCCCTGGAGGTGGAGATCAGCGCCTATGTTCTGCTGGCGTACCTCAGTGCTTCTCGTCAGTCTACCTCTGACCTGGGCTACGCCTCCCGCATTGTCAGGTGGCTGGTGAGGCAGCAGAATGCCTACGGAGGCTTCTCCTCCACACAGGTATACTTCCCAAACACTGGTGGTCTGAAATGGCACCATGTGCTGTGCACTAGTAGAGGCCTTATGACTTCTATCAGACCACAGGCATGTATGTAGTCTTAATGTCCAACCTGGTGATGTTAACTTGTAGAGCCACGAAATCATGGATGGAATTGTGAAATGGTCACTTTAGGAACTGTTCAATGTAAAATGGCGTTTCATTTTTTTTATTTATTGTCCATTGGTCTGTCTAGGACACAGTGGTGGCCCTCCAGGCCCTGGCTCTCTACTCCACCAGGGTGTTCAGTAGAGTAGGAGGAGCCAGCACAGTGACTGTACGGTCTCCCAGTGGGAAACAGCAGCTCTTCCATGTGAACCAAAACAACAAGCTTCTGTACCAGGAGAGGGCGCTGCATTACACAGAAGGGAAGTACATCATTGAAGTCAAGGGCAGTGCTTGTGCCTCAGTGCAGGTCAGTGAATACAAATCTCTCATCCCAGTCCTGTGGCACAAGATGCACTTTAATATATATTACTGTGATCAAACATTTGAAGAAGCTTCTGGCTTGATTTCTAGTTCATTAAATACTTTGTCTAGCTTACAAAATGTTCTTATGGACAGGATGGTTTCCCTGACTACTTCTCTTCCACAGGTGGTGCTCCACTACAACATCCCTACTCCTACCAGAAGCACAACACTCGGTATCCAGGTGACTCCAGAGGCGGACTGCAACAGCAAGTCTTTGAGACCCAGAGTCATGCTGAAACTCAAGTCTCAGTAAGGATGAAGGACCATTTGGATTCATTTCTTTTCAATGCGTTGATTGATGACACGTTATTTTGGAGCATGTCTTCCGAATGGATTTGACCCAAATGAATTTGTTTCATTATACCTGTGTATTGGTTATTGACCTTCTAGTTGATACTTAGGCTTGGATCAGTACCAGTAAGACAAAGGCGGCAGCTTTTGTACTTGTTACTGTAAGGCAGCGTGAGCTTAATGGTTAAATAAGTCATTTGATTATTAGTAAGCACTTGTCAAATTCCAACTTTCAGTCGTTCTTTCACAGATATCGTGGAAAGCAGCCGACTACCAATATGATTATAGTGGATTTGAAAATGCTGTCTGGGTTTTCCCCAGATCCAGACTCTTTGGGGAGGGTGAGTTGTGGTGTGAACTTTATCCATGAAGGTCTTGCCTCATGTGACCCTTTCTAACGCTGAATGTTTTGGTCCATGCGATTTGAATGGTTTGTCTTCACAGCTGAGGGGTTTAAGTGAAGTGAATCGTGTTGATACCAAAGATGACCATGTGTTAATGTACTTGACAGAGGTGAGGCAAACCACCCATCAGTTAGAAACGGTGCACATAACACCATATATAATGGGTTTAATTAAACAACATATTTAGCGAAGAGAACTATTGCTAAGATCATTTAATGATCAATGTGTTTGTTTTTCAACCAACAGTTAAAATCCCAATTTCCTTTCAACATCACCTTGGACATTATACAGGAGCTCCCAGTACAGAATCTAAAGCCTGCTGGGGTCAAGATCTACGACTACTACCAGCCAAGTAAGTATCTCTCTACTAACCCTCCCCAAAACATCCTTTTCCCCTCTTCTAAGTAACATTTGGTTAATTTACTGAGACTAACCTTTCTTACAGCTGACCAGGCTGAGACAGAATACATGTTCCCTTGCAAGTAGGGTTCTAAGCTGGTGAGCTACGTTGGATCTAGAATGATTGGTGATGAAATGTTTTCTATAGCAGACTCTTATACTATACATGTAGTGTAAATGATTAGGGAGACAATATTACTTTAATCTAAAGGCAGGTCAGTTTGGTAAAGCGTTCATTAAATGTATTTGTGCCTACAGATGGAGGATTATGTTGAGGTCACACCTGCAATCCTTGAGACTTCTTTGAAGAGCTGAAGTGAAACTATATATAACTGGAAATAAACTCATTAACTCTTTTCTGGAGCAGTTTGTTTTCTTCTGATTGTCACACTGATAAGCGGTGAATGCTGAGGTGAATATTTGAAGGTAGTGGTTCTAGTACCTGTGGAGTTAACTGGCCTATCAACTGTGGGAAACTCATGTGCATTATGTGAGTGGGGTACAGGAAACTGAAGAACAAACTATACCTCCAGGTCACCAGCTGTACAAAGGTCTGGTTTGTCTCATTTTGTCATGAACTCCTGTAGTTGTGAAGACCTGGTTCTTTTATTTCTCCTCAGGGAATCGTCTCAGAACATTTTTTAAAATGATATAAACATCTTACAAGGGAATAAGTCCTGGCTATGATCTCCTAATGACAAATGGTGTGGCTGTTTGAAAGATGTGGTCATTAACAAATCAAGGAGATTGACATACTGTTGCCAACACAGCTCACTAACATTTAGATGTTATTGTGGGTCAAGCAATGCTTGTTTCTAGCGCAGATAGAGCATGGCAGTTGCAATGAAAGGGTTGTGGGTTTGACTCTAATGGGGGACCAGTACGAACATTAATGCTCTGGCTAAATGACAAATGCAGTAGTTCAACAAACTCATTTAAAATGTAATTCAATATTAGGATGTTTAATGTCAGTGGTGTTGACAAATACTGTATATACAGTTGTGGCCAAAAGTTGAGTGACAAGTATCGGTCCCCACAAAGTTTGCTGCGTCAGTGTTTATGGCAATTTGCATATACTCCAGAATGTCATGAGTGATCAGATGAATTGCAAAGTCCCTCTTTGCCATGAAAATGAACTTAATCCCCAAAAAACATTTCCACTGCATTTCAGCCCTGCCACAAAAGGACCAGCTGCCATCATGTCAGTGATTGTCTCATTAACACAGGTGTGTGTTGACGAGGACAAGGCTGGAGATCACTCTGTCATGCGGATTGAGTCAGAATAACAGACTGGAAGCTTTAAAAGGAGGGTGGTGCTTGAAATCATTGTTCTTCCTCTGTCAACCATGGTTACCTGCAAGGAAACGCGTGCCGTCATTGCTTTGCACAAAGGGCTTCACAGGCAAGGATATTGCTGCTGGTAAGACTTTTGGAGGATGGCCTGGTGTCAAGAAGGGCAGCAAAGAAGCCACTTCTCTCCAGGATAAACATCAGGGACAGACTGATATTCTGCAAAAGGTACAAGGATTGGACTGCTGAGGACTGGGGTAGAGTAATTTTCTCTGAATCCCCTTTACGATTGTTTGGGCCATCCGTAAAACACCTTGTCCGGAGAAGACAAGGTGAGCGCTACCATCAGTCCTGTCATGCCAACAGTAAAGCATCCTCAGACCATTCATGTGTGGGGTTGCTTCTCAGCCAAGGGAGTGGGCTCACTCACAATTTTGCCTAGGAACACAGCCATGAATAAAGAATGGTACCAACACATCCTCCGAGAGCAACTTCTCCCAACCATCCAAGAACAGTTTGGTGACGACCAATGCCTTTTCCAGCATGATGGAGCACCTTGCCATAAGGCAAAAGTGATAACTAAGTGGCTCTGGGAACAAAACATTTTGCGTCCATGGCCAGGAAACACCCCAGACCTTAAACCCCAGACCTTAATCCCATTGAGAACTTTTTTTTTTTTTACCTTTTATTTTACTAGGCAAGTCAGTTAAGAACAAATTCTTATAACTTGTGGTCGATCCTCAAGAGGTGGTTGGACAAACAAAAACCCACAACTTCTGACAAACTCCAAGCATTGATTATGCAAGAATGGCCTGCCATCAGTCAGGATGTGGCCCAGAAGTTAATTGACAGCATGCCAGGGCGGATTGCAGAGGTCTTGAAAAAGAAGGGTCAACACTGCTATTGACTAAACTGAATGTCATTGTCAATGAAAGCCTTTGACACTTATGGAATACTTGTAATTATACTTCAGTGTACCATAGTAACTACTGACATAAAGATCTAAGAACACTGAAGCAGCAAACTTTGTGGAGACAAATACTTGTCATTCTCAAAACTTTTGGCCACAATTGTACATGAGATTAGTGAAATGTTAGTGGCCAGTGTTACGTCCCTCTCGCTCTCCCTGTTTCCTTCTGTTCTGACTCTGTTTTCCAGTTTGGACACAGGTGGAGCTGATTGGGTCGTTAGCTGACAAGGGGCACCTGGGTTGATTCAGGCTTTGATATAAATCCCATTGTTCAGACCTGACTGTCGCTCTCTCAGCCTGCACCCTGTTTTTGTGGTTTGTAGTATTTTTGGGTTTACTTTTTGATTAGATGCACCATTCAACACTTACACCTTATATTCATTCCACTTGCATCCAAACACCACCACTACACTCTTCATGTCCACTTTCACACCTCACAGTTACTATTGTTTGTATAGTTTTGTTTTGTTTAGTTATTTAATAAATATCTATTAAACCCTTAACTCTGTCAAAGTGTGGACTCCCTTGTTTGTCACTCTCTATGAGCCGGGTTGTGACACCAGTGATTCCAAGTCTATAGCACAGCCTCTAAGTTGCAGCGTTGTAACTGGGTGGAAGCTGGCTAGTGATGGCTAACAGTCTGGCCTGGAGAGAAGCTGTTTTCCCAGTCCCAGCGTTGATGCAGCTGTACTGACCTCACCTGGGTTTTAGGCAAGACATTTGTTCAGCGTCGTGAGGTTGAGGCACTATTGTGCTTTCTTAACCACACTGGATGGTCCATTTCAGAGCGTCAGTGTACGGCGAGCAACTTGACGCTTTCCTCCACCTTCTGTGCGTTGATGTGGATAGGGCCATGCGCCATCTGTTTTCAGAAGTCGACGATCAGCTCCTTTTTGTTTTGACGTTATTTTCCTGGCACCATATAAAGATCAATGGATACATATCAACCCAATTCAGTGGTCACTTAAGGGTAGAATGATAAAGTGCATTCTATCCAAAAACTCAAATGATCAGATTAGGACTGTGACAGTTGGATCTGGTAATGCTGGATCCAACCACCCTGTAGTCCACTCCCATTGTTAAGGCCAAATACACATATCTGCAAGGATTCCATCAGTGGTGTTATCGGGTTGCTTTTTGTTTTGGGAATGGGATAATATACAAACATGTTTCAGAACATTTGAAAAATACAATTTTATTGAGTACATTTATTGGTGTCTTTTCAGTTTAAAATATGAAAATATAATGAATTGGTTATTAGTTGATGTAAAACTCTAAATGTACTGATTTGAATGTTATTTGTTTTGGAGAGGGGTCGTGAGAAACTGTCAAAGAAATGGTATCCCCACTAAAACCGTTTGAATCCCACTGGGCTGGTGGGATTTACCACCATATTTATTCTACTGGTCATTTCAAATCTGTGACAAGTGCACACTGGGAGGAAGGAGAGAGAATTGGGACAAAGTCCCTATATCTCTATAGGGATTCCACCCTCTTGTCGTATCATGTAGAGAAGGCTTAGGACTTCCTTTTTCTGGGCAGCAGAGGAGGGGAGAGGGGGGTGGCCAGAGATTCCTCTTTGACCGGTGTGGCTGAGGAGGTGGGTGGTAACCCCGAACCAGGCTCCAGCTTCAACCTGGAGGTCTTAGTGGAGTGTGGTGAGCCAGCTTTAGGCCTCTTGGTTGGGGAGGCTTGGTGGGCGGAGGGGCAGCTGTGCTGGTTCAGACACACAGAGCAGAGAGGATTGACAGGTAGACACACCTGTTGACCAAACCCCACCAGCAACCAGTTGATCTCACTCCATAGATCCCTGTGTCGGGGAAGTGAGAGGAAGATCATCAATCACCGTCTTCATCAAAATCATAATGTAAGTAAGTAAGAGTATGTGTAAGAGTATGTGCCTTCAGAAAGTATTCACACCCTTTGACTTTTTCCACGTTTTACAGCCTGAATTTAAAATGGATTACATTTACATTTTGTCACTGGCCTACCCACAATACCCCATAATGTGGAATTATGTTTACCACAACAACTTGGGAGGTTTTCCAATGCCTCACAATGGGTTGGTAGATGGGTAAAAATAAAAACAGCAGATATTTAATATCCCTTTCAACATGGTGAAGTTATTAATTACACTTGGGATGGTGTATCAAAAAAAGACAAAATCAATTTTAATCCCACTTTGTAACACAACAAAATGTGGAAAAAGTCATGGGGTGTGAATACTTTGTGAAGGCAGTGTATAGTGTGTGTGTGTTACCCTCCAGAAGCCGACGGGGTAGATGAGTTGTCCCAGTGTGTCATCGTCAGTGTTGACTATGTTGTCCACCGTACAGCCATGAGCCCTGAGTCTCTGCAGAGCTGCACTGGTCACCTGGTACCTAGTCTGGCTAGACAACATCAGACACCAGTACCTGGTAACGTCTCACCTGGTGGGAGAGAGAATAGGTGTTGGGAAGTGGGCATCTTTTAGATAGTAAAGTACACAAGATATACAGAAGTATATGGACACCCCTTCAAATGAGTGGATTCGGCCATTTCAGCCACACCCATTGTGGACAGGTGTATAAAATCGATCACACAGCCATTTAATCGCCATAGACAAACATTGGAAGTGGAATGTCCTTACTGAAGAGCTCAGTGGCACCGTCATAGGATGCCACCTTTCCAACAAGTCAGTACGTATTAACAGCACTTACAGCTGCCCCGGTCAACGATAAGTGCTGTTATTGTGAAGTGGAAATGTCTAGGAGCAACAACGGCTCAGCCACACAAGCTCACAGAACGGGATCACTGAGTGCTAAAGTGCGTAAAAATCGTATGTCCTCGGTTGCAACACTCACTACCGAGTTCCAAACTGCCTCTAGAAGCAACGTCAGCACAAGAACTGTTCGTCGGGAGCTTCATGAAATGGGTTTCCATGGCCAAGCAGCCGCACACAAGCGTAAGATCACAATGCGCAATGCCAAGCGTCGGCTGGAGTGGTGTAAAGCTCGCCGCCATTAGATAGATAGGTACTTTATTGATCCCCCGGGGGGGAAATTTCATTGTCAAGCAGCTACAACAAAACACAGGGCAGGTGCAAAATGCCACAACGAAAGTACACAAAAGACAGATACACGGTACATGATACATAGAGCGGCAGTATGAAAAAGTATAGAAATACAAGATATCTGGAGTGCAAAAAAAACAACTATAAAAAGACATTGCATAGTATGGGTGGTTGGCTGAATATGTACACTATACATTGGTGGATGTTGGATGGTTAGCTATACTATACAGGTCGATGGCAGAGAAATACTTCAGTAGCTAAAAATGCGTATGATATGAGCGAGGGTAATAATAGTTTACTTAATAGACAGACTGGCTAAATGAACAGGTAAGTGAACATTTTGCATGGTTAAATGAGCTGTACAGGTAAGTATACATTTATATTTACAGATAAGTGAATACTTGCATGGTTACACAAACTGTACAGGTAAATGACAGGAAAAGATACTTTAATAGCTAAATGTGTGTATGATATAATTTGGGGTAATAATAGTAATTCCCTTAAAATACAGTCCTTAGTGCGCAGGGTTTAATTACAGACAACTGCACGTATTGCACATTCGATATACTAAAAGCAATGAGAAAAGGTGCAACTGACAGGATACTAATATGCATTCCTGAGTGAATGCCTACGTAGGTTAGGTCCAAGAATTACTTACAATATTGCACGTGATATGATATAACAACTGTACATGAGTATGTATATACAGACCTGCATGAATAAATAGGTCCTGAGTGAATGAGTGCTGAAGGACCAGAGTTACTCACGGATGGATGCATAATTGTTAAACTAGGTCCTAACACCCCAACAGTTCCAGATCTATGTTGCCGACGGCACGGCACCCCGGTGAGGCATTATATAGTCTAATAGCCGCCAGCAGGAAGGACCTCCTGTAGCGCTCTCTGGCACATTGTGGTGGGATCAGTCTGTGACTGAAAGTGCTCCTCTGCGTCATAACCATAGCGTGCAGAGGGTGGGTGACGTTGTCCATGATGGCCAGCAGTTTGGCCAGGATCCGTCTCTCCGCCACCTCCTCTAGAGTGTCAAGGCTCGCTCATCCCCAGGACAGAGCTAGCCTTCCTGTTCAGCTTATTTACACGAGAAGTATCACCGGCTTTGATGTTAGCTCCCCAGCACACCACTGCAAAAAATAAAAACACAGACTGGTAGAAGGTATGCAGTAGTTTACTGCACACGTTGAGGGACCTGAGCCTCCTCAGAAAGTAGAGTCGGCGCAGGGTGATTTGCGCAGGGTGATTCGTGATTGCATTCGTTTTGTAACCGGGCTGGCTCCCGGCATGAGCCAGGTGCCGCCAAAGGCGAAGTCAAAACAAAGTGATGTAGCTCAAGCACGTGGAGCAATGATTTAGGATTCGGATTTGTAATATGCATGCAATAGGCCTAAGCGTTTGGTCTTGATACAATCCCCATTATGTGCTTTAAGTGCCTTTCCAATGTTGGAAAATTCGAACATTTTAAGGAAAATACATGTATGTTCCTGAACGACGCACCATGCTGCCTTGTTGACAAGATTACTGTTCGATTTGAGATGGGCGCTCCTCCCTACCGGCTTTGCCAGGTCACGTGCACCCCGGTTTAGCCCAATCGAACTCCTTCAATACCCAGCAGGTGTGCGCACTTAGTTATTAGAAAACAAATTCGTGACTAGAGGCGTACCTGCAGGATATTTAAGAGGACATGACTGAGGAGTATCATTTTTAAATCGACAAACAATCCGCCGTGGTGAGTATACCTACACCACAGGTGTTATTGCAATTTGTGGCGCAGTCGTTATTCCCATAAGAGAAAGTTAATAGATAACTTGTTTTACTTTCCTCTGATATTTTACAGGCTATACCAAATACAATCCAAACGGGTTTAGAAACAGAGTAGTCTGTGCGCACTAGACAAACATTGATTTTTGTTAATCACTCTCACACAGATATCATTAACATGGCATAGTCATGCGGAAATGTGTAGCATTGCAGGAAATAAACTGTAAAACTGCCACTTTTATTCTCTCTGCCACATGGCAAAATTAGTAGAATTGCATGAAATTGATCATAAATAAATAAAAAAAATTCTTTGCCCCTTGGCAAAATACCAGAAAATTATTTTTTTTTAAAAGGAAAAATGTCTGTCAAGAGGGAGGCTGCTAAAATGTATCCCATCTAGACACAACCTCTAGACAGTGCAGTAGAGGACTTCCCAGTAGGAATACTGAGTCATAACTGACTTATTTTTCCCTTTTAGTCATGGTTCTTCATGGGCTTCAGGTTTGGAGATGGATACTCTTTGCCTGCATTCACTGGCTTTGTGTCTGTCAAACTCCAAGGCCGTAAGTAAATCTGCAGTTAGAATTTATTAATCAGAACTGCGGCGTCTTGGTGTAACATTCTGTTAGAGCAGTTTATCTACCCTTTCTGCAGTTCTTTATTCCCCACACAGTATATTTCACCTAGGTTTGTGTTTAGAGGTACCCTCATTAGGTAACTGATTTTCCTGTTGATGGGTGTGTTCTCTGTAGGGTTTACATAGTAGCCATTCCTGCAGTGATCCAGGCAGGCTCCGAGGCCAAGCTTTGTGCCAGCCTTCTACAGCCCAACGAGACACTGATCATGACTATATCTCTGATGGCTGATGGACAGAACAAAAGACTTCTCCACAAGCGTTCTGACCAAGCGTTTCACAGCTGCTTCCAGTTTCAGGTCAGCCCAGCACTGGTGGACATCCAGAACATTCCATTAAGAGTGTACTGTACTTAACAGCTTTGATACATCTTAGTTTCTCTGTGAAACATCAATGTGGTAGCCTACCACAACTTTTCTGTGATTCAGGGTCAAATTTGTACCAGGTTTTGATTGAATGCTACTATACACTATCTAGACAATATATATATATATATATATATGCCACTTAAATGCTTTTGAGTGCATAATATGATCCCTGCAGGAATTAAACACACTACCTTGAAGTTGCTAGTGGCACACTCTTACCAAATGGGCCACACGGCACCACCATTGAATGTGCTATGTTTTTGGTTCATTAGTTAACAAGTGTTGCCCTCCCTGTCTCTGTCAGGCCCCTCATGTGAAGAGTGAAAAAGTGCACAACTTTAAGGTGGAAGTTCGAGGTGAAACGTTTCTATCAACAGAAGAGCGTAAGGTCTTGATTAAACCCTACAGCCCTATGACATTCATCCAAACGGACAAACCAATCTACAACCCAGGACAAACCGGTAACGTTAGACAGTACATTCAGTCTGGTTGCTAAGAAACAGGACAATTACATGATGGCATGTTCTGTTATGGATTACTCAGGAGTTCCCAAACTTTTTGGGCCCTGTACCCCATTTTGATACAAACAATTTTCCATGACCCATGTTCCTTTTATTTGGGGCAATGGCTGTATTACAGTAAGGTCTGATGGTAATTCTATATGAATTTGGAAGTGATTGCAATTCTTCAGAAAAGTGTTCAGAAGATGATCAGGCAATAGTTGTATGATCTTCAGTGTAGAAAAGAACACCATTGCTGTCAATGAGCTTCGCCCCAGTCTGAGTTGGTGCCTGGTCCTGTCCACCGTCATTCATGGCTTATGAGCATTCTAGAGGGAAACTAGACTCCTGAAGAGCCTCATATTTCAGTAATGGGGTGCAGATACAGGAAGAAATCCACTGGGTTCACTCAGGATGTGTTCCCTGGAACGGGGTTCACTCAGGATGTGTTCCCTGGAACGGAGTTCACTCAGGATGTGTTCCCTGGAACGGAGTTCACTCAGGATGTGTTCCCTGGAACGGAGTTCACTCAGGATGTGTTCCCTGGAACGGAGTTCACTCAGGATGTGTTCCCTGGAACGGAGTTCACTCAGGATGTGTTCCCTGGAACGGAGTTCACTCAGGATGTGTTCCCTGGAACGGAGTTCACTCAGGATGTGTTCCCTGGAACGGAGTTCACTCAGGATGTGTTCCCTGGAACGGAGTTCACTCAGGATGTGTTCCCTGGAACGGAGTTCACTCAGGATGTGTTCCCTGGAACGGAGTTCACTCAGGATGTGTTCCCTGGAACGGAGTTCACTCAGGATGTGTTCCCTGGAACGGAGTTCACTCAGGATGTGTTCCCTGGAACGGAGTTCACTCAGGATGTGTTCCCTGGAACGGAGTTCACTCAGGATGTGTTCCCTGGAACGGAGTTCACTCAGGATGTGTTCCCTGGAACGGTGTTCACTCAGGATGTGTTCCCTGGAACGGTGTTCACTCAGGATGTGTTCCCTGGAACGGAGTTCACTCAGGATGTGTTCCCTGGAACGGTGTTCACTCAGGATGTGTTCCCTGGAACGGAGTTTGAACAGACATGTTACAATATGATCCCCTTGTAGACCTCGTCATTAGATATTTATAGTGTAAATGTTTTCAAAACTCAGTGCAGTTTTCCTTTATCTGCAATTGATTAATTTGGGGCCTTAGTACCAACGTTGTAAAATATTATCCGGAGTAGCTGTAAAAAGTTCTAGTAACTTCCCCAGTTTTCCAGAAATACTTGGTGAAAGAGCCCTGAAATAAGGATGTAGATCTTGGACTCCTCCAACCAATTTTTCTGGAAAACCTGGGAATTTTGATTTGTCAAATAGTGCTTCTAATATTCTCATAGATTGCTTGTCTTGTCATTGGCTTTTTACAGTGCATTTTAGAGTCGTGACCTTGGATACCAATTTTATCCCTGTCAATCAGCTGGTGAGTTGAAAAATGTACCTTAGATCAGTTTATTTTTCCAACTGAACATGGATACAGGAGTATTGCAATACTGTGATGGCCATGGCAATCTGGTATTATGTAACACAATGCACAGAAATGTACCAGCCAGTACATGGGGTTTCTATTCATATATGTCAGCTTGAAATATATGGGATAATATTTTACTTGGATTGAATTGACCGTCCCAGTGCAAATGCTACATGTGGGGTTTACTTGAAGAGACCAAGCCAATCACCTGTCTAGTTCCTATAGTTATAGACAGCGAGGCTCTGCTGATTTATTTTGGAATTGGTTTTATGTTTCATGAATAACACATTCTCTTGTCTTTGCCCTTCACAGTACAACATTGTGGAACTGGAGGTAAGACTTAGTCTAACTTTATGACTGTCACTAAATAATGCCACCATCTGGGCAGGTCATTAATTTCCCTCTACTGTAGAAGTTGGCTAAATGCTGCCAGTCAGCATTGGGGTCTGGGCCCCCTTCAATAAGCAAATGTTGTGCAACGTTGCATATGGAGGTGACTCCTTGTCCTCTATACTGTTATCTGAACGTTTTTAACGTTGTCCTGCTGAACGAACCAACAGGATGTGAATCAGAACAGTATTGGACAGTGGGTCAACACTACATCCAGTGGTAACATCCTGCAGCTATCTCACCCCCTGAACTCTGAAGCACCTGTAGGATCCTATACCATCGTAGTGTGGATTGGTGAAGACTACAAAATATACCAGAACTTCAAGATAGACAAGTATGGTAGGTTGAGCCTTTTTTTTTTACCTGTCATGCTTGCTAATGTTGTGGCCGTTGAATCGATGCATCACAGCCATGGAACATTCTAGAGTTGACTGCTGTTCTTTATCTGTAGTTTTACCAAAGTTTGAGATCAAAATGAACCTCACCGACGAGATCAACATTGTTCAAGAAAAGTATAAAGTGGAAGTCTGTGCAACGTGAGTAAACACTAACGGTGCTGTACTGTATTTACAAGATGTGTAACTCCACTAAATGTCATTACCTAATCGCTTTACGCTACTGCAGTTCTTGGGGTTTAAATACTATTTGAAGTATATCATTTACTTTCACATTTCAAAGTAAGTTTTTGGCTGTTTGGAAATGCATGTGTTTGGACGAACACATAATTATTTAAAATACTTAAATATGCATGTAGGCTAATTTAACCTAGGCCTGCACTAATGACCCATGCTAATTCAAGACTTAGTGCTGCTGCTATAATCCCAGAGTTTGGTACTGTGGCATTTACATGAACAGCTGGTTCTGTATTCATAAAGCATCTTGGCTTAGAATTGCTGCTCTAGGATCAGGTCCACCCCTGACATGTCATTATGATACAAAAGTTAAAACTGATCCATTCTGAGGCTTTATGAATACAGGTCTAGATTCATTGACAATGTTAAATGCTTGACTTAAAGCCTGCAGGTATGCACAAGCCTTTATGTCATGTTAGGATTTTAATATAGTAACTGTCTATGTAGGAAATGGTTTTGATTTGTTTGTCTTGGGAATTGAAATCAGATACACGTACGGGCAGCCTGTACCTGGTAAAGCAGGGATGAAGTTGTGCCGACCCTTGGTGGAAAATGCAGTGATACCAATCACAATTGATGAGAGAAATCCACAAGGAGTTCCTGATTACACACCTCCATGCCACGAAGAGTCAATACAGGTTTGTATGCTTTCCTAAAACTAGTAGTTCGGGTTTTATAACTTTTTTTTAATATGATTGAATTGATTTAAATCTAATCTTAATGTGTGGTTCTGCTTGATTTTCCCAGATGGACCAAGCTGGCTGTGCTTCTTACGTCTTCAACATGGCAATTTTCACAAAGAATGCAGGAGAGAAATTGCTAGGAGACGTGCTTAGTTTCCATGCAGAAGTACAGGAGGAGGGAACAGGCAAGTCCTCTATCACAATCACTTGGAGATGAAGGGTTGTATTGAGTAAATTACATGATGTAACTATTGCTTGTTTCATAAGATCAGGGTTTCCCAAACTGGGACCCCTCCGGGGGAACGTTTTTGTTTGACCTAGCACTACACAGCTGATTAAAATACCCAACTCATCAAGCTTTGATTATTTGAATCCGCTGTAGTTCATACTGTGTAAGAAAGCAGTTTGATTTTTGGTGCTACAGCATTTTATAGATTTTGTCTGTTTAAATCATGTTTTTAATATCCTGTGTAAAACTGCACTGCAATTCAGTTTATGCATTGTAAACTGCCTTTCTGCATGATGGTAATTGTGAAATATACCATCTTATTATCATTTGTTTTCCTTTGACAGGTATTACACGGTCAGAGGATAAACTCATAGCGCTCTCCTATGTGATTGGGGAACTCACCTTTGTTGACCTGCCCAAAATCTATGCACATGGATCAATTATTGAGGGCAAGGTAAGTCTAAATGGTGTTACTGTTGCATTGTGGATGTTTGGTCTTTGTCCTGCTTCTTGAACTACTAGTATGTTGTAGGTAATGATGAAAATGTAGCATCACTTCATTCATTCAACACCCCCCTTTCCCTCAGATTCATGCTGTTCACTTCAACAACACACCCATCTCTGACATGTTAGTCTTCCTGTTGGAGGAGAAAGGCTGGTCCTCATATCTACGACTACAGAACCTAACCACGGACAGTCATGGTATTGCCAGGTTCTCCATCAACACAACCAATATGCCCAAAGAGAATATTAACCTCCTAGTAAGTATGATTCCTGTATTGTGTTAGAGTAAAAACAATGTGCACCGCTTGGGTCCATAGGACAGTTGGGGAAACACTGCCCTAAGGCCTTGGCCCTATGCCCTAAGGCCTTGGCCCTATGCCCTAAGGCCTTGGCCCTATGCCCTAAGGCCTTGGCCCTATGCCCTAAGGCCTTGGCCCTATGCCCTAAGGCCTTGGCCCTATGCCCTAAGGCCTTGGCCCTATGCCCTAAGGCCTTGGCCCTATGCCCTAAGGCCTTGGCCCTATGCCCTAAGGCCTTGGCCCTATGCCCTAAGGCCTTGGCCCTATGCCCTAAGGCCTTGGCCCTATGCCCTAAGGCCTTGGCCCTATGCCCTAAGGCCTTGGCCCTATGCCCTAAGGCCTTGGCCCTATGCCCTAAGGCCTTGGCCCTATGCCCTAAGGCCTTGGCCCTATGCCCTAAGGCCTTGGCCCTATGCCCTAAGGCCTTGGCCCTATGCCCTAAGGCCTTGGCCCTATGCCCTAAGGCCTTGGCCCTATGCCCTAAGGCCTTGGCCCTATGCCCGGATCTGAAGATTGGATTGGTAATAGCATGGTGAAACCTCCACCTAGCCTATCAGAGGGTGAGGTGGATCTGTACCAAGCTGCTTACACCTGTTATCCCACTGTGTATAGAACATAGGGGTTGATTTAGGATTGGGCCTTTACTCTCCCTTCTGTTCCTATCCAGGTAAGTGACACCCCACAAGTAGAGTATCCAGGATACAGGGTCCCCCATTTCAACAGAGGGCACCGCGTACTCTCACTGATCCAGCCCGCTGCCCCTGACACTGAACAGTCCAGCTCCCTGGCTATTCAGAAGATGGAGAACCCACTGGCATGTGGGGTGGAAGTGTCAATCACCATCCACTATGCCATCGTAAGGGAGACCTGCCCAAAGGGGTTTCTCCAGCCTGTCTTCTACCTGGTGAGTAGACCCAGGAACAAGTTGACAACCTGCAAAACCCAGGGTGCCATATTTCCTAATTGCACTACTTTTGACTGTTGAAAATGAGGCTGGGAAATGGCTGATATGACAAAGGATGTTCCTCTATAACACATACTCTTAATCATAGACCGTTAGCCACCATTAGTGTTAGCCACCTACATAACGTTAACAAATTGGACTCTGTAACATATCATACATTTTGCAAAGTCATTACCCATACAAAATGGATGGACATCCACAAATTGACACATATGACACTTAAGTCTTCTTTGGAGTGTCCCGGATTAGTTTACCATGTTACGTCTACCCCTTGAGTCCAGGTTGCTGCGTCTGTTGTTGAGGACTTTTCCCTTTCCCTCCAGGCCTTATCCAGAGGAGTCATAGTTCAGCATGGACTCGTGCATGTTACTGTGCAGCAGGACTGTCCTGGTGAGTGAGTTTAATTAAGTGATTCTGAATGTTCTGGAAGGTGCTTAATGACAGTGTGACCTGCTCTTGCTTTGCAGTAGCTGAGGGTGAACTCACCTTGACGTTGGCAGTGGTTCCAGAGATGGCGCCGGTGGTTCAACTCCTGGTGTACAGTATGCTACCCAGTGAGACTGTCATTGCCCACAGCATGAACTTCCCCACTGAGAAATGCTTCAGGAACAAGGTGTGTGTGTGTGCAGGAGTCTTGCACATCAGACATGTTCTCATTTTATGAAAGGTGTGGAGTATTTCCATGCCCATAGATACTGTATCATACCTGAAGTAAAGGTGTATGTGTGTGGCAGGTGTCTGTGGCGTTCTCACCCTCCAATGCGGTCCCAGGGGAGAAGAACACCCTGCATCTCTCGGCCCAGCCTGGTTCCCTCTGTGGCCTCAGTGCTGTGGACCAGAGTGTTGGCATCATGGAGCCAGGGAAGAGGCTACATGCTGACAAGGTAACATAACTCACTGAAGTGAACAGTTATACACCATACCTACTGTTGGTGCTGCTGGGAATACAACTAACCTCAGGGGAATAACCAGACATGGAGGGGTCTGTTCACTGTTGGCCATTTGGTCTGCTTTTATCAAAGGTACTGGGACTCATTCTCTGGGTTGATTCCCACTTTCTATTGAGTATCAGTAAGTGGAAAGCACCTCCCTATTGATATCTAATGAGGTAATATTCTGGGTTGTGTTCATAGGAGCGTTGTCTCAACATTTAACAATGGAAAACAAGTATCCTTGACTTTATAGTCCATTTGTCCCTGTTTCAGTCTGTTCTGTTTGGTCCCCAATGAACAAGGTCATGTGACACCTTCCCATATTGTCCCATTCCAGATTTTTGATTTGTTACCAGTCAAGGAGACTACTTATATTCCCTATGAGCTTGAAGAGCCGTTGGCGTGTTTGCGTGTAAGACCAAGGAGATTCATAATGCCATACCCAGATGGAACGTCTAGGGAGATGAATGATCCTTATGCAGTTTTTCAGGTAAATACTTCTGCCCTGCTCTCAACTCTGAAGCCATACTGTTACAATGTGTTCAACTTACATTTTACGTTGCTAAAAAAACCTCATATGCAATGACAAAAACAAAATGGACATTAATTTGATGCCGTTTCTAGACACTGGGACTGGCGCTAGTGACCAATCTACATATAAGAGTACCTTCCTGCCTCAGTTACCAGGGGAACCAGTACTATCGCTCCTATGGTGAGATGTCCTTACCAACCCTTCTCATCATTGCCAGAAGTCTTCAATGAGTCATGGGAAATTACTTTTTATTCTAACAAAGCCTGGTTAAACTGGTCTGAATGCTGCATGCACTCACCAGTGAGCACAGGATTCAGTCCATTTTTAACTTTTGTGTTCGTAGTAGCTTACAGCCATATGGCCAGGCCTGGATCAGCAGGTCCTAGTCTTGAAATGGCTTTAGCTGGTGGAGTTGCCCCTACACCACCACCACCCATACAGACGGACCGTAGGTTCTTCCCTGAGACATGGATTTGGGATCTTGTGGAAGTTGGGTAAGTGCTCTGCACAGTGAGCCAGACCTTAGGTGAAAACATATATATTTTGACCTCAATGGGTCTCCCTGGTTTGATTAAACTTAAATGCATTTGAAACATTAAAAGTTTTCAAATAATTAGTACAGTCATTCTCTATTAGACACTTGGGGGCTTTCTTTATTCCAGGGAGTCTGGCTCAGCAGATGTCTCCCTGACAGTCCCAGACACCATCACCACCTGGGAGACTGAGGTCTTCTGCCTGGGCCCCATTGGCTTCGGTCTGGCTCCTCTGGTGGTTCTCACGGTCTTCCAGCCCTTCTTTCTGGAGCTCGCCCTGCCCTACTCAGTCATCCGGGGAGAGCACTTTGAGCTGAAGGCCACCGTGTTCAACTACCTCTCCAAGTGCATCATGGTATAGCACTGCACCAGGATTGTTTCTTGAATTGAATTGAATTTGTCAGACTTACAAGTCTTCCCCTTGCAGGTTTCTGTGACTCCGGCGCGCTCCTCAGACTACACTCTCACACCCTTGAAAAATGTCCAGTACTCCTCATGCTTGTGTGCCAGAGGACGAAAGACCTTCAGTTGGACAATGGCACCCTCTGTCCTGGGCAAGTCTCAGTCTTCATTCCATTGAAAAAGCAGAATGGATGTCAACCTGGGTTGTGTACTGTCACTGTATTGGGTATTGTGTAATCTGTACTGTCTGGCGATGTGTGTAGGGGTTTTGAATGTGTCCTTTAGTGCAGCGGCTGTCCATTCTCACACTGCGTGTGACAAAGAGATTGTGGACGTACCAGAGAGGGGACGCATTGACACAGTCACACGGAGCCTGCTGGTGAAGGTATGTAGTTTACTACTGTGGGGGAACTAATGTTAGGTTGCATAATATGTTCTAGTGTAACTGCCTCTGAAAAGAATCTCTCCTCTCCTCCAGGCTGAGGGAACAGAAAAGGCTGACACCCACAACTGGTTGCTGTGTCGAACTGGTCAGTATGAATGAACGTTGAATGTTCCCGGTGATGGACATGATCTGCATCGTGTCATCTTTGTGTCCACAGGAGAAGCTCTGACAGAGGTGGAACTGAAACTCCCTCAGAATGTGGTGGCTGGATCTGCTAGAATTTCAATCTCAGTTCTGGGTAAAATAAACCACTGGTGTCGTGCTGGAAAAATGCAACCCTTTTCCAGTGATAATGCTGTTGGCTAAAGAGGATCATCTTACTGAAGTTCCTTGTTTCTCTGTAGGTGACATCCTTGGTCGGGCCCTCAACAACCTGGATGGACTGTTACAGATGCCGTATGGGTGTGGAGAGCAGAATATGGCCCTCCTCTCCCCCAATATCTACATCCTGGAGTACCTGAGGAACACTAAGCAGCTCACCCCAGCCATCCTAGATAAGGCCACAAAGTTCCTCACTAGTGGTAGAAGAGTCCCTTCAATCTGGGTGTATTCATTATGCACCAAACTGGGCTGATTTTATTAGAATTATTTGTATTTTCCCCCAATGAGGTTTAAGTTTTGCATGAACTATTTAAAGTGTTTCTCCACGGTGTTCCCTAATGACTAGGACCCTGCAGTCATGTAACTGGACTTACAGTACAGATGACATCAGTGTCTTAACAGAACATCCCTGAACAACACATGGAGGGACTTCCACAGTTTCCTACTGAAATCATTTGCTTGTAGAATATTGCGTCTGCATCCCAAAGTGCACTATGTAAAGAACAGGGTGCCATATCTAGTGTAGTTCTCAACCCTGTTCCTGGAGAGATGCTGTCCTCAAGGGTTTCACTCCAACCCTAATCTAGCTACCTTCTAATAATTAGCTGGTTGAGCTGAATCTGATTAATTACAACTTGGGTTGGAGTGAACCTACAGGAGGGCAGCTCTAAGGAACAGTGTTGGAGTACCCTGATATAGGGTGCCATTTGGGGCACAAACTCTATGACTAATAAAAACCACTTGGTCACTGTTCATGCTAAACCCACCAACAGGTTACCAAAGGCAGCTGAACTACAAGAATGCTGATGGTGCATACAGCACGTTTGGACAAGGCTTGGGGAACACTTGGTGAGTACTTGGCTTGTCTTTCACCTACTGGTAAATAACTTTGAATGAAGTATTGACCAATCAAATGGAATCTCTTGCAGAGAGACTACTGATGTGAACACGTGATAAGCTTTAAGTCATGTTTATGACAGCATATGTTATTATGATGGGGCTTTTAAAGAAAGTTCTTTCCTCAGGCTGACTGCTTTTGTCTTGAGATCTTTTGGCAAAGCACGGTCTTTCATCTATATTGACCCGGCAAAAATGGAGGAATCCAAAACTTGGTTGGAACGTCAACAAGGCAAACATGGCTGTTTCAGAATTTTGGGGAAACCTTTCAACAGAATAAAGGTATTTATATTGCAATAAACTGAACGATAGACGTAGTCTGTTTTGTCAGGTTGGATCGTTAGTATTTTGACTTTGTTTTACAGGGAGGAGTGACTGAAGTCACTCTGACTGCTTACATCACTGCTTCATTGCTGGAGTTACACCGGTCAGTGTCGGTAAGTAGCCTCACTCCATATAACCATTACAGGCAACTAGGTTTACCTCCTGTATGAAGTCTGTATACATCTTGCATAAACTGTCACATACAGTTTCTACAGTAATTTCTCTGAAAGTAGCCTGTAAGAATGAGCATTACCATAAGCACATCTGAAGGGTATAGTGTAGTTACTACGGATAGGCTCTGTATGCTACTGTTAAGTTAGACAGGACTGGTCCCAGATCAGTTTGTATTGTCTGATTTCACCTTTTTAAGTCTGTCCTTAATCCACAATTTGAACTGCCTGAGGCACCAGAACAGCAAGTCCAAAACTGATCTGTGACCAGGCTAGCATGTTATTTTGTGCTCCAGGATCTTGTTGTGGACCACAGCTTGTCTTGCCTGAAGAACTCCACCAGTGATTTGTCTAACACCTATGCTACTGCTCTGCTGGCCTACACCTTCACCCTGGCAGGGGACATGGAGACACGGGCCCAGCTGCTGCGACACCTTAACACCATCTCATTACAAGAGGGTGCGCTATATCCTGATCCCAGATCTGTTAGTGCTGTCTTTCCTTAATTGAGCTTGCCTAGACAATGGATTACTCCTAAAATTGCAAACTCTCGGCCCGTCTGTCACTCCAGATAAACTCAATCAAACAGCCAGTAAATGTATATAAGACTAAAATACTATTTGAACTTTCAGTGTGTATGATGAATAAGCTAGTCCTTATTCTGACTCGTGTGCTCCTCCACCCTCAGGGGGTCTCCTGCACTGGTCCCAGACCTCAGAGACCTCCCCCTCCCTGGAGGTGGAGATCAGCGCCTATGTTCTGCTGGCGTACCTCAGTGCTTCTCGTCAGTCTACCTCTGACCTGGGCTACGCCTCCCGCATTGTCAGGTGGCTGGTGAGGCAGCAGAATGCCTACGGAGGCTTCTCCTCCACACAGGTATACTTCCCAAACACTGGTGGTCTGAAATGGCACCATGTGCTGTGCACTAGTAGAGGCCTTATGACTTCTATCAGACCACAGGCATGTATGTAGTCTTAATGTCCAACCTGGTGATGTTAACTTGTAGAGCCACGAAATCATGGATGGAATTGTGAAATGGTCACTTTAGGAACTGTTCAATGTAAAATGGCGTTTCATTTTTTTTATTTATTGTCCATTGGTCTGTCTAGGACACAGTGGTGGCCCTCCAGGCCCTGGCTCTCTACTCCACCAGGGTGTTCAGTAGAGTAGGAGGAGCCAGCACAGTGACTGTACGGTCTCCCAGTGGGAAACAGCAGCTCTTCCATGTGAACCAAAACAACAAGCTTCTGTACCAGGAGAGGGCGCTGCATTACACAGAAGGGAAGTACATCATTGAAGTCAAGGGCAGTGCTTGTGCCTCAGTGCAGGTCAGTGAATACAAATCTCTCATCCCAGTCCTGTGGCACAAGATGCACTTTAATATATATTACTGTGATCAAACATTTGAAGAAGCTTCTGGCTTGATTTCTAGTTCATTAAATACTTTGTCTAGCTTACAAAATGTTCTTATGGACAGGATGGTTTCCCTGACTACTTCTCTTCCACAGGTGGTGCTCCACTACAACATCCCTACTCCTACCAGAAGCACAACACTCGGTATCCAGGTGACTCCAGAGGCGGACTGCAACAGCAAGTCTTTGAGACCCAGAGTCATGCTGAAACTCAAGTCTCAGTAAGGATGAAGGACCATTTGGATTCATTTCTTTTCAATGCGTTGATTGATGACACGTTATTTTGGAGCATGTCTTCCGAATGGATTTGACCCAAATGAATTTGTTTCATTATACCTGTGTATTGGTTATTGACCTTCTAGTTGATACTTAGGCTTGGATCAGTACCAGTAAGACAAAGGCGGCAGCTTTTGTACTTGTTACTGTAAGGCAGCGTGAGCTTAATGGTTAAATAAGTCATTTGATTATTAGTAAGCACTTGTCAAATTCCAACTTTCAGTCGTTCTTTCACAGATATCGTGGAAAGCAGCCGACTACCAATATGATTATAGTGGATTTGAAAATGCTGTCTGGGTTTTCCCCAGATCCAGACTCTTTGGGGAGGGTGAGTTGTGGTGTGAACTTTATCCATGAAGGTCTTGCCTCATGTGACCCTTTCTAACGCTGAATGTTTTGGTCCATGCGATTTGAATGGTTTGTCTTCGCAGCTGAGGGGTTTAAGTGAAGTGAATCGTGTTGATACCAAAGATGACCATGTGTTAATGTACTTGACAGAGGTGAGGCAAACCACCCATCAGTTAGAAACGGTGCACATAACACCATATATAATGGGTTTAATTAAACAACATATTTAGCGAAGAGAACTATTGCTAAGATCATTTAATGATCAATGTGTTTGTTTTTCAACCAACAGTTAAAATCCCAATTTCCTTTCAACATCACCTTGGACATTATACAGGAGCTCCCAGTACAGAATCTAAAGCCTGCTGGGGTCAAGATCTACGACTACTACCAGCCAAGTAAGTATCTCTCTACTAACCCTCCCCAAAACATCCTTTTCCCCTCTTCTAAGTAACATTTGGTTAATTTACTGAGACTAACCTTTCTTACAGCTGACCAGGCTGAGACAGAATACATGTTCCCTTGCAAGTAGGGTTCTAAGCTGGTGAGCTATGTTGGATCTAGAATGATTGATGAAATGTTTTCTATAGCAGACTCTTATACTATACATGTAGTATAAATTATTAAGGAGCCAATATTACTTTAATCTAAACGCAGGTCAGTTTGGTAAAGCATTCATTAAATGTATTTGTGCCTACAGATGGAGGATTATGTTGAGGTCACACCTGCAGTCCTTGAGACCTCTTTGAAGAGCTGAAGTGAAACTATATATAACTGGAAATAAACTCATTAACCCTTTTCTGGAGCATTTTGTTTTCTTCTGATTGTCACACTGATAAGCAGTGAATGCTGAGGTGAATATTTTAAGGTAATGGTTCTAGTACCTGTGGAGTAACTGGCCTATCAACTGTGGAAAACTCATGTGCATTATGTGATTGGGGTACAGGAAACTGAAGAACAAACTATACCTCCAGGTCACCAGCTGTACAAAGGTCTGGTTTGTCGTCTCATTTTGTCATGGACTCCTGTAGTTGTGAAGACCTGGTTCTTTTATTTCTCCTCAGGGAATGGTCTCGGAATTTTTTTTTAAATGATATAAACATCTTAGAAGGGAATAAGTCCTGGCTATGACAAATGGTGTGGCTGTTGAAAGATGTGGTCATTAACAAATCAAGGAGATTGACATACTGTTGCCAACACAGCTCACTAAATCTGATCACATCAAATGATTGGTCACAAACATTTCGATGTTATTGTGGGTCAAGCAATGCTTGTTTCTAGCGCAGATAGAGCATGGTAGTTGCAATGAAAGGGTTGTGGGTTTGACTCCAATGGGGGACCAGTACGAACATTAATGCTCTGGCTAAATGACAAATGCAGTAGTTCAACAAACCCATTTAAAATAATGTAATTAAATATTAGGATGTTTAATGTCAGTGGTGTTGACAAATACTGTATATACAGTTGTGGCCAAAAGTTGAGTGACAAGTATTGGTCCCCACAAAGTTTGCTGCGTCAGTGTTTATGGCAATTTGCATATACTCCAGAATGTCATGAGTGATCAGATGAATTGCAAAGTCCCTCTGTGCCATAAATGAACTTAATCCCCAAAAAACATTTCCACTGCATTTCAGCCTTGCCACAAAAGGACCAGCTGCCATGTCAGTGATTGTCTCATGAACACAGGTGCGTGTTGACGAGGACAAGGCTGGCGAACACTCTGTCATGCTGATTGAGTCAGAATAACAGACTGGAAGCTTTAAAAGGAGGGTGGTGCTTGAAATCATTGTTCTTCCTCTGTCAACCATGGTTACCTGCAAGGAAACGTGTGCCGTCATCATTGCTTTGCACAAAAAGGGCTTCACAGACAAGGATATTGCTGCTGGTAAGATTGCACCTAAATCAACCATTTATCGGATTATCAAGAACTTCAAGGAGAGAGGTTCAATTGTTGTGTGAGTGCATCTGCACGCACAGTGAGGCAAAGACTTTTGGAGGAAGGCCTGGTGTCAAGGGCAGCAAAGTAGCCACTTCTCTCCAGGAAAAACATCAGGGACAGACTATTCTGCAAAAGGTACAAGGATTGGACTGCTGAGGACTGGGGTAGAGTAATTTTCTCTGATGAATCCCCTTTCCGATTGTTTGGGCCATCCGTAAAACACCTTGTCCGGAGAAGACAAGGTGAGCGCTACCATCAGTCCTGTGTCATGCCAACAGTAAAGCATCCTGAGACCATGTGTGGGGTTGCTTCTCAGCCAAGGGAGTGGGCTCACTCACAATTTTGCCTAAGAACACAGCCATGAATAAAGAATGGTACAAACACATCCTCCGAGAGCAACTTCTCCCAACCATCCAAGAACAGTTTGGTGACGACCAATGCCTTTTCCAGCATGATGGAGCACCTTGCCATAAGGCAAAAGTGATAACTAAGTGGCTCGGGGAACAAAACATAATTTTGGGTCCATGGCCAGGAAACACCCCAGACCTTAATCCCATTGAGAACTTGTGGTCGATCCTCAAGAGGCGGTTGGACAAACAAAACCCCACAACTTCTGACAAACTCCAAGCATTGATTATGCATGAATGGCCTGCCATCAGTCAGGATGTGGCCCAGAAGTTAATTGACAGCATGCCAGGGCGGATTGCAGAGGTCTTGAAAAAGGGTCAACACTGCTATTGACTCTCTACATAAACTGAATGTCATTGTCAATGAAAGCCTTTGACACTTATGGAATACTTGTAATTATACTTCAGTGTACCATAGTAACTACTGACATAAAGATCTAAGAACACTGAAGCAGCAAACTTTGTGGAGACAAATACTTGTCATTCTCAAAACTTTTGGCCACAATTGTACATGAGATTAGTGAAATGTTAGTGGCCAGTGATTCCAAGTCTATAGCACAGCCTCTAAGTTGCAGCGTTGTGTAACTGGGTGGAAGCTGGCTAGTGATGGCTAACAGTCTGGCCTGGAGAGAAGCTGTTTTTCCGTTGATGCAGCTGTACTGACCTCACCTGGGTTTTAGGCAAGACATTTCTTCAGCGTCGTGAGGTTGAGGCACTGTTGTGCTTTCTTAACCACACTGGATAGTCCATTTCAGAGCGTCAGTGTACGGCGAGCAACTTGAAGCTTTCCTCCACCTCCTGTGCGTTGATGTGGATAGGGGCATGCACCCTCTGTTTTCAGAAGTCGACGATCAGCTCCTTTTTGTTTTGACGTTATTTTCCTGGCACCATATAAAGATCAATGGATACATATCAACCCAATTCAGTGGTCACTTAAGGGTAGAATGATAAAGTGCATTCCATCCAAAAACTCATGATCAGATTAGGACTGTGACAGTTGGATCTGGTAATGCTGGATCCAACCACCCTGTAGTCCACTCCCATTGTTAAGGCCAAATACACATATCTGCAAGGATTCCATCAGTGGTGTTATCGGGTTGCTTTTTGTTTTGAGAATGGGATAATATACAAACATGTTTCAGAACATTTGAAAAATACAATTTTATTGAGTACATGTATTGGTTTCTTTTCAGTTTAAAATATGAAAATATAATGAATTGGTTATTAGTTGATGTAAAACGCTAAATGTACTGATTTGAATGTTATTTGTTTTGGAGAGGGGTCGTGAGAAACTGTCAGAAAAAAATGGTGTCGCCACTAAAACCGTTTGAATCCCACTGGGCTGATTGGAGTTACCACCATATTTATTCTACTGGTCATTTCAAATCTGTGACAAGTGCACACTGGGAGGAAGGAGAGAGAATTGGGACAAAGTCCCTATATCTCTATAGGGATTCCACCCTCTTGTCGTATCATGTAGAGAAGGCTTAGGACTTCCTTTTTCTGGGCAGCAGAGGGGGGTGGCCAGAGATTCCTCTTTGACTGGTGTGGCTGAGGAGGTGGGTGGTAACCCCGAACCAGGCTCCAGCTTCAACCTGGAGGTCTTGGAGTGTGGTGACCCAGCTTTAGGCCTCTTGGTTGGGGAGGCTTGGTGGGCGGAGGGGCAGCTGTGCTGGTTCAGACACACAGAGCAGAGAGGATTGACAGGTAGACACACCTGTTGACCAAACCCCACCAGCAACCAGTTGATCTCACTCCATAGATCCCTGTGTCGGGGAAGTGAGAGGAAGATTATCAGTCTCCGTCTTCATCAAAATCATGTCAGACAGAAATCACAAGGCTAATGTTTTCCTTTCCTGCTGTAAGGGATCTGACTGGTTAACGGGTGACCTGATAGGTCAGAGGGACAGGAAGTGGTGTTGTCACCTTGGTAACCAGTCTTCCAGGGCCTTGCGTGTCTCCTCTGGTTTCTTGGTCCCACCTCTCGTCCATCCCAGCCTGTTGGAGATACGATGGACGTGTGTGTCCACGCCTATACACACACACACACACACACACACACACACACACAATAAAAGCAACAACAAAAAGTAGAACGAAACTATCTCATGAGAAGACGCCCACTATATAATCCAATACAACTACCATCACACCATGTAGACTAGAGTATGGGATTTGTAATCCTATATGAGCCATACCTACCTATACCAGAGACCTGGTGCCAGGCGATATCCATGGCCAGGTAAGCCATCTTGGGTCCTACTCCAGGTAGTCGTACCAGGCCCTCCACTGTGTTAGGGATGTCCCCTCTAAACTCCCTCTGGAGTATCACCGACGTCTGCTTCAGGAACTTCACCTTGGTCTGGAGGAGCGGGGTGGAGGAGAAGGCATGTCAAGCTTTTATTCATACTTGTGTTCAAATGAAGACATGGTGCAGTAAGAGTATGTGCCTTCAGAAAGTATTCACACCCTTTGACTTTCTCCACGTTTTACAGCCTGAATTTAAAATGGATTACATTTACATGTTGTCACTGGCCTACCCACAATACCCCATAATGTGGAATTATGTTTACCACAAAAACTTGGGAGGTTTTCCAATGCCTCACGATGGGTTGGTAGATGGGTAAAAAAAAAAAAAAAAAAAAGCAGATATTGAATATCCCTTTCAACATGGTGAAGTTATTAATTACACTTGGGATGGTGTATCAATACACCCAGTCACTACAAAGATACAGGCGTCATTCCTAACTCAATTGCCGGAGAGGAAAGAAACTGCTCAGGGATTTCACCATGAGGCCAATGGTGACTTTAAAACAGTTACAGAGTTTAATGGCTGTGATAAAAAACAGCCATTAAGGATGGATGAACAACAGTGTAGTTACTCCACAATACTAACCTAACTGAGGATGGATGAACAACAGTGTAGTTACTCCACAATACTAACCTAACTGAGGATGGATGAACAACAGTGTAGTTACTCCACAATACTAACCTAACTGAGGATGGATGAACAACAGTGTAGTTACTCCACAATACTAACCTAACTGAGGATGGATGAACAACAGTGTAGTTACTCCACAATACTAACCTAACTGAGGATGGATGAACAACAGTGTAGTTACTCCACAATACTAACCTAACTGAGGATGGATGAACAACAGTGTAGTTACTCCACAATACTAACCTAACTGAGGATGGATGAACAACAGTGTAGTTACTCCACAATACTAACCTAACTGAGGATGGATGAACAACAGTGTAGTTACTCCACAATACTAACCTAACTGAGGATGGATGAACAACATTGGCACTAAAGTAATACTGTAAAACATGTGGCAAAGCAATTAACTTTTTGTCCTGAATACAAACTGTTATGTTTGAGGCAAATCCAATACAACACATTACAGAGTACCACTATCCATATTTTCAAGCATAGTGGTGGCTGCATTGTTGTGGTGGCTGCATTGTCATGGGTATGCTTGTAATCGTTAAGGACTGGGGAGTTTTTCAGGACAAAATAAAAGCACAGGAAAAATCCTAGAGGAAAACCTGGTTAAGTCTGCTTTCCACCAGACACTGGGAGATGAACTCACCTTTCAGCAGGACAATAACTTAAAACACAAGGACAAATCAAAACTGTAGTTAATGATCCTGAGTGGCAGAGTTTGACTTAAATCTCCTTGAAAATATACGGCAAGACCTGAAAATGGTTGCCTAGCAATGATCAACAACCAATTTGACAGAGCATGAAGAATGTGTAAAAGAATGATGCACAATCTATGTGTGGAAAGCTCTTAGAGAATTTCCCAGAAAGACTCACAGCTGTAGTCGCTGTCAAAGGTGATTCTAACATGTAGTGACTCAGGGGTTTGAATACTTATCTAATCAAGATATATTAGCGTTATATTTTTCACAAATTTTCTACAAATATTATACTTTTTCTTCCACTGTGACAGAGTATTGTGTAGATCTTTGACAAAATCAATTTTAATCCCACTTTGTAACACAACAAAATGTGGAAAAAGTCATGGGGTGTGAATACTTTGTGAAGGCAGTGTATAGTGTGTGTGTGTTACCCTCCAGAAGCCGACGGGGTAGATGAGTTGTCCCAGTGTGTCATCGTCAGTGTTGACTATGTTGTCCACCGTACAGCCATGAGCCCTGAGTCTCTGCAGAGCTGCACTGGTCACCTGGTCCCTAGTCTGGCTAGACAACATCAGAGACACCAGTACCTGGTAACGTCTCACCTGGTGGGAGAGAGAATAGGTGTTGGGAAGTGGGCATCTTTTAGATAGTAAAGTACACTAGATATACAGAAGTATATGGACACCCCTTCAAATGAGTGGATTCGGCCATTTCAGCCACACCCATTGTGGACAGGTGTATAAAATCGATCACACAGCCATGCAATCGCCATAGACAAACATTGGAAGTGGAATGTCCTTACTGAAGAGCTCAGTGGCACCGTCATAGGATGCCACCTTTCCAACAAGTCAGTACGTATTAACAGCACTTACAGCTGCCCCGGTCAACGATAAGTGGTGTTATTGTGGAAATGTCTAGGAGCAACAACGGCTCAGCCACACAAGCTCACAGAACGGGATCACAGTGCTTAAGTGCGTAAAAATCGTCTGTCCTCGGTTGCAACACTCACTACCGAGTTCCAAACTGCCTCTAGAAGCAACGTCAGCACAAGAACTGTTCGTCGGGAGCTTCATGAAATGGGTTTCCATGGCCAAGCAGCCGCACACAAGCGTAAGATCACAATGCGCAATGCCAAGCGTCGGCTGGAGTGGTGTAAAGCTTGCCGCCATTGGACTCTGGAGCAGTGGAAACGTGTTCTCTGGATAAGTCCGACGGACGAATCTGGGTTTTGCGGATGCCAGGAGAACGCTACCTTTGGGATGAATTGAAACACAGACTGGGAACCAGGCCAATCGCCCAACATCAGTGCTCGACCTCACTTATTATTTTGTGGCTGAATGGAAGCAAGTCCCCACAGCAATGTTCCAACATCTAGTGGAAAGCCTTCCCAGAAGAGGGGAGGCTGTTATAGCAGCAAAGGGGGACCAACTCCATATTAATGCCCATGATTGTGGAATGAGATGTTGAACGAGCAGCTGTCCACATACTTTGTAGTGTATCTCCTTGCTAGTATGCCGCTTATGCACTACCTTGTGTTAAAATGGAGTGTTTTCAGTAGGCATACACTTTTCGCTTTCATTGTTTCTAAAGAGGTCTCTAATCTCAGAACGAGGTTGACTCATCACTCCTGGTATGAGAATAGATGTGTAATAATTGACGTCATGTAACATCTAACTTTTATATCCTTGTCTGTCATGGTGGTATAGCCTGATTGAACTGGCCTCCTGTAACCAGCTTGGGGTGTATTAATTAGTCGTACACCGTAGCAAAAGGTTTTGCAATTGAAAACGTCCTGCAGCGAAATCAAGTATTTCTGTTGGACAAATTCAGGTAGGTCCCACCCTGTTTTGTTCCGTTTGGTTCCTACTGAATACACCCCAGCTAACTAGCTAGGCCCATCTCTGTTTGTTTCGTTAGCTCATGACAAATCATATCCAGTGCCACAACATAACTGCAGTTCCACATCCTCCTTTTATAGTGCTGGATGTATTTCACCTTTATCCTGGAACATAAATCAGATATACAGCATTTTGTCCTCCACCTCTAATGTGCATTCTACTGTTCGACCTGCAGGGTTCAACTAGTTCTACTGGTGGAACCCTGCTACTACCTCTGTGCATTCTAACGTCCTACAGGCAACAGTCACCACCACCAGTGAGTTTGTGCGAATGGCACAGACAACATACTGTATGTGTCAGGAATGAGCCCTTTGTGTGTTACATATTGTCATGACCAGTGTTACATAGTGGCATTACCAGTACTACATAATGCTTCATAGGCCTACATAGATCATGACCAGTGTTACAGTGGGATTACCAGTACTACATAATGCTTCATAGGCCTACATAGATCATGACCAGTGTTACAGTGGGATTACCAGTACTTCATAATGCTTCATAGGCCTTCATATGCCTACATAGATCATGACCAGTGTTACATAGTGGCATTACCAGTACTACATAATGCTTCATAGGCCTTCATATGCCTACATAGATCATGACCAGTGCTACATTGTGGCATTACCGGTACTACATAATGCTTCATAGGCCTACATAGATCATGACCAATGCTACATAGAGCAGCAACAGTGCTAGACCCAGTGGTTATTTGAAGGACAGTGATACATCTCGTGCTTCAGTGAATTACACCTGCTGCAGGGGAGAGGTTTGTGACCAGCGATGACCTGGAAGTAGATCTGTTGGTCTCTAACCCCCCAGTACAGAGGTTGGTTGAGCTGCTGCAGTACTGTAGCACAGTGGGCAGAGAACCTACAGCATTTTGCCCCGGTTGACTCGTTTTCAGGAGCATTTTTTTTGGGGGAAAAAATGGAGAGCGGAGCTCCCTCAACCTCCCATAGATCCCTGAGGCTGGGTATAGACAGGAGTAGGGTAAGAAACTGGGGCAGGGGTTAGGGCAGGGTCATACGTAGACACAGCTGTTGGAGTAGCTATGGGCAGAAGTGGGAGCAACAGAGATGGAGGTAGGGTGGTAGGACAGAGGAAAGGGGGTTAGCTGGGGGGGGGGGGCAAAGCAGTAGTGGTTGGTGTACCACAGAGTTACAGACCCATGGAGTCTCCCACCCACCTCAGCAGGGGCATGTGTGTCGTAGCTTTTCTCTGCCCCCATGAGGTCAACCGGCGCATCCCTGGCGCTCCTCATCTGACGCACGTGATCCAGCTGCTTGCTCCAATCAGGAGGCTCCCAGTGTTTAGGCTCCGCCTTCCCGTCGTATTCCACCTTCACCTGTTCCCTCTTCCTACGCGGGATGGGTGCCAGGGATAACAGGGGCGGGGCTTCGTCTGGCTCAGCTTTTGATTGGCCGATGGATTGGCAATGGGACCTAGAGGAGCCAATACCTGCAAGGTAAAGTAGGGGGCAAAAGGTGAGCGATGAGTATAGACTTGTTACAGCAGTGGACGACGGCTCATAATAATGGCCGGAATGGAGTCAATGAAATGTTATCAAACACATGGTTTAAATCTGTTTGATACTATTCAATAATAAAACTGATTTTAACCATCATATTTATACCTGAAGCGTCTCGTCCCAAACTCTGATTTGAGATGCTCGACTCTACTTCCTCCGTTTTCACGAGCGCCCTCGAAGATGCAGCGCTTGACACATTCCTCTCCATCCTAGTTTTTAACGTCTTGCCTAAACCGACACGGGGCACGGTCTTTTTACCGCTCCGAGTGATGACCGCCGTACTATGAACGAAATAAGGCGAGGTCATTTTGAAACAGTGGAAAGCATACGAGGAGACCGTTGTGCTGCAAGTGGGACGGACTGTGGCTAACAACATTAGCTTGTTAGCTAGCTAAAACAAATTTATACACGTTTTGGTAAAGTTTTCCAAGCACTATTGATGGGTATTGAAACGTGACCTACTCTGGTTGACGATTTCATTTTCAAACGACAGGCACGTTAAGACTAGTTAGAACATTAACATTAAACAAATGTTACATTTTAACTCGACAACTCTTGCTTTTTCGTGGAATGCTTTTAGTAGGAACTGCATTTCCCGTCGGCCCCGCGACAAACGTGTTTTTGTAGGAAGTGCTCGACAGTCCATCCGGTTGTCGAGGTGGGAACTGATCTGAGTTGGCTAAAGATTTAAAAAAATTAGGATTCATATAATAGATGCATTGATTTGGCTTGCTCGGTAGTTTGTCTACCTGACAGTTGCACGTGAATGACGCCAGAAACGCACCTAGATCGATAGAAGGTATGAGTTTCCGTTGTTTTTAACGGTCTGGAATGCAAGTAAGCAGATAGCTAGTCAACAATATTAATTTATTAGTACTTGTTTGTCTCGCTCTTTCTCTCTCCTTGTCTGTTATTTTGTCAGCTGATCACAGGTGTTGTTTATTTGTTCCGGACCGATGTTGAACGGGTACGGTCGTTAAATCTCCAACAGAACTAGCTAGCTATCCCTGTTCACTCGGTTCTCTCTCTCTCTCCGCATGACAGGGAGAATTCTTGCGATTCATTATCATGGCTTGTTTCGTGGTTCTCTCTCTCTCTCTCCCCCGCTAGAACTCAATAGGTTTGTGTCACTGATCCCGAGGTTGTAGGTACTACTAACTAGCTACTGAAGTATAGCCTATTTACTTCCCAAATGGCACCCTATTCTCTATGTAGTACACTATAATGGCACCCTATTCTCTATGACGTATTCTATATTAGCACGGACACACGAACTACCACTTTCCCGTGACCACAACGGGAGTCCTCCTAGCTACTTTATTTACAAGCGGTTATTATTCGCTTTGTGTAACAACAACGTTATGGATACCCTTTTGAATGTGCAGAAGAATTGAATGCTTCTTGGGCAAGTGTTTGCTGTCCGATGTGCTCGCTTTGCTTGTATGTGGTGTGAGGGAGCGTGTGCGCAGCCTGGACGTGCACTAATTTCTGGACAACCACAGGTGCAAAGTAGGGGTGGAGGGGTGTGATGTTGGGGCATGTGTCATTTATCTGGTTGGCAGAAACCAACACCAGTCACATAATGACGCTCTCAATTGATCTTTCCTGATTCCTTGCACTAAAAACACATTGAATTGAATTGAACTTTATTTATGAAAAATATATATTGGAGAAGAAGGTCTAAGGAGAAGGAATGTTGTGGTTAAAAGGAGGCGAGTGTGTAGGATGTGAGGAAACGTAATAGATAAACTGTACATTGATAACCAACTGTTCCGAGACAACAAGACGACTCCATGGCTATTCTAAATGATACAAAGTTCCCATAGAGGAGTGGAATAACGGAACACCCAATACTATCTATAGTATGGGTGTAATAAAATGACAAGCCACCACTCTAATGGAGTGTAGGTTACCTCTGTCATGTTCTCTCTCTCTCTCTCTCTAACCCTGCTGGTTTGACTAACCTCTGTTTCCACCAGAGCCCCAGTAGTGCCAGTGTAAGCTGCCTGGTACCCTCCTCTTCCCTCCACCCCCACAGGACCCCCAGCCATGAACAAGCAGCCCAGTAAAGAGAGTCTGAGGGACAAGGTGAAGGGTATATTCGGTCTGGGATCCCCTCGACCCCCCAGCAAACAGACAGAGAGCAAGCCCTCAGAGTTCATCATCACACTAGATATACTCAAGGTATGTAAGAGTATGATGCTACTGCACACACCCACACACACACTCACACATACTGTACACACACACACACACACACACAAACACACACACACACACACACACACACACACACAAACATACTGTACACATACAAACACACAATCAGTTTTCTGTCACTGACCATCTTGCTGTCTTTCTCTTCAGGAGCTGCACCCCGATTGTGGCCTTAGCAACAGAATCCGGGTTGCTAGCCATGTCTGTGACCTGGCCAAGGCCAAGAAGTTTGAGGAGGTGAGATAGAGAATGGAAGGCTGTGGGTGTGCTCTGGTGTTGTAGCACACCATGGAGGTGTGTGTGTGTGCAGACGGCTTAGCTAACAACGTCATGAAAACGATGCGCACAATTCAATGGGGCAGAAGGCTGTGTGTTGTTGTGATTCTGCATGGCCACATAGGGCGGCAGGTAGCCTAGCGGTTAGAGCGTTGGGCCAGTAACAGAAAGGTTGCTGGTTCAAATACCCAAGCCTACAATGTGAAAAACCTGTCGATGTGTCCTTGAGCAAGGCACTTAACCCTAATTTGCTCCAGGGGCTGACCCTGTAGGTAGGCCATCATTGTAAATAAGAATTTGTTCTTGACTGACTTGCCTAGTTAAATAAAGGTTAAATGAAAAATAGCTAGCAACAATCGTAGGAAGCTGCCATGTGGGGTACTGTATGGCAAAAATCAGCTAGCTAGCTAACCAACAACTGTAACGTTATACTTGAGAGACAACAAGTGCTCACTGTGCAAATATATTTATGTTTTCAGTAAACATCCGCAGACAAAATCTAGTTTCCATGTTGTCAAGAATCTAAGCCAACCCCATCTGTTCTGCCCCATAGTTGCGCACGCATCATTTTTGTTGGTGAACAACCAACCTGCCTGTTAATGTGTGTGTGTTACAGCATGCGGTGGAAGCAGTATGGAAGGCGGTGGAGGACATGCTGTCTCCAG
Source organism: Thymallus thymallus (assembly GCA_023634145.1). Lineage (NCBI taxonomy): Eukaryota > Metazoa > Chordata > Actinopteri > Salmoniformes > Salmonidae > Thymallus > Thymallus thymallus. Next base: position 18,497,833 of record CM042394.1, on the reverse strand, counting down.
AACAGCCACCTGAAGCTAGACATGCTGTACTGTTACTCCTCAGAGCTATCATACAGGGACAGGTACACACACACACACACACACACACACACACACACACACACACACACACACACCACAACAAGTATGTTGATTTCCCTCTGTGTGTGTGTATGTCAGGGTGAGCGTCTGGGTCCTCTGCGGGCCTACTTCTTCAAGGTGATCAGAGACTACCAGCCGTCCAATGAGGACCTGTCTGACAGGCTGGAGGTGTTCAAGGCCCTGACGGAAAACGGGAAGGACATCACTTACCTGGAGGAGGACATAGGTGAGACACACACCTAACTTCCAACATCAACACTTTGACATGTGATGTAGATCGTTCCATCCCAGTCTTTTGACAGACGTTATAATACCATTTATGTTACAGAGTCTGTCCACGAGATATTAACTTGCCCAATGAATAGCCTAACTGGGACCCTTGATAAAGATATTGACTTTTTGGTAAAGATATTGACTCATTGGTAAAGATATTGACTCATTGGTAAAGATATTGACTCATTGGTAAAGATATTGACTCATTGATAAAGATATTGACTCATTGGTAAAGATATTGACTCATTGATAAAGATATTGACTCATTGATAAAGATATTGACTCATTGATAAAGATATTGACTCATTGATAAAGAAATTGACTCATTGGTAAAGAAATTGACTCATTGGTAAAGACATTGACTCATTGGTTGATTAATTTATTGATCACCTGCAGCTGGGTTTGTCCTGCTGTGGATGGACATTGGTCTGACCGCTGACTTCCTCCACGTCCTGGTCAACCTGGTCAAATTCAACAGCTGCTACCTCGACCAGAACGTATCCATCATGGTCCAGTAAGAACACACACACACAGTCTTGTATAACTAACCTTGTGGGGACGCAATTCACTCCCATTCAAAATCCCATTTTCCCTAACCCCAAAACCTTAACCCCAAAACCTAACCTTCAACCTAAACCTAACCCTAGCTCCTAACCCTTAAACAAACCATACCTAACCCTAATTCTAACCCTAATTCTAACACTAATTCTAACCTTAACCATAAACCCCCTAGAAATAGCATTTGACCTTGTGGGGACCAACAAAATGTCCCCAGTTGGTCAAATTTTTGTTTGTTTAATATTCTTGTGGAGACTTCTGATTTAGTTAAACACACACACTCTCACACTCTCACACACTCTACGTCTCTGTGTGTGGTTTTGTCCAACAGGAAGATCTGTCTGCTGTGTAACTGGACAACAGCTTCTACAGACATAGAGGTAGTATTTTATTTCCTCTGATATTGAGGTGTTATAACTCTGGGCTTTTTATTAATGAGATCATTAACCCTTTTGTTTGTGTGTCCTTTGTGTGTTATCTCTGTGTCTGTGTCCTTTGTGTGTTATCTCTGTGTCTGTGTCCTTTGTGTGTTATCTCTGTGTCTGTGTCCTTTGTGTGTTATCTCTGTGTGTGTGTCCTTTGTGTGTGTGTGTCCTTTGTGTTATCTCTCTGTGTGTGTGTTATCTCTGTGTGTGTCCAGGTGTCTCTACAGGTGTTGGATGCGGTGGTGTGTTATAACTGCCTCCCCTCTGACTCCCTCACCGTCTTCATCATCACTCTCTGTCGCACCGTCAATGTCAAGGAGTTCTGTGAGTCCTGCTGGAAGGTGAGCAACGTGTGTGTAAGGGAGTGTTGGTGAGTGTGTAAGGGAGTGTTGGTGAGTGTGTAAGGGAGGGTTGGTGAGTGTGTAAGGGAGGGTTGGTGAGTGTGTAAGGGAGGGTTGGTGAGTGTGTAAGGGAGGGTTGGTGAGTGTGTAAGGGAGGGTTGGTGAGTGTGTAAGGGAGTGTGTCTATTTACTTGTCATGTTAATTAATCTGGCTAAACGATGATGATGATAATAACATCTAAGCATTTGAAATTATAAAATAGATTATCATACAAAATCTGTCAGATAATAATATCTCTCCACCCATCTCCACTCCGCTCCCTCTTCCTCTCCTCTCTCATCCCTTTCTCCTCCTCCCTCTCTCCTCATCTCGCTCCTCTCTTCTCCTCTCTCATCCCCCTATTCAGTTGATGAGGAAGGTGTTGGGGACTCATCTGGGCCATAGTGCCATATACACCATGTGCCGTATCATGGAGGAGAGGTAACAAACCCCCTGGGTTTGTGTTTGTGTGTTTGTGTGTGTGTGTGTGTGTGTGATTCATCCACCATCTATTTCTATGACGGCTCTATAAGTTGAGGAAGCCATTGGCAGTGTATGTGTGTGGTGTGTGTGTATGTGTGTCTAACCTCTCCTCTCTCTGTCAGGACGTATATGGAGGATTCTCCGTTGCTGAGAGGAGCAGTGTTTTTCGTAGGGATGGCTCTATGGGGGGCGCACCGTCTCCCAGCCCTAAAAAACACCCCTACCCTGGTCCTCCCATCATTCTATAAGGTATGATCAAGGGAGGGAGGGGAGGAATGAAGGGGAGAGAGAGAGGGGGGGGGGATGATGGGAGGGAGAGAGCGGGGTGAGAGATGGAGGATGGGAGGGGATGGGAGTGAGAGTGAGAGAGAGAGAGAGAGAGGGGGAGGAGGAGGATGGGAGAGAGGGGAGGAGGAAAGATTCAGGATGTAAAGGTGGTTAGAGGAGTTTTATCTT